>OY856409.1:214796557-214936557 GCA_963693085.1 Alisma plantago-aquatica
TTGTGACAACAAAGCCTCTATTTTTATTGCGAGATACCCTACCTTTCATGAGCGCACAAAGCATATTGAGGTAGACTGTCACTTTGTTCGGGAATCTGTTCTTTCTTGCTGCATTTGTACCCCACATCTCAGTATTGAAAAGTAAGTGGCAGACATCTTCACCAAGATTCTACTTAAAGCTCGATTCAAGACTCTAGTGGACAAGCTGGGCATGTTTGACATCTATGCTCCAACTTGAGGGGGAATAAACAGATATGTTACATTTACTAAATTCCCTATGTTCTACTCTACTTGTTACTTGTGTTATTTATCCCATATTTCTTAGCTGTGTTATTGTTTTATTCTCTTGTCCTATAAAAGATAAGGCATTGTACTCTATTTTACTCACTTAATAGAATTCAACCTATTCTTCTATAGGTTGTATAATGTGTAGCACCAGTAGGAGGTCAACCATGCTTAGAATAGCATTTTTCTTCTATATGTCCAAGTTTCCCACAAAAAGAACATTTTGGACGGTTTCCAGCTCCTTGTCCTCGGCCAGCATCTCGTCCAACTCCTTTGGCAGCAACAACAAGGGAAGCTTGATTCTCAGTGTGGTGTTCTCCTGGAGAAGCTGAAAAAGACTCAAATGAAGACTATTGAATTCGCACAAAACCTTCTTCAAGGCTAGGTAGTTTGTCGGTGGCTAGAATAACACTCCGAGCTGAAGCACATACAAGATTTAAGCCGAATAGAAACCTTATTGTTCCCAAATCATCTCAGTCTTTCATCTGTTCATTAGTCTTCAGTGGCTGGTAAAAGCTAAGTTCTTGAGAGATAGATTGTATAGTACCAATATAATCCTCATGACAGTGGCGTAGCCACTCAAAGGCCACGTGAGGCACGTGCCTCACCCGCATTTTGGTATAAAAATTAATTGACCAGTTGGTTGAAAGTTTGTTCGAGTGGTCGCACTGCTAAAAAGTACTTAAAAGGAATTCAAATTTTATGATAAAAGACGTACCGTTTCAAACCAGTGCCCAACGACAGTGTAATACGACGAGAGATCCTAACTAGGGGAAATGGTCGGAACTAGCAACCTGGGCTGGGCATGACTGTATGGAGTCCGACTAAATTGAGAAAAGATAGTGGGCCACATTAGCCTTCACATGGATTTAGTGGGGACGAGAATGAGTGATGTTGATGTGAAGGAAACTAATAGAAGTAGATTTCACATACTGGACAACATATAAACAATTAGTTTCCATTAAGATAAGATGAGGATGAATATACGAGTAATATGCGAGGCTAGTTATATTACCTATAACAAAAAACATAGATATCCAACCAACCATCTTTTTGTTGGTAAAGCAGCGTGGTTACTAGCGGAAATTGATTAAGATTGAGTCTATTAACACGCCACTCAATTTCCACACATCACAAAACTGTACTCCGATATTCCTTCTAAGCAATTTCTGTGCAAGCTTATTTTTCGTTCTAATTTTATTCCTAATTATTGTTGTAGTTTAAAAACCTAATCCCAAGCCAGACTTCATCTAATAGCTACAATCATCTACTACATTTCATGCCTCAAGGGTTTGTATGGAGTAGTTACTTCATCAATAACACGTTGGAGTCAATTTCTATGTGTAGCAATTCTTCACAGTGGGTTCTATTTGAGGCAACATCCCCCTGAATAGCCAATACACCGTAAAAAAGTAATATTGATATTGGTTGTAGCTTTGAGTCTTTGACAAACGAAATGAAGAGTCCATATCTGTATATGTTTAAATTAGAATCTTCATGTAAAATAATGCCAACTAGGTATATCGTTGTACTGAAATATATTTTTTAATGTAGTGACCCAACAGTCATTGACATCAAGGCCTCATGAACACCGAGGATTGGGCTATTTGACCTACTTCATTGACCTTAGACACAAAGTCACGGTTTAACCTTTATTGACATTGGTGAACCAAACAAGAACATATTTGGAGTGTGAGGCCTTATAGTGGTAACACTCACCTACCAGCACTCGCCCTCAAAAGAATTTTTTTTTATACATATGGGCCTCACCCACTTTTGATCCTGGCTCCGCCACTGCCTCAAGAGAACAACTATTTTGTCTTTTGGCAAAGAGGTGATCATAAACATTATAGAGATAGAGAGCATTCTTCTCGTGGGAAAAATGTTTCTCTGCAGCTTCCCAGATTTGTTTTGTTGTAGAATAAAATATGAATTTAGAGCAATCTTAGGTTCCATGCTATTCCATAGTCATGATTTTACCAGTCCATTGTTTTTCCGCCAAGTAGGGTAGTCTTTGCTATTTTCATTAGGAGGTTCTGCCACAATAATTTCCACCTTCTCATGAGATTCAAGCATAATGTAGATAGTATTCATCCAAAGTAGATAATTCTGTGAGTTAACCTTCACAGAAGTTATATGAGATTGATCAATATAGACGACTGTAGCGGAAACAGCTAGCTTTGAATCGCCCATATTGAAGTTGGATTAGGGTAGCAAAGGACATAGCGAGAGACACACCATTTAACAAACTTGGCATGACGTGTGGAGCACCGACACATCGTGTTGAATTTTGGACACGTCGTGTCACCTGACAAAGAAAGAAGACATAAATGCTCATGATCTTGGACACGTCGTGTAACCTGACGAAGAAAGAAGACATAAATGCTCATGATCTTGGACACGTCGTGTTGAGCACTAGACACGCCATGCACTTAGTCGAAGTCGTAAACTTCAGTAACTTTCGACATGCCGTGTTGTCCCTGAACACATCGTGCACCCCGTCGGAGGCGTAAACTCCCGTAGCTTGGACACACCGTGTCTCACAGAGACATGTTGTGTATCTTGCAAACAAAGCGAAAAACTGTGCCGGTAGAACGCAACAACACAACGTGTTGACTGGATGACATGCCGTGTGTGTCGGCGGCCCGTAGCTTGGACACGCCGTGTCTCACAGGGACATGTCATGTATCTTGCGAACAGAGCGAAAAACTGCGCCGGTAGAACGCAACAACACGGCGTGTTGACTGGATGACATGCCGTGTGTGTCGACGGCTGAGCAGGTCTTGACGGCAATTAGCTCCGTCAATCATGAAAAAGAACTCTGGGAAAACACACCGGAGAGAAGAACAACCCCGGGAAGACGCGTCGGGGGTGACAGGAATTAGCGTTGTCACTTGTCAATTGAGGATGCAAAGCTAACACATCAACAACCCCTAAAGACTTAGGCACTCATCCACGTACGGGGGCTACGTGGAGAGGAGAGAGGGTGAGAAGAAGGTTGATCCTCCTCTCTACTGGATAGAACGAGGGTCTTCTCTCTTTCTCCTTCAAGCGGCCACCGTACTCTGACGAAGATGAAGGAAGACCATCCAGGCGAGAGAGCCGACACCGGTGGTGGCGGCAACTGTCCCCTGCGACAGCGGCGGGGGGCTACATTAGTGGAGAGGAAGAAGATAGACAGAGAGGACGACGGGTTGGGTTAAGGTTACAATAGTCAAATGTGCTCTGATACCATGTGAAAGAGTTTGGGTCAAAGCGATACCCAGCTAGAGCGAATTCTCCTTTATTATATTGAGTGAGAACATTTACATACTAGACCCAACAGGAAATAGAAATAGTAAAAAGATACATAGGTAAAGAAACTATTTTCTAACAAGCCCAATCTGAGAGACCATGATAAATTGGTCTGTAGCTATAGGATTGAGACCAAGGGTCTCTTGCTCAAGAAAAGTTGTGAGCCATGTTAATAAGTCCTTGCAAGAGATGAGCGTTTAAATGAATTTAATTGCCCTTTTTGCCAAAGACTAACCAAGCATTTGATTATCATTATTTGATCTAGCTGCTTCCAAAATTGAATAACATTTTGTACTTGAGTGAAGCAGTTTGTGAAGATCTTTTAGAATGCAAGAGCTTTTCAAAGTACAAAGCCATTGTCTCCTTGTTGAAGACCATAGATCTCGATGATCATATCATTCATACAAGAGATGCTATTTCAATACATAGACTAATATGATCCAAGGCATATTTGCAGGTTTCAAAGTGCACCACCGAGTCTGCCACATGTAGTTCCATAAATCATGTGACAACAAAAGATTTACATCTTGTTGTTCTCATTGCATGGCGGAGTCATCAATAGGAGAATTACCCCTCAGATGCTTGTTATTTTCCCCACCTCTTGAAGAAGATCTCGACAATCACTCCCTTGAATCTCCGATTTGTTCACAGTCGGGCCAACTAGCCTGATTTGTTCATAGTCGGGCCAACTAATCTAATCTATAGAAGAGAAGTCAATCTATTCAAGTAGATTCATTTAAAACCATTCCCTTCCATTAAAGCTTGTTCCAAACTCTAGTTTAATTGTTGGGGAACCGAAGAGTTCCTACATTCCATTGATTTCCACAAAGCAAGGCGGGCCAGTTCCTCAAAAGTCAAAGAAACTGCTCTATTTCTTGTCATTAGTTTCCAGATGGCGATCCTATAATCATGGGCGGAGAAAGTTGCTTGCTCCTTATGTAAGCATGAGATGCATACATATGCTTAGAAATAATTTTGGACAGTGGTGAGGAAATAAAAAAAATTGTGCACTATACTTCTACATTAAAAATAGTGTGTACTTACTATACATGCACTGGTATAATACACTGCATGACTGCTATATATAGGGAGGGACTGGTAGGACCACAGTGTCCTGATCGTATCTCATATTCCCTTGCACTTTCTAGGCGATGTATCTAGGGCAGGCCGATCACCTGGATTTCAATTGAGTAAGATCCCCTATTTCCACTTAGGATTAGTTTGGTATAGTGTTGGGGCTGC
This sequence comes from Alisma plantago-aquatica, assembly GCA_963693085.1. Classification (NCBI taxonomy): domain Eukaryota; kingdom Viridiplantae; phylum Streptophyta; class Magnoliopsida; order Alismatales; family Alismataceae; genus Alisma; species Alisma plantago-aquatica. The sequence continues at coordinate 214,801,379 of OY856409.1, forward strand.
ATACTGCATTTCCAGATGATCACCCAGACATTTCTCATCCGACTACACCCAACCAAACAAGCCCTTAGGGGCAATTGAAAGAGGCGGACCTATCAGGCTGACACCATGCCTAGAGAACAAAGGCTTCCACTCTCCCTATTAACTGGAATCCCTCCTCACTTCCCACTAGTAGGTTGCTAGGCATAACCTAGGAAGCACACACACTTCCCGAGAGGTGCCGTGGCCGTGTCTGCCGCGTGTCGGACGCGGACACACCGTGGACACGGCATGGGCGTGTCCAACTTTTTTTTAAAAGATTTTTGGGCGTGGACACGGTTTGGACACGGCCAGCCCAGTCCAACCACATTTGTGTCCAGTTAAGTTCAAAAAAGACTAAACCCTTCCCTCCTATCAAATCCCCCCATATGTTTCCCCAAGTTTCCACCAACTTTGTCCTATCCTTGATTATTCCTCCCCCTTCTATATTTCTTCCCAGCAATTCTTTCCCTTCTCCCCATTTCTCTCCAACTCTCTTCTCCCTACTACTGTAAAGTACCAACGTTTCAATATCCATTTCAGTTCTTCCGGATTCTTCCCTCTTAATTTCTCTCCACCCTTACCAATGTCTCCAACCCATCCTCTTCTTCTCGTTCTTCCCTCTCCCTCAAATTAAATCTGTTCAGTCCAGTTTTTCACCTCCCCCCTTTTTCTTCATTCTCACTGATGTCTTCTCCCCCTTCTCCCCAATTTCACTCCAGATTCCCATTATTTAGTGCGGCCCTGCCCCTTTACCAACCTATGGCTACTTTTTCTTGTTCTTCTTATTTTTCTGTTTTGTTATAATGTTGAAAATAATCATTGTTGGTTCAATTGTGATATATGAATCTGTAATGTTTGTTGTATCTTCTGATATCATTCTATGTTGGATTTATTTATTATTGAATTGATTTGATTAATGTTTATTTACTGTCCAGCAGTCCTTGCTTTATGAATTTGAATTTTCAATTTGCTTTGTTTCATTGCAAACATGGACATGAATGTGTTTACATTAATTTCTGAATATAAATAGGTTATGTTTGTTGTCGTAGATGGTTTCTTTTTCTATTTTGATGAATGTGTTTTATGGATGATTGCATGTCTTTTAAGTAAATGAAATACAAACTCCACAATTCATTTTCTGTAATAGGATGAACATCAAAAATATATACACATATATGTGTAAAAAAATCGCCATGTCCGGTGCCGTGTCCATGTCCTAAATTTTGGAAAATCGCCGTGTCCCGTGTCCGTGTCCGTGTCCGTATCCGTGTCCGTGTCCGTGCTTCCTAGGGCATAACTATAAGGAGAAGGAGAGATGATGGTTGGTCGGGGCACATCCGACAGCATCAGCATTGGCAGTTCCGTAATGTCACTGTTGCTGCCATAAATACTGCTGCAGCTGACAGAAAACAGGAAGAAGAGGGATATCAATCACTCCCTAGGTTTGCTTCCAGTTTCGAGGTTGACGACTCTCCTAGGGTTTCCATACCTGATGTTGTAATACTATGCAAACAATAGAGTGACAACACATAATAATTATGAAAAGCAGCACATTTATCTATATAAGGATGGGATGAGTCAAATAACATATTTACATGATATGGGGATAAACACAATTACAAATCCATGTATTACACGATAAGTGTATGTACTTGCATATCCCAACAACTATATACACTGGCTGTCAGAAATCTGAAATGACCGGTTCAAGGTTGTGAACCGACTGGTTGGTTGATCAGTAAGACTGATTTAAATTTGTTTAAGGATTATTCTTAGCAACCACCTCTAGCATTCGGTAATTCCATACAACCCAAAAGTTTGGGCAAGAAGCAATTGACAACTGAAAATAGCTTTTTTTGTTTTTTAGCTTACTATCTGTCAAAGTGTAAAAAGAAGGTTCATTTCCAAGTTGGACAGGAATAGCGGCATTGAATTTCTTGAATTCCTTGCTTTAGGACTAGTAAGTTGTTTTTCTGGACAAAGGAAGAGATATATGCCTCAACATTAGTGTATCACCTTGACAAGGTGGAAGTAATCAGTTCAAGTCTGAGTCTTCCTATATGTATCAAGCAACCCCCTATACTGCCAAGAGGAATTTCACCCTCTATTATTTGCCGCTAATTTCAAACATCTCTTAATGTTTGTCAAAAAATTCCAAGGAACCATAACTTCATGGTTGATATTCCAAAACACTTAGGGTTCCCTGGATCTAACTAAAGCAACGTGGGTCATGAGATAGTAGACGAGGGTTTTCAAAAACCTTTAAATCATTAAATCAAATATTTATCAATTAGTATAAGTAGGTGTTCTTTATTCGGCATTATCTTTTTTTCTTCTTCAAAAGCCCTAGGATATATCAGCATCTGGGTTTCTTCAGGCAGTCCATTTCATAACAAGTTAGTTCCTGGTGTAGTACATGGTTATCAATCAGAGTCTAGGTTAGTGATAACACCCTATTTTGGACGATTATCTTGGTCTTTTCCTTTAGTTTTCCATACTCTTTCTAAACTAAAACTATACATAATCCCAAATTTACCCTATTTTTGTAAATATACCATCAGACTAACTTTTCCTTTGTTTTGCAGAAAAAAAACACGAAAAAAATCATAAAAGAATAACTCAACCTCAAGATCGCATGGATTCACACGGTCCCAAGGCCGCATGAAGCCAACCGGTCCCGAGACTACATGGAGTCACACGGTCTCAAGACCGCATGAAGCCAACCGGTCTCGAGACCGCATGGAGTTCAAACGGTCTCAAAACCGCATGAAGCCAACCGGTCCCGAGACCGCATGAAGTCACACGGTCCCGAGACCGCATGGAGTCACACGGTCTCGAGACCGCATGAAGCCAACCGGTCCCGAGACCGCATGGAGCCAACCGGTCTCGAGACCGCATGGAGCCAACCGGTCTCGAGACCGCATGGAGTTCAAACGGTCCCAAGACCGCATGAAGCCAACCAGTCCCGAAACCGCATAAAGTCACACGGTCTCAAGACCGCATGAAGCCAACCGCTCCTGAAACCGCATGGAGTTCAAACGGTCTCAAGGTCCAAACGGTCTTGAGGTCCAAACGGTCTCAAGATCCAAATGGTCTTGAGGTCCAAACGGTCTCAAGATCCAAACGGTCTTGAGATCCAAACGGTCTTGAGGTCCAAACGGTCTCCAAACCGTTTGGACTTCACTTAAGACCTATAAATAAGACCCCAAGGGTCCTCCACGGGGGAGGAAGTTTTTCAGACGTCCCAAGGCTGCCTCAATCACTCCAGAGCAAATCCGACTTCCATCCTCCGCCCAGGGGCTGCCGGTCTGAGACCCACACTCCATCTCGAAGCTGCTTTCTCTCTCTTCGCCAAAGAAGGTGGGAAGAGGGAGATCTCGTCATCAAGCAACCCGTGAAGCTGGTGGATCGTTTCTCTCTCTCCAAGGGGTTGACTTTCCTCTCTCCTTTGTGGGGATGACGCTCTCTTTCTCTCTTCTTGCCTCCTTCTTTGTCCTAGTTATGAGCGAGTAGTCTCTCTCACTAGGGTGCGGGGAGTAGCCCCGCTACCCATGTTTTCATATCATGTAAATGTAATCCATAATTTGTAATATAAAGTTCTTATCTTTTCAGTTCGACATCAAACGTTTAATGAATGCATGTTGCTTGATCTCCAACTTGTGTTATCCTTTATCTTTTAGTATGAATTGTCTACGTTTGTACTATTAGATTCGAAACTCGTTTGTATGTTGGTTCCTGGTGCATGTATCCACCATGCATCTGTTTCGTTATCTAGAAGTGTATCTCAAGAAGTGAGAGTTGCACTTTCATACTATGAAATGGAATCAGTTGACGTATGAAAGTGCAACCTTGGTAAGTCGAGGAACACACTCCGCGAAGGGAATGATGCAAAGTAAGTGACCATTTGTTCGGGAATGGCTGGCGTTGCAACACTCCCGCACTTCTCGTAGTTAGTTCTCCGAAAGGAAGCTAAGTCTACAAAGATACTAACTGACTAGACTCTTTCTACATGTTATGTTTTGCTTTGCATGTGTTGATCCGTGTGTAGTGGCGGTGAAAAACCGATCACACCCTAGTGACTTTTATCATAGTTTAACTCCTCAAATTTACTTGCCTTCCTTACTTTACTTGCACTTAGCTTAAAAACAACCAAATCAACCTTTTGATCTAAATACCAACTGTTGAGTGATTAAGTGAAATTCTAGCATTTTCCATCTTGTTGCTTACAACAAGACCGTTGTCCCGTGGATTCGACCCTTAACTATACTACGATAAGACTTCCACGTATCTTAGCATACGTGGGTGGAGTTTTCTATCTAGTATATGCAAGGCTAAACTTAAAGACTTACCATCTTTAGGATTTTTAGTGGTGCACGCAATTCCACGTAAGTAGAAGCTCCATCAAAAATTGGCGCCGTTGCCGGGGACAACGGGAACGTTTTAATTTCATTTAGTACCTTGTTAGTTGGTTAGAATTTTACACTTTCTTTTAATCATTAGTCCATATCTACTTGAATTCATTATATCTCTACCATCATCTAAAAGGTGTTTTCTTCTCTCTACTCAGGTAGAAATCGTGTATGCACCCTGCACATAACCTCGGATTCTCCCCTGATCCAGAGTTTGACTCTGAGGTAGAGAGAAGTTTCCATCGCCGCATTCGTCTTAATCGCCAAAGAGCTAGGCAGATGGCTAAAGACCAACGCCAGGCTGCTTTGGTGATGGAAAGGGTAAACGCCGCCATCGCCGCTCAACGGGCACAACTCATCGCAGACACTCGTGCCCAAATCCAAGCGGAGATTCGTGCGGAAGAGCAAGCTCGCATCAGAGCTGAAACTGAGGCAGCAACCCAAGCTGCTCAGTTGGAGTTAAGGAACAAGCAACTGAGAGATTATGCTGTCCCAAAGAACTATGAGGATAACCACCCGGTCCGACCTCCGATTATTAATATTCCCAACTTCGAGATTCGGACCCAGTGGATCCAGATCATGCAAGGCATCTCCTTCTCCGGAGGATCTGGAGATGATTGCATGGATCATCTGAAAAGGTTTAAGGCACTATGCCGCCTGGTTCCGCAAGCCGGAGTCGCTTTTGATGCGATAATGCTTTATCTTTTCCATTTCACTCTGTCTGGGAGGGCCCTGAGTTGGTACAACTCGCTTGACAGGGAACCCATAATAACCACCTGGGCCCCCCTAGAGGAAAAGTTTTTAGAGAATTTCTTTCCTCCCTCACTGACCTATGAGATCAGAGGGCAGATCAATCATTTCTCTCAGTTACCCGGAGAATCCCTTGCTGAAGCATGGGAAAGGTTTAAAGAACTTTTGCGGAAGTGCCCCCATCATGGAATCTCCCAGAACCAATTAATAGAAACCTTCTATCGGGGAGTAAGTGATGATATCAAACAGTTTTTGGATTCCTCATCTGGAGGAAACTTCATGAGAAAGAATTATGAGGACGCTTGGAAAATCGTTACACTCGGAGCTGAAAATCAGTCTAACTGGGGACGGTCAGCCGGTAAAGGTGTCCTCAAGGTCTACAAAGCTGAAGAATCAATAGAGATGAAGGAAATAGCTGAAGTCCTGAAAACCATAGTTCATAAACAACAAGCTCTCGAGACTTCTCTCGGAGAATTTGACAAGAAGAAAAACTCTCTAGTTCAACAAGTCAAGGCTGCCACAGGAACCTGTGAGGCCTGTCATGCTTCTGACCATCCGACCCTTTCCTGCGGTATGCTTTATAATGTGATGATGGATCTGCATCCAATACCACAACCATATGAACCCATCAACGACCAATCTGAAGAACAACTACCGGAGCAAGTCAACTCCATCCATTCTATCCCTGGACAAGTCTATTACAACCCTAATCAGCCAAGGAATCATCCGGGATTTCAGTATGGAAACCCTGCTAGGACCGCTAATCCACAGCATCAGACACAGGGGGGATCCCCTAGTAGGTTACCACCTGGATTCCCAAACAATTTCAACCAAAATCAAGGGAATTTCAGGAATAACTTCCCTAGGGCCAACTACCCCAGGAACCAATCTGCCTACTATCAGTTCACTCATCCTCCGCTCCATCCACAGCTGCATACTCAGCCACCTCAGCTGGCGCCGCCACCACAACAATCTCAACAAGCCCAACAACAAAGTCCTCTGAAAAACACTCCTTCTCAACCGGAAGATGAAATATCCTTGATAAGGCAGATGATGCAATCTCAACAGACTATGCTCGCTAATCAGCAAGCACAACAAAAAGCAGTAGAAGCCCAGCTTGCCCAGATCGCTGCAAAATTGAAGCCTCCGGCAGGCACTTTTGCAGGGCAGCCCGAATCAAATCCTAAGCATGGACAGAACAGACATGAACAATTAAATGCTGTCACCACAAGATCGGGACGCACTCTTCATGAGACCACCAAGATCACCCTGGATAATGATGATACCCCTGCTTTCATGACGAATGAGAGCCCGCAACAAGGAATGGAGAAGCCCTCAGAGGGCACAAAGGGCAAAGATAAAGTGTCCACAGAACCTGCAGTTTTGCAATATAAACCAAGAATCCCGTACCCAGGAAGACTACGAGAAACAAAGATGGACATCAGGTTTCAAAAGTTCAAAGAGGCAATGAAGAAACTATACATTGATATCCCGCTCCTTGATGCTCTTTCAGAGGTGCCAGCCTGGGCGAAATACCTCGAGACCTTACTATCAAGAAAGTACATCACCGAGGAGCAAGAAACTGTTAAGCTTGCTCATACCACTTCGGACATCATCTTAAACAAGATGCCCAAAAAGAAGAAGGACCCAGGCTCCTTTGGAATCCAATGTTGCATTGGAAATGCATCCACTAAAAAAGGATTAGCTGACCTAGGGGCCAGTATATCCATCATGCCTTACTCCATGTGCAAACGTCTGGGTTTTATCGAATTGCTGCCTACAACAATGACTATTCAATTAGCTGATTCCACCATAACCGCACCTCTGGGGATCATTGAAGATATCCCAGTAAGGATAGGCAAGGATGCCTACGTCCCATGCGACTTCATTATCATGGATATTAAAGAAGACTTGAGATACCCGATTATTTTCGGCAAACCTTTCCTCGCTACTGCCAGGGCGCTTATTGACGTCGAAGCTGGCACCATCATCCTTAGGCTCGGGAAAGAAGCAATTCAATTCCGAGTCCTTAATAGCATGAAAGGCCCTAGTATCCAAGAGGAGGTTTTTCTTCTTGACGCAATACAACAAATGTCTCAGTTAGAAATATCCGAGCCAGCTGACGAACTAGAAAATGTCCTAATCAATCCGGATGTTGAATTCTCTGCGAACGAACTAGTTCAACAGTGTCTGCAACATTTAGAAAAGGCCGAAGAAGCATCAACGACCACTTTTGAAGAACTTAAAGCTGTTACCATTATAGAAGCAGCTGAGCCACCAAAAGCTCCCTGAAATGAAGACTTTACCCACAAGGCTTAAACATGTTTTCTTAGATAAGGAAAAACTTTGCCCGGTCATCATCAGCTCTACCCTTACAGAAGATCAGGAAGAAAAGCTTCTGGATGAGCTGAAGCATAAAAAGGTCATTGGATATAAGATAACTGACCTAACGGGCATAAACCCAGCCCTGTGTATGCATAGACTTCCAATGGTTGAGGAATTCAAGCCAACCCGCGAACATCAAAGAAAACTGAATCCTAATCTCAAGGAGGTGGTTCGCCTGGAGGTCCTCAAACTGCTCAAAGCTGGTATAATCTACCCTATCTCCGACTCCCAGTGGGTCAGCCCTGTCCAGGTTGTTCCAAAAAAAGGAGGCACTACCGTAGTGCTCAATGACAAAAATGAGCTAGTGCCCACCAGAACGGTAACAGGGTGGCGGATGTGTATTGACTATAGGAAGCTGAACAAAGCCACGAGGAAAGACCATTACCCTCTACCCTTCCTCGATGAAGTTCTGGAGTGTTTAGCTCATCAGAAATATTTATGCTATCTTGATGGTTACTCCGGGTTCTATCAGATACCTATACACCCAGAGGACCAGGAAAAAACTACTTTCACCTGTCCTTTTGGGACATACGCCTTTAGAAGAATGCCGTTCGGGTTGTGTAACGCACCCGCTACGTTCCAACGGTGTATGTCCGCCATCTTTGCCGGACTAACTGAATCCATTATGGAAGTGTTTATGGATGATTTCTCAGTTTACGGAGACTCCTTCGATAGCTGCTTAATCAATCTCGGACAAGTTCTACAGCGCTGCGAGGAAACCAACCTTATCCTGAATTGGGAGAAATGCCATTTCATGGTAACGGAAGGGGTCGTCCTCGGACACAGGGTAAGTGACAGAGGAATCGAGGTAGATAAAGCAAAAATTGATGTTATCTCAAAACTGTCACCTCCAAAGGACATAAGAGGAGTTCGAGCTTTCCTGGGTCATGCAGGATTTTACAGAAGATTCATTAAGGATTTCTCTAAGATAGCCAAACCCATGACCCAACTCCTGACTAAAGATACCGAGTTCATATTCAATCAAGAATGTATGCAAAGTTTCTCTATCCTCAAGAATGCTTTAATTTCCGCACCTATCTTGAGAGCCCCAGATTGGTCGCAGCCCTTTGAAATCATGTACGACGCAAGTGACTACGCCATAGGGGCTGTTCTAGGACAGCGGATTGATAAGAAACCCTATGTTATCTACTACGCATCCAAAACGCTAGACGAAGCACAGAAAAACTACACCACCACGGAGAAAGAGTTTTTGGCTATCATCTACGCGTTTGAAAAATTCTGCTCTTATCTGATTGGTTCTAAAGTCATCGTTTATACCGACCATTCCACCATTCGATACCTGATTCAGAAACAGGATGCCAAACCCAGGCTTATCCGCTGGGTGCTAATGCTTCAGGAATTCGACTTAGAGATCAAAGATAAAAGTGGTGTGGAGAATGTTGTGGCTGATCACCTCAGCCGGATCGAGGTTGAAGAAAAAGATAAAATCCCTATCCGGGATTCTCTTCCTGATGATCAGCTTATGAAAGCCACTCATGGCTTCCCTTGGTATGCTGATATCGTTAATTATCTAGCCACAGGAATTATCCACCCATCTGCTTCCCACCAGGACAAAAGGAAGTTCCTTCATGACATAAAACATTATTATTGGGATGAACCCTACCTGTTTCACCTTTGTGCTGACGGACTTTTCCGTCGTTGCTTGCCGGAAGAAGAAATAACCCCGGTCCTAGAGCATTGCCATTCAGGACCCACAGGGGGGCACATGAGTGCTAAGAAAACAGCTATAAAAGTTTTACAATCTGGTTTTTTCTGGCCCACCATATCAAAGGATTCGTACGATTTTGTGAAAGCCTGCAACAAATGCCAATTTTCAGGCAACATATCAAAAAGAGACGAGATGCCCCTCACAATGTGGTAAGAAATTGAGCTTTTTGATGTGTGGGGGTAGACTACATGGGCCCTTTCCCTTCATCCTATGGCTTCTCGTACATCTTGGTCGCAGTGGACTACGTCTCAAAATGGGTCGAAGCTGTACCCACTGTGTCGAGCGATTCCAAGCCTGTTATTAAATTGTTCAAAGATATTATTTTCCCAAGATTTGGAGTTCCAAGAACTGTCATATCAGATGGCGGGACCCATTTCTTGGAACGAAGTTTTGAAGCCTTACTGAAAAGATACGAAGTCAATCACAAAGTCGCCACGCCCTACCACCCACAGACTAGTGGTCAGGTGGAGATATCAAATAGACAATTAAAGGCGATTCTTGAAAAAACAGTAAATAGAAACCGCACTGATTGGTCCGCCAAACTTCCCGATGCCCTTTGGGCATACCGATCTGCATATAAAACACCAATCGGGACAACCCCGTTCCGTTTGGTGTACGGGAAGTCTTGTCACCTTCCAGTAGAGCTGGAACACAAAGCCTGGTGGGCCATCAAACAGCTAAACTTTGATCTTAAAAGTGCGGGAGAAAATAGACAACTTCAACTACAGGAGCTAGAAGAGCTCCGTATGACCGCCTATCAGAGTGCCCAAATTTATAAAGAGCAGACAAAAATGTGGCATGATGGTCATCTCAAGAGAAAAGATATCGCCGTTGGCGACAAAGTACTCCTTTTCAACTCCAAGCTCAAGTTATTTCCCGGAAAACTTAGAACAAAATGGTCTGAGCCCTTCACTATAAAACATATTTACCCAACTGGAGCCGCCATTATTATAGACAACAACGGAGGAGAAAGGACGGTCAACGGTCACCGTTTAAAAAGATATTACACTCCAGAAGACAAAATAACAAGACAAACCATAGAAATTAAAGACGCCACGCCGTCAGCATAACAACCTCAGCTTCGTCGAGCCAGCGACGTAAAACCCAGGCGCTACTTGGGAGGCAACCCAAGATTTCAGTTTCTTTCTTTATTTCCCGTTCTTTTATTTACCTTAGATTCATTTTATGAAAATACAAAAAAATTCATATAACTAAAACAAACATAAAAAGTTAAAAATCTGTTCGACCTTAACCCTCCCAAACGGTCCTGGAACCGTTTGGACCCAAACGGTCCTGAAACCGTTTGGAGCCAAACGGTCTTCAAACCGTTTGGAGCCAAACGGTCCTGAAACCGTTTGGAGCCAAACGGTCTTCAAACAGTTTGGAACCAAACGGTCCTGAAACCGTTTGGAGCCAAACGGTCTTCAAACCGTTTGGAACTAAACGGTCCTGAAACCGTTTGGGACCAAACGGTCTCGAAACCGTTTGGAGTCCAAACGGTCGCTAAACCGTTTGACTTAGGGTTTTTGTCCGGTCAACCCCCCGTTTCCTATAAATATAAACCCTACCCCTTCGTCTTTCTCTCTTCGAGCTCCCAAACTTTCTTGTGTTTCTGTTCTATTGCTCTTGCTTTTCCCTGTTCCCGCGCGATTCTCCTCCGGCGACGTGGTTCCCGTGCTTCTGCATAGCAACCGCACCTCCGTCCACCGTCCTTTGCTTCCTCACCGCCGCTGTTACCACCTACTGAAAGGTAGTCCGACCGTTTGGAGCCAAACGGTCTTCAAACCGTTTGGAACCAAACGGTCCTGAAACCGTTTGGGACCAAACGGTCTCGAAACCGTTTGGAGTCCAAACGGTCGCTAAACCGTTTGACTTAGGGTTTTTGTTCGGTCAACCCCCGTTTCCTATAAATATAAACCCTACCCCTTCGTCTTTCTCTCTTCGAGCTCCCGAACTTTCTTGTGTTTCTGTTCTATTGCTCTTGCTTTCCCCTGTTCCCGCGCGATTCTCCTCCGGCGACGTGGTTCTCGTGCTTCTGCACAGCAACCGCACCTCCGTCCACCGTCCTTTGCTTCCTCACCGCCGCCGTTACCACCTACTGAAAGGTAGTCCGACCTTCTTCTCTTCCGCCATCATCGCCGCCGGCGCCACCATCGGCTCTGTCCACCATCGCCGGCACCACCATCGTCTTCACCGTTTTTCACCAACGGCCCTGCCCACCGTCGCTGTCTTCCCCGCCGTCTCCATCACCAGAGCCACCGCCACTTTCATCGCTGTCCTCATTGCCGTTTTCACCACCGGATTCACCGTCGTTTTTATCATCGTTTTCACTATCGCCCTTATCGCCGATAATCACCGCCGCTTTCGCCGTCGTCGCCAATGCATCCCCCGTCGCTACGCCGTTTTACCTTCATCTTCGCCTTCGCCGATGGCCACGCGACGCTTCGTTCACCAAACGGTCTTAAAACCGTTTGGGACCAAACGGTCTTGAAACCGCTTGGGACCAAACGGTCTTGAAACCGTTTGACCTTGCACATTCATCTAATTTCCATAAAAATACAAAAATACATAAATATTAATAAAATCAAATCTTTCTAAACATGTTATTCTAACTCTTGATTTCTCATTCTACAGCTATGGCATCACCAGCAAAGAACGTCATCGGGTTCAAAGACCCTGAAATCTGGAAAAGAGAGGAACTGCTGGAAAACCAAGCTCGGCTCTAGAAGATAAGAGTTGACTTCAACCGAACCGGGAAGGCACCTCCAAATATCAAAATAATGGACGTCCTGTGCGAGCTTGATCGCCTCGAGAAGTGCCTAGCTGAGGCACCTGAAGAAGAAGTTGAGATCTCTTTTTCTGATGATGAAGGCTCGGAGTACAATCCTAACTCCGAGGAGGAATCCCCTGCTAAAGAACAAAAGGGGAAACGCAAGGTCTTGGAGACTGCATCTGGGCAGCCCTCCAAGAAACGGGCAATGAAACAAGTTCGACCTGCCTCTGCCTTGGATCAACCCTTTGCAAAACCTACCACCACCATCCCTGCTACTACCACCACTACCACCACCATTCCTGCTACTACCACCACCATCCCTGTTATCACCCCCCACTTTCATTCCCATCACCACCACTATACCACCACCAGAAAACCTCTTCATCCAAACCAACCTCCCCGCTGACAAAACACTAAAACCCACCAAGTATGTGTGCTCCAGCATACTGCGTAGGATGGGGATATACGACCGCACCTTCGACGTGCTAGACAAAGCCAACCTCGCCAGGTTGTGTCTAGTACCTGAAGTATCCTACTCCGAACCCACTACAGAATTCTTCACTTTTCTGACCAAAGAGCCCGTCGACATCATGGATAGGTCACGGGACGGGGGTGACAGAAGACTCGTCACCCAAATCTTCGGCAGCAAGGTTGTCATAACGGAAAATATGTTGAACACAATCTTCATTGACAACCAGGACCAGCTGCGGAAAGCCATGGAGGTGGGGACCGAACATACAGAGTTCAACAGACACAAATTCTGGAAATCTCTAACCGGGATCCCCACCTATGACGCGAAGACGTGCAAAGCGTCAAATATACACTCTGGCTTTGTGCGCACCCTGCACAAAATTCTCGTTGGCGCACTCTTCCCCAGGACAGAGGGGGGAAACGTTATAATTTCAGATCTTTTCGTTCTCTAGTCTATTCTTAACGAAAGGCCGGTCAATATCGGACGACAACTGATCCAGAAACTATCAACCTCCAGCCTGGGGAAAGAAATCTGCATGGGGGGCATGTCACATCTATTATCAAATACCTCAAGATGGACAGACCCCTACCCCGCTCCACGCAACTAAAAGGAGACATCCCTACCAATGAACAAACTCTGAAGAACTCCATCATCAAGGAAAAGGATGGGAAACTACACTATGTCTTCTGCCCTATGGTTAAGTCATCCAGAACACTCATCCCGCTTCCGGAGCTAGCAAAGTACGACACCAAACAGCTCCTCTTCTCTGGTGAAGAGCTTTCACAACTACTAGCTTCGGTTAAAACAACCGAAAAGAAAGCTACAGCGGGACAAACGGAGCTGAGCATCACAACCCCGACAGCTCGACCAACAAAGATACCTGTCAAACGACCTTCTAGAAGGCAGTCGCAGGCCCAACAGCTGTCGGGGACACCAACATCTAAGCCAAATCCTGAGGCCGAGAAGCTCCATGAAGAAATCTTAACCTCCTCCTCCATCGACTCTTTCATTCAGAGTCTACACGAGCAGCTAACCGCTGCCACCACTCCACCTTCCACCATTCCAACATCTACCACTCCTTTCTTCCCCATCACATCCACGCAACCTTTCACATCCTCTTCATCACCCCTTTTCCCTTCGGGCTCTCTTTTCTCCACCCCTATGCCCGATTTTACCACCTTCCCTTTCACCTCCGCAGTCTCCACCCCATCACTATCTCTGCCACCGCTTTCCCCACAAATTCCACCACTTTTCACATCCGCCACCACCCCGACACCGCTGGTGACTACATCCACAGTCACTACGCAGCTCGGGGCATCATCAGTGTCTTTTCCGCAAGACACTAACACCATCCCACGCAGACTCCAGCCATCCCACCCTTCCGCTCCTGGGGTCCCTTTTGCCAATATCGGTGAGGAATTCGGCCGTCAATTCGACGCTGTCCGAAACCTCCTCACCGATCCTTCTAATATATTAAATTCTATTTTTTCTTGTGTGCAGGGTTTATCACGACAGGTGGCCACGATCGACGAACAACACCGAGCCTTGCCTACCATCCTCCAAGGCTTCCAGCAACGACAAGATGAGGTGGCTAAGCAAGTTGAGCACATCAACAGTCACTACAACAGATTGCCGGACCTGGTCCTTGGAGCGAGGCGTTAGCAAGAAGCAACGGCAAAGCAAGTCGATGAGATCTCCACGCAGACTCAGCCTTTGCCAGAGACTCTCCGCGAGCTCCAGCAACAAGCAGATCTGAGCACGCGCTTGGACACCATCAACAACACTCTCACACAACTACAACATCGCCAAGAGGAGTCCAATAAGGATGAAATCCAGCAGCTACGTGCTCAAGTTTTACCTTCATCTTCGCCTTCGCCGATGGCCACGCGATGCTTCGTTCACCAAACGGTCTTGAAACCGTTTGGGACCAAACGGTCTTGAAACCGCTTGGGACCAAACGGTCTTGAAACCGTTTGACCTTGCACATTCATCTAATTTCCATAAAAATACAAAAATACATAAATATTAATAAAATCAAATCTTTCTAAACATGTTATTCTAACTCTTGATTTCTCATTCTACAGCTATGGCATCACCAGCAAAGAACGTCATCGGGTTCAAAGACCCTGAAATCTGGAAAAGAGAGGAACTGCTGGAAAACCAAGCTCGGCTCTAGAAGATAAGAGTTGACTTCAACCGAACCGGGAAGGCACCTCCAAATATCAAAATAATGGACGTCCTGTACGAGCTTGATCGCCTCGAGAAGTGCCTAGCTGAGGCACCTGAAGAAGAAGTTGAGATCTCTTTTTCTGATGATGAAGGCTCGGAGTACAATCCTAACTCCGAGGAGGAATCCCCTGCTAAAGAACAAAAGGGGAAACGCAAGGTCTTGGAGACTGCATCTGGGAAGCCCTCCAAGAAACGGGCAAGGAAACAAGTTCGACCTGCCTCTGCCTTGGATCAACCCTTTGCAAAACCTACCACCACCATCCCTGCTACTACCACCACTACCACCACCATTCCTGCTACTACCACCACCATCCCTGTTATCACCCCCACTTTCATTCCCATCACCACCACTATACCACCACCAGAAAACCTCTTCATCCAAACCAACCTCCCTGCTGACAAAACACAAAAACCCACCAAGTATGTGTGCTCCAGCATACTGCGTAGGATGGGGATATACGACCGCACCTTCGACGTACTAGACAAAACCAACCTCGCCAGGTTGTGTCTAGTACCTGAAGTATCCTACTCCGAACCCACTACAGAATTCTTCACTTTTCTGACCAAAGAGCCCGTCGACATCATGGATAGGTCACGGGACGGGGGTGACAGAAGACTCGTCACCCAAATCTTCGGCAGCAAGGTTGTCATAACGGAAAATATGCTGAACACAATCTTCATTGACAACCAGGACCAGCTGCGGAAAGCCATGGAGGTGGGGACCGAACATTCAGAGTTCAACAGACACAAATTCTGGAAATCTCTAACCGGGATCCCCACCTATGACGCGAAGACGTGCAAAGCGTCAAATATACACTCTGGCTTTGTGCGCACCCTGCACAAAATTCTCGTTGGCGCACTCTTCCCCAGGACAGAGGGGGGAAACGTTATAATTTCAGATCTTTTCGTTCTCTAGTCTATTCTTAACGAAAGGCCGGTCAATATCGGACGACAACTGATCCAGAAACTATCAACCTCCAGCCTGGGGAAAGAAATCTGCATGGGGGGGCATGTCACATCTATTATCAAATACCTCAAGATGGACAGACCCCTACCCCGCTGCACGCAACTAAAAGGCGACATCCTTACCAATGAACAAACTCTGAAGAACTCCATCATCAAGGAAAAGGATGGGAAACTACACTATGTCTTCTGCCCTATGGTTAAGTCATCCAGAACACTCATCCCGCTTCCGGAGCTAGCAAAGTACGACACCAAACAGCTCCTCTTCTCTGGTGAAGAGCTTTCACAACTACTAGCTTCGTTAAAACAACCGAAAAGTAAGCTACAGCGGGACAAACGTAGCTGAGCATCACAGCCCCGACAGCTCGACCAACAAAGATACCTGTCAAACGACCTTCTAGAAGGCAGTCGCAGGCCCAACAGCTGTCGGGGACACCAACATCTAAGCCAAATCCTGAGGCCGAGAAGCTCCATGAAGAAATCTTAACCTCCTCCATCTACTCTTTCATTCAGAGTCTACACGAGCAGCTAACCGCTGCCACCACTCCACCTTCCACCATTCCAACATCTATCACTCCTTTCTTCCCCATCACATCCACACAACCTTTCACATCCTCTTCATCACCCCTTTTCCCTTCGGGCTCTCTTTTCTCCACCCCTATGCCCGATTTTACCACCTTCCCTTTCACCTCCGCAGTCTCCACCCCATCACTATCTCTGCCACCGCTTTCCCCACAAATTCCACCATTTTTCACATCCGCCACCACCCCGACACCGCTGGTGACTACATCCACAGTCACTACGCAGCTCGGGGCATCATCAGTGTCTTTTCCGCAAGACACTAACACCATCCCACGCAGACTCCAGCCATCCCACCCTTCCGCTCCTGGGGTCCCTTTTGCCAATATCGGTGAGGAATTCGGCCGTCAATTCGACGCTGTCCGAAACCTCCTCACCGATCCTTCTAATATATTAAATTCTATTTTTTCTTGTGTGCAGGGTTTATCACGACAGGTGGCCACGATCGACGAACAACACCGAGCCTTGCCTACCATCCTCCAAGGCTTCCAGCAACGACAAGATGAGGTGGCTAAGCAAGTTGAGCACATCAACAGTCACTACAACAGATTGCCGGACCTGGTCCTTGGAGCGAGGCGTTAGCAAGAAGCAACGGCAAAGCAAGTCGATGAGATCTCCACGCAGACTCAGCCTTTGCCAGAGACTCTCCGCGAGCTCCAGCAACAACAAGCAGATCTGAGCACGCGCTTGGACACCATCAACAACACTCTCACACAGCTACAACATCGCCAAGAGGAGTCCAATAAGGATGAAATCCAGCAGCTACGTGCTCAAGTTTTACCTTCATCTTCGCCTTCGCCGATGGCCACGCGACACTTCGTTCACCAAACGGTCTTGAAACCATTTGGGACCAAACGGTCTTGAAACCGCTTGGGACCAAACGGTCTTGAAACCGTTTGACCTTGCACATTCATCTAATTTCCATAAAAATACAAAAATACATAAATATTAATACAATCAAATCTTTCTAAACATGTTATTCTAACTCTTGATTTCTCATTCTACAGCTATGGCATCACCAGCAAAGAACGTCATCGGGTTCAAAGACCCTGAAATCTGGAAAAGAGAGGAACTGCTGGAAAACCAAGCTCGGCTCTAGAAGATAAGAGTTGACTTCAACCGAACCGGGAAGGCACCTCCAAATATCAAAATAATGGACGTCCTGTGCGAGCTTGATCGCCTCGAGAAATGCCTAGCTGAGGCACCTGAAGAAGAAGTTGAGATCTCTTTTTCTGATGATGAAGGCTCGGAGTACAATCCTAACTCCGAGGAGGAATCCCCTACTAAAGAACAAAAGGGGAAACGCAAGGTCTTGGAGACTGCATCTGGGCAGCCCTCCAAGAAACGGGCAAGGAAACAAGTTCGACCTGCCTCTGCCTTGGATCAACCCTTTGCAAAACCTACCACCACCATCCCTGCTACTACCACCACTACCACCACCATTCCTGCTACTACCACCACCATCCCTGTTATCACCCCCACTTTCATTCCCATCACCACCACTATACCACCACCAGAAAACCTCTTCATCCAAACCAACCTCCCCGCTGACAAAACACTAAAACCCACCAAGTATGTGTGCTCCAGCATACTGCGTAGGATTGGGATATACGACCGCACCTTCGACGTGCTAGACAAAGCCAACCTCGCAAGGTTGTGTCTAGTACCTGAAGTATCCTACTCCGAACCCACTACAGAATTCTTCACTTTTCTGACCAAAGAGCCCGTCGACATCATGGATAGGTCACGGGACGGGGGTGACAGAAGACTCGTCACCCAAATCTTCGGCAGCAAGGTTGTCATAACGAAAAATATGTTGAACACAATCTTCATTGACAACCAGGACCAGCTACGGAAAGCCATGGAGGTGGGGACCAAACATTCAGAGTTCAACAGACACAAATTCTGGAAATCTCTAACCGGGATCCCCACCTATGACGCGAAGACGTGCAAAGCGTCAAATATACACTCTGGCTTTATGCGCACCCTGCACAAAATTCTCGTTGGCGCACTCTTCCCCAGGACAGAGGGGGGAAACGTTATAATTTCAGATCTTTTCGTTCTCTAGTCTATTCTTAACGAAAGGCCGGTCAATATCGAACGACAACTGATCCAGAAACTATCAACCTATAGCCTGGGGAAAGAAATCTGCATGGGGGGGCATGTCACATCTATTATCAAATACCTCAAGATGGACAGACCCCTACCCCGCTCCACGCAACTAAAAGGAGACATCCTTACCAATGAACAAACTCTGAAGAACTCCATCATCAAGGAAAAGGATGGGAAACTACACTATGTCTTCTGCCCTATGGTTAAGTCATCCAGAACACTCATCCCGCTTCCGGAGCTAGCAAAGTACGACACCAAACAGCTCCTCTTCTCTGGTGAAGAGCTTTCACAACTACTAGCTTCGGTTAAAACAACCGAAAAGAAAGCTACAACGGGACAAACGGAGTTGAGCATCACAGCCCCGACAGCTCGACCAACAAAGATACCTGTCAAACGACCTTCTAGAAGGCATTCGCAGGCCCAACAGCTGTCGGGGACACCAACATCTAAGCCAAATCCTGAGGCCGAGAAGCTCCATGAAGAAATCTTAACCTCCTCCTCCATCGACTCTTTCATTCAGAGTCTACACGAGCAGCTAACCGCTGCCACCACTCCACCTTCCACCATTCCAACATCTACCACTCCTTTCTTCCCCATCACATCCACGCAACCTTTCACATCCTCTTCATCACCCCTTTTCCCTTCGGGCTCTCTTTTCTCCACCCCTATGCCCGATTTTACCACCTTCCCTTTCACCTCCGCAGTCTCCACCCCATCACTATCTCTGCCACCGCTTTCCCCACAAATTCCACCACTTTTCACATCCGCCACCACCCCGACACCGCTGGTGACTACATCCACAGTTACTACGCAGCTCGGGGCATCATCAGTGTCTTTTCCGCAAGACACTAACACCATCCCACGCAGACTCCAGCCATCCCACCCTTCCGCTCCTGGGGTCCCTTTTGCCAATATCGGTGAGGAATTCGGCCGTCAATTCGACGCTGTCCGAAACCTCCTCACCGATCCTTCTAATATATTAAATTCTATTTTTTCTTGTGTGCAGGGTTTATCACGACAGGTGGCCACGATCGACGAACAACACCGAGCCTTGCCTACCATCCTCCAAGGCTTCCAGCAACGACAAGATGAGGTGGCTAAGCAAGTTGAGCACATCAACAGTCACTACAACAGATTGCCGGACCTGGTCCTTGGAGCGAGGCGTTAGCAAGAAGCAACGGCAAAGCAAGTCGATGAGATCTCCACGCAGACTCAGCCTTTGCCAGAGACTCTCCGTGAGCTCCAGCAACAACAAGCAGATCTGAGCACGCGCTTGGACACCATCAACAACACTCTCACACAGCTACAACATCGCCAAGAGGAGTCCAATAAGGATGAAATCCAACAGCTACGTGCTCAAGTTACAAATCTTACAACACGTCTCCTCTCCGCCGAAGGCATATATACCGACCTCAAAGAATCCAATGATGCACTGCTCGAAACACACGAGCATCTGCAAGTGGCTTTCGATGAGTTACAAGCCACCCATCGGCGGTGAAAAACGTCCTCGAGTAAAAAACAAGCAGACAAGGCAGCAGACGACAAGGATGGCGATGATGACGAAGAAGACGACTCCGACTCATCTGCTGATTCAAACAAAGATACCACCTCCTCTGGTGATAAACATGATGACGGAGAGGACCCTGGAAATGCAGCAGAACCTTCTCACAGAGGTTCCGACAAAGGTCACCACGACAGTGACAATCACCCCAAGTCCCCACACAACGATAATGTCAACATGTCATACGGGGACCAATTCTTTGATTATTCCGCGCTGGGGTCCATCGGGGAAGCTACTAAAGACGCGGCTTACGCTGAGTTCCACCAGTGTATACTAGGAACCAGCGCCAGCCCACCAAAAACAACTGCCCCACCTCTCCCCACACCTTCTCCCTGTAACGAGGGTGAGGCAGAACGAGTAAGTTTAGACACCGATGAAGACCTCGATTCTGCCTCCGACTCGGACGATGATCTACCAGGCCATGAACAGGCCTTAGAACAACCTGCTTCTCCCCCTCCACAAGAACTTCCCCCGCCACCACCTCTGCCGCACAAAATGCATGACCTGGATATGGCGGCCATCTCCACTTTAGATGCTCAGGACATTTTTATACTGAACACTATAGTGGACGATGCAAAGGCGGGGGAAGACATAATCTATCACAATACAAAAACTAGGCGTAAGATGACACGTGAAGATTTCTGCAGCATCCTCCGACCTCGGTCCACGATGCCTTTGGCAATCTTTCGTGTCCTTCTCGCCAACAGTATAGAAATGTACAGAAGCTCTAAGCGGCAACATCCGGTCTTCAATGCCTCACCCGCTCTGTCTACTGGCCTTTTATACAAAGACATAAGAGCAAAATCGATCGAGCGGCTGCGTGCTGGTTTAGCACGTCAGGCACGTTATCTTACCGTACCCTTCCAAGTTTCGGACCACTGGCTTTTAATGATCGTGGATACCGAGGCTCGGGATGCCAAGGTGTACAATTTCTGCGGCGCTGAGCTACCAGCCGACACAATAAACTTCGCTGGTGAAGCAGCAGGAGAAGCCAGGTGTATACCCTTCCGGCTGCTCAAGTTAATTTGGGCTGCACGCCCATCACTCCGCCAAGATTGGAGTCAACCTTGGTTCAAAATCATAAACCCTCAAGTTCAAGCCGCCGAGGGATCTGGGGATTGCGCTTTCTGCACCATACGTCACATCCAAGCGCTGAACCACGAAATCCCATTTACTGATCTGGTTGCTAATGATTTTCATTCCTTGCGCGGGCGTTATGCCATGGAGCTCATCTGTGATAGACGGTTCTTCAAGGACCCAACTATGGCACCAGATGACGTCCCTCGCTACCTCTTCTCAGCTATCCAACGACCGCAACGACGACCCTTCCGACAAACCTTGAAGGAGTCAGAGACGACCAAAGTGCCAGTTGCCGATACCGAGCAAGCTAGTAGCAATATCGATCCTCTGTCTGCCATTGAACCAACCTTTTCTGACTTTGATCGCGATGCTTGCAAAGGTCTCTCCGACCTCGAATTGCGTCTCATTATGGCGCGACTCTCAGCCGAAAAAGATGGACTGGTATTCATGTCTCAGGACATTCTTGTAATGACAGACACGCTACGAGAGACTTTACAGGTTAAAGGATCCCTCTCTGTAAGCCTTATGGCCGCCTATCAGTTTCTACTCGGCCAAAATAACCCAACAACATAAATGACGTCCCCATATATGAAAGATGATCTTCTAAAGCTCAAGAACTTCGGCACAACTGACACGCTGATCTCCTATCTCCAACACACAACGCCGACGTTCATCATGCTACCTTTCCTCTATCACGAGCACTGGATGTTCCTGGCAACAAATCTCCCAGAAGGAACAACCACAATATATAACAGTTCCGATAGCCAGTACAACACACGACAAAGAAACTACATCATGACACCAAAGACGCCAACAGAAGTAGTGGCAAAGGAGTGCGCCGACAAGTTAATCGATTTTTTGAGTCAGCATACAAGGGCGTACGACAAAGAGCATTTTCACCGCCCTTCTTTCTGCCACAAATGCCCCCAGCAAATTCGACAATCAAATGATTGCGGCTTCCACGTCCTCTACTGGATGTACACCATCATCGTTCTCCAAAGACCAGTAGAAGAGATGACTGACGTGGATTACCACGCTCTACGAGGACAGTTCGCATCCAATCTACTTCATTCCCCGGGGGCAAATGCAGATTTACCTTAGCCTGCAGCCCTTGTCCTATTTACTTCTCAACCTATCATTTTGACACTCTGAGGACAGAGTGAGCAATAAGTTAGGGGGGTACATTAGACAAGGGCGAGGTATCTTTTTTTTTACATCCCTCTTCCTTCTTCTCTTTTCTCTGTTTATACATTTTCCCTTTTTAACTTTCTTGTTAATTAACCCTTTTTTGGAGCAGAATCACCCTCATTTAACTCTAGAATCATGTTAGCCCCCAAAAGTAAATAGCACTTAGACATTTAATGGCGATTTAATAATGTCACTCCACTATTGATTTTCATGCTTTTGCTCCAATTCTTTATCTGACTCTCCACAGGTCAAAAATCAGGGCAGAAATAAGCCAAGCTCTCAAGGATGAGAGGGGCATCAGGCAACCTCCAAATCAAGAAGTTCTGCAAGTGGACCACAAACTAAATAAGTGCATGTTGAAAAACCCTAAGAACATCTTTCCTCTCTTCAAAATAAAAGAGGCTTGGCCGCCCAAAATAATTTCCCAAACAAAACCCCAAAACCCAAGCCTGCGAGCTATCGAATAAAAGCCAGAGAGACGAATAAAATTATGAGAGTTGTGTCATGAATAAGGATCTATATAAAGAACCGATGAAGGTTTCACCCGGCCGACACATTCCGCTGCCCTCACAAAGGCAGATGTGTCGTGCCTGGTGGTGAAACCCTAAGGTCTCTGAATATATGAAAGGCTCATAAAGGACTCACCCGGCCGGTACATTCAGCTGTCCTCACAAAGGCAGATGTGTCGTGCCCGGTAGTGAGATCTTAAAAGCATAGACAACCCCTCCCCCACTTGAAAGGGGAGTTACACTTCAAGCCTTTAGCCAACCCTCATACCCTCTCTAGCTTCCAGTAGGTCTTTCAGAGAGGTATAAAGCTGATTAGAGTCAACAACATGCACAGAATAAAAGTGGTCCCGATGCAAGCTGAGATACGGAAAGAACCTGAGACCCAAGCAACTCTCAAAACCCGAAAGAGTCAAGGCAAGCAATAAGACTTGATATGACCTTAAAAGAACTCAGGTTAAGAATTGAAGCAAGAGTATGGAAATCCTAACTAAATAAGATCGCCTCGCCATTACATGCCTCAGCTCTATCTAACTTGAGGACAAGCTAGACTCTAAGTTAGGGGGGTGATAACACCCTATTTTGGACGATTATCTTGGTCTTTTCCTTTAGTTTTCCATACTCTTTCTAAACTAAAACTATACATAATCCCAAATTTACCCTATTTTTGTAAATATACCATCGGACTAACTTTTCCTTTGTTTTGCAGAAAAAAAACACGAAAAAAAATCATAAAAGAATAACTCAACCTCAAGATCGCATGGATTCACACGGTCCCAAGACCGCATGAAGCCAACCGGTCCCGAGACCGCATGGAGTCACACGGTCTCAAGACCGCATGGAGTCACACGGTCTCAAGACCGCATGAAGCCAACCGGTCTCGAGACCGCATGGAGCCAACCGGTCTCGAGACCACATGGAGTTCAAACGGTCTCAAGACCGCATGAAGCCAACCGGTCCCGAGACCGCATGAAGTAACACGGTCCCGAGACCGCATGGAGTCACACGGTCTCAAGACCGCATGAAGCCAACCGGTCCCGAGACCGCATGAAGCCAACCGGTCTCGAGACCGCATGGAGTTCAAACAGTCCCAAGACCGCATGAAGCCAACCAGTCCCGAAACCGCATAAAGTCACACGGTCTCAAGACCGCATGAAGCCAACCGCTCCTGAGACCGCATGGAGTTCAAACGGTCTCAAGGTCCAAACGGTCTCAAGGTCCAAACGGTCTTGAGGTCCAAACGGTCTCAAGATCCAAATGGTCTTGAGGTCCAAACGGTCTCAAGATCCAAACGGTCTTGAGGTCCAAACAGTATATTATTTGCCGCTAATTTCAAACATCTCTTAATGTTTGTCAAAAAATTCCAAGGAACCATAACTTCATGGTTGATATTCCAAAACACTTAGGGTTCCCTGGATCTAACTAAAGCAACGTGGGTCATGAGATAGTAGATGAGGGTTTTCAAAAACCTTTAAATCATTAAATCAAATATTTATCAATTAGTATAAGTAGGTGTTCTTTATTCGGCATTATCTTTTTTTCTTCTTCAAAAGCCCTAGGATATATCAGCATCTGGGTTTCTTCAGGCAGTCCATTTCATAACAAGTTAGTTCCTGGTGTAGTACATGGTTATCAATCAGAGTCTAGGTTAGTGATAACACCCTATTTTGGACGATTATCTTGGTCTTTTCCTTTAGTTTTCCATACTCTTTCTAAACTAAAACTATACATAATCCCAAATTTACCCTATTTTTGTAAATATACCATCAGACTAACTTTTCCTTTGTTTTGCAGAAAAAAAACACGAAAAAAAAATCATAAAAGAATAACTCAACCTCAAGATCGCATGGACCGCATGAAGCCAACCTGTCCCGAGACTACATGGAGTCACACGGTCTCAAGACCGCATGAAGCCAACCGGTCTCGAGACCGCATGGAGTTCAAACGGTCTCAAGACCGCATGAAGCCAACCGGTCCCGAGACCACATGAAGTCACACGGTCCCGAGACCGCATGGAGTCACACGGTCTCGAGACTGCATGAAGCCAACCGGTCCCGAGACCGCATGAAGCCAACCGGTCTCGAGACCGCATGGAGTTCAAACGGTCCCAAGACCGCATGAAGCCAACCAGTCCCGAAACCGCATAAAGTCACACGGTCTCAAGACCGCATGAAGCCAACCGCTCCTGAGACCGCATGGAGTTCAAACGGTCTCAAGGTCCAAACGGTCTTGAGGTTCAAACGGTCTCAAGGTCCAAATGGTCTTGAGGTCCAAACGGTCTCAAAATCCAAATGGTCTTGAGGTCCAAACGGTCTTGAGATCCAAACGGTCTTGAGGTCCAAACGGTCTCCAAACCGTTTGGACTTCACTTAAGACCTATAAATAAGACCCCAAGGGTCCTCCACGGGGGAGGAAGTTTTTCAGACGTCCCAAGGCTGCCTCAATCACTCCAGAGCAAATCCGACTTCCATCCTCCGCCCAGGGGCTGCCGGTCTGAGACCCACACTCCATCTCGAAGCTGCTTTCTCTCTCTTCGCCAAAGAAGGTGGGAAGAGGGAGATCTCGTCATCAAGCAACCCGTGAAGCTGGTGGATCATTTCTCTCTCTCCAAGGGGTTGACTTTCCTCTCTCCTTTGTGGGGATGACGCTCTCTTTCTCTCTTCTTGCCTCCTTCTTTGTCCTAGTTATGAGCGAGTAGTCTCTCTCACTAGGGTGCGGGGAGTAGCCCCGCTACCCATGTTTTCATATCATGTAAATGTAATCCATAATTTGTAATATAAAGTTCTTATCTTTTCAGTTCGACATCAAACGTTTAATGAATGCATGTTGCTTGATCTCCAACTTGTGTTATCCTTTATCTTTTAGTATGAATTGTCTACGTTTGTACTATTAGATTCGAAACTCGTTTGTATGTTGGTTCCTGGTGCATGTATCCACCCTGCATCTCTTTCGGTATCTAGAAGTGTATCTCAAGAAGTGGAGTAAACTCACTATCATTTGTTGCACTTTCATACTATGAAATGGAATCAGTTGACGTATGAAAGTGCAACCTTGGTAAGTCGAGGAACACACTCCACGAAGGGAATGATGCAAAGTAAGTGACCATTTGTTCGGGAATGGCTGGCGTTGCAACACTCCCGCACTTCTCGTAGTTAGTTCTCCGAAAGGAAGCTAAGTCTACAAAGATACTAACTGACTAGACTCTTTCTGCAGGTTATGTTTTGCTTTGCATGTGTTGATCCGTGTGTAGTGGCGGTGAAAAACCGATCACACCCTAGTGACTTTTATCATAGTTTAACTCCTCAAATTTACTTGCCTTCCTTACTTTACTTGCACTTAGCTTAAAAACAACCAAATCAACCTTTTGATCTAAATACCAACTATTGAGTGATTAAGTGAAGTTCTAGCGTTTTCCATCTTGTTGCTTACAACAAGACCGTTGTCCCGTGGATTCGACCCTTAACTATACTACGATAAGACTTCCACGTATCTTAGCATACGTGGGTGGAGTTTTCTATCTAGTATAAGCAAAGCTAAACTTAAAGACTTACCATCTTTAGGATTTTTAGTGGTGCACGCAATTCCACGTAAGTGGAAGCTCCATCAGTTAGATTGATTTAGCATAATTCAAGACATTTATCCAAACTACAACCGACCTGGATCCAATTTTTATGATAACCCCAACCAAAGGAAAAATACTCTGGAGAAACATACTTGTATGTGATGGCCTGATCTGCCAATCCTTTTTTGAGCCATTTTGCTTCACATTGCAGAAGACGGTAGACCATTACAAACAAAGCACTGTGAACTTTAAGAAAATGGCAACTATGTAGAGACTGACACCCTTATCATTTCCTCCTCTCATCCCTTTATTCAGTTTCACATGTAATTGACCATCTTCCTCAAGAGGCACACCAGCAATGTAAGAAGGAACCATAGGGATTTGAAGGAAACGATAATGAACAAAAAGGTAAGAGAAGGTGGCCAACGGTGGAATAGTAACCGTCATTCAAATCTTGACTGTTGGTTATATTGGTGGTCCGTGGCGGAATAGTTATGCAACATGTAAATCCTAAATAAGAGTCACTAACTGGTGGGCTGATAGACTGGAACATAAACTACTAGATGGATCTTCTTTGTGTTAAACCTGAAGATGTGGGAGGACTTCCCTTGATCTCCTTTCCACTCTTTCTTGTTCTTAAAATTAGAGTATTGATCAATGGGAGTGGCACTTGAATGACCTAATATGCAGGATGGGAGACTACATTAGTCTTAAATCCTGATATATTTTATGCCCCCATCAAACGGAAGATGGAGGATAGTGACAGTAAATTTAATGATGGCATTTAGACCCAATAGTAAGCAAAGATGAAGATAGGCTGCTCAGTACCTGTTCAATAGTTCTTGAGGTTGTGACTTGGGATGCTGGGCACATGAAAAATTCCACAAATGATGGATGAGGAAAAATCTAATATTCGCACAATAAGTCTCACAAACTTGAACTCGAACATATGCAACAAAACATCAAAGTGCATCCTACAATGACCACTAAAGCGAGTCGCTGCCTGCTGGAGATGGAGGCACTTTTATGTATTACACCTGAATGAGGGAGGCATACATAGCATGCTAAGAATAAGAGGGAAAATAACGACGACTGTATCAACATGTAGACCCAAACATTCATATATAGGGTGAGAGATATCTACATGACTCCTGCATTTTCTGATTCAACAACTCTGACATCGATTATGATTGATTAATTGGACTTCTAGTCCAAGTCTACTAGCACTGTACATATATAATCATTAATTCTCTAACATATAACTGAAATTCCATAATGGAGCTGTGGTAATATAAAGATATATGATAAAATTACTACGCAGATTCTTTAAAACTATAAGGGAACATAAGATTGATTCCAAGTAAACTTACATTTTCTCCTCTGAAATGACGAATTGGACGGGAAACAACTGAAGTTTCTGCATTCAGCAATCCTTTGCTTCCCAGAACACTTTTTACTTGTTCAACAATCTCATTTATTAGAGAACTATTTGGAGGTAGGTTTTTCAGTTGAACCTGCAAAGAAAAGTAATAAGGTTTCTGAGACAAAATTGATGAAGAATTTCAGCAAGTTTGACAATTAAATTTGAGACAATAATAGTAACAAAAACATGCCAAACAGTAACTATAGAATGAACAACTTTTTACTAGAGATGTGTTAAAAAAAATACAATGGACTCTCTTTTATAGGATAAGAGAGTAAGCCAGTAAACAACACTAGGCAATATGGGATAAAAGAAAAAGGCTAAAGACAGGAGAAGTCTAAAGCGGTATTGCCCATAACAAAAGAAATACATAACATAACACAATAAATCATATATACTAATGCACCCCCTCAAGCTGGAGCATAGATATCCATCATGCCCAGCTTGTCCACCATGGTAGTGAATCTGGCCTTGAGAAGAAGTTTTGTGAAGATGTCGGCAACTTGATCAAAAGTGTAAGTATATGGAATAGAGATACTGCCAGACAAGAAAGCCTCTCTGATGAAATGGCAATCCACCTCAATATGTTTAGTGCGCTCATGAAATGTTGGATTGTTGGCGATGAATTTAGCAACCTTATTGTCACTATACATAGGAACGGAATTTGGGTCAGAAATATCAAACTCTTTCAGAAGACTGTGGACCCATAACAGTTCACAAGTAGTATGAGCCATAACTCTACACTCAGCTTCAGCACTAGAGCGGGGACTACAATTGTTTCTTGCTGTGCCAGGTAACAAGATTACCTCCCACAAAGGTACAGTAACCAGAAGTAGATTTGCGGTCTATCTTGCTGCCTGCATAATTTGAATCAGAATACCCTGTGGTTTTACACTGCCCATGATTTCTGTAGAATAAGCCATTTCTTGAAGAATTCTTCAGATATTTCAAAATATGACACACAACATCCCAGTGGAACTGTCTGGGTTTATCCAGGTATCTTCTATCTAAGCCTATTGCAGAAGTTATATCAGCCCTTGTCACTGTGAAATATATAAGTTTACCAACCAATCGGCGATATTGTTGGCTGTCTCGGTATGGAGATCCCAGTTGGTATTAGGATCCAAGGGAGTAGTAGCCGATTTTGCTCCAAACATTCCTATTTCTGACAAAAGATCCATGACATATTTCCTCTAAGATAAGAAAATACCTGAGGAAGAGGGAGAAACTTTGATACCATGAAAATATCTTAATTTTCCAAGATCTTTAGTGACAATGTTTTTCCAGATACTCTTTAGTAGCCTGGATGCCTGCTTAATCACTCCCAGATAAAATTATATCATCAACATAAACAATCAAAATTACAAGGCCAGATGAAGTTATCTTAATGAACACTGAATGATCAGAATGAGAGCGGTGGAAACTGAATTTCTGAAGAATACTACTCAATTTGTCAAATCAGGCATGGGGACTCTGTTTCAGTCCAAAGATCGCTTTGCGTAACCATCACACTTTGGAGCACTCTCCCTAAGCAACAAATCCAGGTGGTTGCTCCATGTATACCTCCTCATGCAAATCACCATATAAAAAGGCGTTTTAACGTTTAATTGAAACATAGGCCTATCACAATTTACAGCCACAGATATAAGAACACGAACAGAATTCAGACGTGCAACAGGAGAGAAAGTCTCAAAATAACCCACTCCATACATTTGAGTATAGCCTTTGGAAATAAGTCGAGCTTTCAATCGTTGAATGATACTTTACAGTAAAGACCCAACGACAACCGACATGCGAGCAATCAACAGGGGCATCAACCAAGTTCCACATATGTCTTACGTAAGAGCCTGAATTTCACTCTCCAAAGCCTGGCGCCATGAAGGATGCTGTAAAGCTTGAGCAACATTCTTAGGAATAGATACAACAGTTAAAGCAGAGGGAAAATTGGCAATTCACGCCGAGGTTAGCATTTGAACAAAAATTGACAATAGGATGCTGAGTGCAAGATCCATCCCTTTTCTTAGACTAATAGGAACATCTAATTAAGAAAATACCTGAGATGGAGGTGGATCCATCGGCGAGGATTGAGGAATTGGAGATGGAGGGGCCATGGAGGGAGTTGTAGCTCTCGGTAGTCGTTGATACACTTTTAGAGGCGGGGATGGTGCAACATCCAGAGGAGGCAAGTCAATATCAACTGACACAGACAGAGGTGTATCAATCAACAAATCAGATGTCAGAGTAGAACCTGCTGCAAAGTAGTATGGCATATGCTCAAAGAAGACCACATCAACACTAACAAACGATTTCTTTGCAGAGGGATCATGGCACTTGTATCGTTTGAGTCCGAGAGTAACCCAAGAAAATACATTTGGTAGATCGTGGGTCAAGCTTAGTCAAACCAGGATGCAAGTTTTTGACAAAGCAAGTGCTTCCAAAAATATGAGGCATACTAAAAAGTGGACATCGGGGTATAATATTTGATAAGGTATTTGATTGCCAAGGACAGAGGAGGGCATGCGATTAATCAAGTAACATGCAGTTGAGATAGGTTCAGGCCAAAAGGTTTGGGGTACATTATAATGAAAAAGCATGATGCAGGCAACTTCTAGGAGGTGCTGATTCTTGCGCTCCATAACCCTGTTTTGCTACAGTGTGTACGGACATGAAGTTTTATGAGTAGTACCCAGCTTGCAACAAAACTGGCTGACAGACGATTGCACAAATTCTAGAGCATTATCGGTGCGAAAAACTTTGATAGGTTTGTCAAACTGGATACGAATCTCAGCAAAAAAGGAGGTGATAATGTCTAGATTGTGGGATCGGTTTTTTAATAAAAACAACCATGCAGTTCTAGAAAAGTCATCAATAAAGGTCATAAAGTACCGAAAGCCAGAAATACTTAGAACAAAATAGGGACCCCAAACATTAGCATGCACAATATCAAAAGGTTGTTTGGACCCAATACAATGTTTTTTAGAAAAAATTGCACGAGTTTGTTTGCCCAATTGGCAAGTTTCACAAATGAAAAACTGAACATGAAATAGCAGGAATTAAATGCTTCAATTTGGTAGGAGATGGATGCCCCAGTCTGTACTGCCATTGGAGGTATGTCACAGACGCAGTCAGCAAAGCAGTTATCTTTGGCATATCCAACAGTATAGCCCGTCTGATGTCTCATGGCTCGAACCAATCCTCATCCTCGTGCGCAGATCCTGAAAAACAACACCTTTCAGGTTAAAAGTAATAGAGCACCTCACACTCTTCATAGTTCTACTAATAGATTACAAATTCAAAGGAAATTTTGGAACATAAAGGGCTGAACACAATAATAGTTTGCCAGGAGTGTAGATATTCCCGATGCCAGAAATAAGTGTATGTGAACCATCAACAAGTGTAATAGTTGAAACAGAAGAAGTTTTATGAAGGTAAGAAAATAAAGCAGAATTGCCAGAGATTTGAGAGGTGACGTCAGAATCAATCACCCATTTATTTTTCCCATAAGGTGCAGAGGAGGCAAGAGAAAAACCTCCATCAGTAGAGGCATCAACAATGGAGGGAGTGAGACGAGCCTGAAGCAGCTTTTCGAACTTGGAGCAAATCCACTTTGCATAGGCTGAGATGAAGAGGACCGTGCAGAATCACGAGCCTGAAGCAGCTTTTCGAACTTGGAGCAAATCCACTTTGCATAGGCGAAGAGGACCGTGAAAAATCAGGCTGATCAGTAGTGACCTGATTCGTCCATGCAGGATTACCATGCTTGATCCAACAACCATCTTATGTATGGTCGGTGCGCTTACAGTTCATAAGAATCGGGAGTAGACAAAGAACCACGACCAGGTGCAACAGTAGAGTGACCACAGCCACGACGTCGGCCACGGCCTCGGTCACGGAAGTAGTCTCCTAAGCGAACAACGAGAGCAACATCACAGTGGTCAGGTGACAAAGGGGAGGCCGACGAGAGTCGTTGAACCTGTTTAAGGCATCACACAGAGTAGGCAACGGGTCGATGGACAATATCTAATCTACCACTCCAAAGAATGAGTGGGGTAAGCCTACAAGAAATTGCACCAGTTGAAGTTCACTGCGCTGACGCTGTATTTTAGTGACATCAGCTGAGAGGGGGTGATAAACCCCGAACTGTCCCAGAGAGCACATAATTGATTATAGTAATCTTCCACAGAGTCAGTAGTAGAATACTCCTTTTTGGCCAATTGTTTGAAAATTTCAAACACTTTCTTCGGATTTTGTTGATGAGAGTAAACATGTGAGAGCTAGTCCCACATGGCTTTGGTAGTCCGCAAGCAGAGAAGTGATTGATTGATTTTAGGCGCAGAACTATTGACCATCCAGGTCATGACACCGGAATCCTCCTTAGACCACAGATCATAAGCTTGTTTGATTTTATCATCGACATTCTCAGCAGGTACAACCGAAGCATCAAAAATAAGATGTAACGACCCTGAGCTTTGACAAAGAGCTCGAAGGCTGTAGACCAAGTGTGAAAGTTGGAGCCATCTAACTTCACAATAGTGACGCATAGCGTCCGAAGCGAGTCAGCAGAAGCCATCTGAAATATATGTCCAGGACAGATACAACAACAAACAAGAAACCCAACGCAGGGGCAACAACAATTAGTCAACAAGAAGAAGCAGAAGTAGGAACCCAACTCATGTGCAACAATGGTATTAATATGGTGTACACAGGACTTTCTTGTAATATGTAGATAAGTGAGGGTCTACATGTAAATTTGTAAGTTACTGATTTCATATATATACAAGTCATCCAGAGACCTGTGTTTTAGGTCGTCTCCTTCTCTCAATACCATCGTCTACATGGTATCAAAGCTTCAAGGATTCAACCTCTACCTAAACTAGTCAGAGAGGAGGTGGTCAT
The DNA here is from genome assembly GCA_963693085.1 of Alisma plantago-aquatica. Lineage (NCBI taxonomy): Eukaryota > Viridiplantae > Streptophyta > Magnoliopsida > Alismatales > Alismataceae > Alisma > Alisma plantago-aquatica. The sequence goes on from OY856409.1 coordinate 214,834,014, forward strand.
CATCCCCTCCTCTCTACCCTTATTTGTAGGGAAGTCCAGCAACAAGTCCTTTGATATTGCAATACTTTGGGCGTGTGCTACTGTAGGTTACTTTAGCGCACGACAGCCACAAAGGAGGGGACTGCTCCCCAATGGGCTTTTTCTAGGGACCTTCAACCCTAAGTCCCTCTTCTACAAGGTCAAAACAACCTCTAGGTACTAGTGGTTGGGTCTACATCTCTTTGGAGAACCTCCTACAACTTCTCCTTTCTCCAATCAGGTGGTTGTCAATGTTGTCCCTAAAGATGGCCTTCATAAGGAGGGTGTTCAAGCAACCTTTTTCAATGCAGCGTTGACAGAGGCCATAGGCCTTCTCCCTTTTTATTAATAATAGAAACTGGATAATTTACACAGAGGTCTAGCAGGATATAGAAATTACAAAATAAAATAAATATGAAATATATTAACACTCCCCCTCAAGATGGAGTGTACACATCGTGTAGACCCAACTTGTTGCAAAAACTCTGGAAAGCTGTTGGACTCAATGGCTTCGTAAGAACATCTGCAAGTTGATCTTCAGACTTGACATGTGGAGTCACAACAGTTCCATTCTTGATCTGGTCTCTGATAAAGTGGCAGTCAACTTCAATGTGCTCAGTACGTTCATGGAAGACTGGATTCTTAGCAATGTAGATGGCCGCTTGATTGTCACATCTGAGTTCTATAGGAGACAAAACAAGAATCTTTAATTCAGATAGTACAGATTAAACCCACTGCAACTCACAACATGCATGTGCCATTGCTCTATACTCAACTTCCGTGCTAGATCTTGTCACACCATTTTGCTTTTTGCTTTTCCAGGTAATAAGATGATTCCCCAGAAATGTGCAATATCCAGACGTAGACCTGTTATTCAGATTACCAGCCCAATCTGCATTTGCATAACCAGTAAGAGACAGTGTGGATACATGAGTCTTCGGCCTATAATAGGTGATTCCCTTACCAGGTGCACCTTTCAGATATCTCAGAATACGACAGACAGATGTCCAATGAGACTGTTTTGGAGAGCTCATATGCTGACTCACCACTCCTACAGTAAAAGAAATGTCAGGACGTGTAACTGTCAAATATATTAATTTTCCCACAATTTTCCTGTAATATCCTGGATCTGGATAATCAGTATCATCAGTCATCTCCTTCACATGATAGTCCATAGGAGTAGACACAGGCTTGGACTCACTCATACTTGTTTTCCTATAGTAAATCCAGCACATATTTTCTCTGAGACAAATTGGTACCTGCATGAGATCTAAGTACTTCAATGCCTAGAAAATATCTCAGTTCTTCCAGATCCTTTGTGTGAAAGTACCCCTACAAGCCCACTTTCACACGAGATATGTCTGTGGAATCACTACCAGTGATAAAAATATCATCAACATACACAACAATAATAATAGATCCACCAGAAGAAGTAGCATAAAATAAAGAGTGATCAGTAACAGAACAAGAAAAACCCATCTTTAGCACAACACCATTGAACTTGTCAAACCAAGCTCTAGGAGATTGTTTCAATCCATAGATGGCTTTCTTCAGTCTACACACCTTCTGACACCCCCCCTGAGCAACAAAATCAGGTGGTTGTTGCATGTACACCTCTTCTTGTAGATCATCATGAAGAAATGCATTCTTGACATCGAGCTGAAATAGAGGGCAGTCAAATGTAGTAGCCAGAGAAATAAGAATACGCACAAAATTCAGACGAGCCACTGGTGAAAAGGTCTCAAAGAAATCAACCCCATAAGTCTAAGTGTACCCCTTTGCCACCAGTCTAGCTTTCAATCTCTCCACAGAACCATCTGGATTATGTTTTACTGTAAATACCCATCTGCATCCCACAACATTTTTATCTTGAGGTAAGTCAACAAGTTCCCAGGTGTTGTTCTGTAACAGAGCAGAAATTTCAACATGCATAGCCTGTTTCCAGCCAATATCCTTCATAACATCAAGATGATTTCTTGGAATGACCACAGAATCAATCCCAAGAGCAAATGAGCGAGCCTGTTGAGATAACTTTGACAAACAACACACATTTGTAATAGGATGCCAAATAGTACAGGAACGGGTACCTTTGCGAATAGCAATAGGAACATTAAGGTCAGATGGTTCTTCCGAAATCCCTTGAGTAGAGGAAGATGGGGAGGGCTCGGAGACTGGAGTTGCTACCTCCTCTAGATCTTGTCTATCTCGTCTGCTATAAACATATGAATATTGCTGAATTAGTGGACCATATGTTGGCTGCTCTTCCTGAATTATAGTATAGTCAGGAATGATAGGTGGCACTCTCGAACTCTGATGTGGTGGTGGCACTTCTCACTAGCATCTGATGGTGGCACTCTCTCACATAATTGCTCCCTCTTACTGGGAACACTAGAGAAATATGGAGTGGATTCATGAAAAGTCACATCTCTAGACACAAACATGCGACGAAGACTTGAACAATAACACTTGTACCCTTTGCTAGTGTTGGAGTACCCAAGAAAGAGAGTCTTAATTGACCTAGGAGATAGCTTATCAGTCGTAGGATCAAAATTGTGGACAAAAGAAGTACAACCAAACGCTCTAAGAGGAACAAGGAAAGGTTGATCCTTGGGATGTAGGATAGAGAAAGGAGTACGCTCTTGAAGCACAGAAGAAGGTTGCCTGTTGATAAGAAAACAAGCAGTAAGAAGGGCATCAGACCAAAAACGCTTAGGAACATTAGATTGAAACATGATAGTCCTGGTAATATTAAGGATATGACGATTTTTCCTCTCTGCTACCCCATTCTGCTGAGGGGTGTGAGGACAAGATGTGCTATGTATCATCCCAACTGAACTACAAAAATCAGCCATAGCATTTTGAACATACTCCAAGGTATTATCAGATTGAAGAACTTCAATATTGCAATCAAAATGAACTTTTATTTCTTGATGAAAATGTTTGACAATAGATAACACAGACTCTTGACTTTTCAACAAATAAATCCAAGTCATACGCGAGAAGTCATCCACAAAACATATAAAATAACGAAAGTATTCTTCTAAAGGTCTGTCTCCATGTCGTTCTGCAAATAGGCGATCATATATCATGAACTGACGAAGCGCATTCTTCTATTGAGAATAATGTTTCTTCACTGCATCCCAGATCTCTTTGGCGGTAGTGTAGAACATGAACCTCGAGGCAATCCCAGGTTCCATGTTCCCCCACAACCAGGTCTTCACCAGACTGTTATGATGCTTCCATTCAGCATAGCCTTTGTCAGTAAGTGCAGGAGGATCAGAATCAACGTGTTTCGCGCGTGACTCCAATACATTATGGACATCATTCATCCATAAGAGATAATTCTTCCCATTCAGCTTGATGGAGGGGATAGGAGACATCTCACTGTAGATGGTAGATGCCTTGGTGTCCTCCATGATCTAACGAGAAGAAGAGTGACGGATTGATGCACGTCACAAGAAGATATGGGTGACGGGAAGATACACGTCACAAGAAGATATGGGTGACGAGGAGATACACGTCACGTCATAAGATTAGATGTGTATCTGACGCATCCACAACTCCCAACTGAAATTCCCTAATCACACATGGAGGAGATGTGGTTAGGAATTTCTTACGTACCGACGGACCCTCCGGTTTGGCCGACGAACCCTCCGGTTTGGGATTTAGAAATATGTTGGATCAATCGAAGGAACCAACGATCCAGAGATAGAAGAGAAGGGGGGGGGGCGACGACTACGGCGCCTGGCCCGGGAGACGGCTGTTCCGCCCGCTTTGGGCCGGCGGTACGGCGGCCGGGGAAGGTTGGTGATGTGCTCTGTTCACGCAGCATACTGTTCACAGCCGGAGTTATTGTTCATCGGCGCTGGGTTGTGACGGTTGGGTAGGGTTAGGTTAGGAACCTTGCTCTGATACCATGTGAAATGTGGTGCCGCAATGCAACGTGCAGTGCAACTTTGAGAGAGGCCATAGGCCTTCTCCCTTTTTATTAATAAGAGAAACTGGATAATTTACATAGAGGTCCAGAAAGATATAGAAATTACAAAATAGAATAAATATGAAATATATTAACAACTCTGTTCCATTCCAATTTGTTTGGAGGGGTTTGGAGCTTCTTCCCTAAGTGGTTTGGCCGCAGTTATTATAGCGGCATGTCAAAAAGCACTGTTTCAGTAAGAGTTGTAATCAGTTTGTCCTTTGTTGAGGTTATTTGTAACCCAACAACTATGAGGCCAATAAGGAGGATACAATCCATCCAACAATCTATTGTTACGTCCCAAAATCATTTGATCTGCTGCAGTTGTTGTTGTTGACTATTTTCTGTTGTTGTTATTATTGATTGCTGATTGGTATCTACTGAGGAACTATTGTTTGGGATTACTAAGCTACTTATGGAGAGAGGGGACTCTAACCTTGGGTCCTTAGTTATCAAGGTGCCCGCCTAGACGGCGCCTAGGCTCCGTAGGCGCTAGGCAAGGCGCTTCAAACTAGGAGCCCAGCCTATTAAGTGCATCAAGTGGGCGTCTAAGACCTTTTGGGCCCAAATTAAGCCATTTAAAGGCTTATTATTTATGAATCAAGTCTGAATTTGGTCAAATTAGATTACCTTGAGTCATTTTATGGTTGAAATAGGTCTGATTTAGGCCAAATCGGGTCAAATTTTGGCAAATTAGGGTTGATCTAGTGGAAAACATGTATGATTTGGGGAAATTAAACCAAATTGGTAAGTCCGCATAGTGTTGTTTTTAAAATGTTTTCTACTTCCTCATATGTTTGCTGTTCTTTCTTCTTTTTCTTTTTTATTTTTATCCTTTCTCCTGCATTTAATTCTTAAATCCTAATGTTTTTTTTTTGAGTTATTCCTCCTATATCCCCTGGTACTACTACTATGTGAGTATGTGCATATTCTTAATTCAGATTTTTCCTATATCTCCTGCTCCCAAATCTACTATGACTATTTGCATATATTTGTTCTTCTTTTTCTGTTTTCTTCCTCCTAAATCTCCTCCCACAGCTACAATTGTTTGCATGTTTCCATTTATTTTTACTGACCTATTTTCCTTCCTCTATATTTTCTATTCCAGCTCCTGCTACTGTTGTTTTTTATTTTGTTTTGCTGAATTCTTCCTCTTTCAATCTCCTTATACTGCCCTTGTGTTGTCTAATTCTGACTTCTTCCTGCACAAACTCCTACTGTTTGCATGTTTCTTTTTTATCCCGTTATCTCACTCTAATTCTCACTTCCTCTTACTGTTGTTTCTTTTTCTTCATATTAATTCTCTTGCCCCTGATCCTGCTATAGTTATTTATTTAAAATAGACTTATAATAACATTAAATGAATAAACAATTACATTATCACATATAGTATCATGTATACAAACATTTAAATATGTAACTGGAAGAAAAACACCAAGAAAAGTCTAGGCATCCACCTAGGCGGGCTAGACGCCCCTCTACTGGGTTTGATGAATCAATTGGGCATGATTAACCATATTGTATTTTGAAGCATCAGAGGTGACCTGGTTTGCACATGCAGGTGCACCCTGTTCTTCCCAACAATGACCCTCATTGTGGTTCGTGCGCCCACAGAAGTTGTAGAAGGAGATGGCAGTAGGAGGTTGTCCTCACCCAGATCCAGGAGGACCACATCCAGGAGCACCAGAAGCACGACTATCGCGACCGCGGCCATGTCCACATCCTTGACTAGAGTCATTGAAGCAGACCACAAGGACCAAAGTAGCAGGTAGAGAAGACATAGAAAGCAATAAACGCGCTTGAGAACATCCCTCAGTGTCTAGATAAGATTCTACAACACCAGAGAAAGAATGAGGGAGTCCAGCCAAGAAAAGAACCGACTGAAGTTCTGTGTTGTCGCTAAACTTCTTTGATGTCAGAAGAGAGAGGATTCTATACTTCATATTCATCCCAAAGTGTCGAGCACTGATCCATCACTCAAATACTCCATTTCCAACAGATTCTTGGAGATCTCGAAGACCTTCATATTTCGTTGGTGAGAGTACACATGCGATAGTTCATTCCACATGGCTTTGCCATTTCGTAGGCAGAGGAGAGGTTGACCGAGGAGAGGCTGACCGATCTTCGATTTGACATTGTTCACCATCTAGGTCATTACTCTGGAGTCATCATTGGACCATTGAGCGTAGGCTTGCTTGGCTTTTTCAACAACCAAGTCACCAAGAGGGACTTTAGCAGCAGTACCAAAGATGATAGCGTGATCCGACAAGCTTCACGGTCGTAACACACAAACATCGAGGATAATTTGTAGTCGCTATAGGAAGTGGAGCGATGACATGCACAGAGAAGAATAAGCAGCAACAGTAGTAGCAAATTTGGATCAATAGATCTGATAAACCCGCATAGGGGCAGAAGACAATACCAGCAGATTTGGGAAACCTGCATAGTGGTCGTAGAGAGTAGTAGCGGATTTGGAACAACAGATCTGAGAAACCCACATAGGGGCAGAAGAGAGAGCAACAAGAACTATGCCACCACGGTTGGAGATTTACTCCATGTGGCATAAGAAGTTTAAGGTGGAAACTTTAAAAACTTTAATTTTCTATTTTTAGTAGAACGGTAGAGGCAATGTTCAAAATTTCGTCAAAATTGGCAAAATTTCACCAATTATTTCGATGTCGATGGCAATCGGACATAGAAACAACAGTACCTCTTGTTACGTACGTAATTTCGCCGGCAAAAAAAAATTTCGACGGTTTTTTTCAAATTTCGCCGAAACAGGGGGGGTTCGCTGCAAATTAGCCACTTAAGGCTATTATTTCACCGGCACAGGTCGGGATGCAGCACTGTGCCGCCGAAAAAGAAGACGTATGCTGCAGATTTTTGCTTGGGCGATTTTGAAGGTTCCAAAGGCTATTTTGAGGTATGTTATCTCTAATCCTCTTCTTCTTCTCCTCCCCATCTAATGTTCTACCCATTCTCTCTCTCTAATCTCTCCTCCTACTATATTTCTCTCTCTATTCTCTTAGATCTAAGGTACTAGATCTACCAAAAATGGTGGATCTATGCATTAAATCCTTAAATGGTGTAAATCTAAACATGAATCCTACTAAATATCACTAAATCCATAACCTAAACCCATATTACTACTTAAATCTAATCTTTTTTGCTTAAAAAATCATTTTTTAACATGGAATTGCCTAGATTCATGCTTATATGAACAATATATACTAATATTAACTTAGATTAAGGTCAAAAATGCATTTTGGAGGTCAAAAATTATGTACTTTTTATTATTTTCGAAAAATCAGACAAAATATTATTTTTTTCTATTTTAGTTAAATAAAATGATTTCTAAATAATAGAAATTGCATAAATAATACTATAATAACCTAATATTTGTATGATAAAATACTTAAAATAAGTTAAATGTATTTAGAATAAAGATCAAGTCTTTTTATATGATTAAAAATTATTTTCAGTAATTAAAAAAAGAAAAAAAGACATTTATTAAAAAAAATTAATAAAATGTCTTAGCATGATTAATTGATTATACATTTATACTCTACTTATTTAGTATCATAAATCATTGAAGTAACACAAACATATTATAAAATTGAGTTTACTCTATTAGTCTATTTAATATCATTAAAAGATAATTTCAGAACTTAAAATGGTAAAATAAATTATATTCTAAAAAATTAAGACACTAAAATGATGCAATTGTCTTCTAGTTCTACTCTACTTGTACATGTTTGTAAATATGTTACATAATTCATGATTTAAATGTAATGACATGACTCATGAGTGTTTTTCTTTATTCTTTATATTTTGCAGGTGATGGCGAATTCTTCTAGCAATGGTTCATATGATGGTGTCAGAGATGTGGGTGCTGGGAGGGGTAAGAACCAAGCTGGTAAAAAGGGTCCAAATCCTGATTTTGCATGGGGGCATTGCCAACCCATGGGTGACAATAGACAACAAGTGGTTTGCAACTACTGCGACAAAAAGATTAGAGGTGGAGGAATTACTAGGTTCAAGGCACACATTGTTGGTGGGGATAAGAATGTGGCCAAGTGCAAGAAATGCTCTCAAGGAGTGAGGGATGACTTTATTGAAATGATGAAAGCTAAGAAAGAAACACGTCAGCAACAGAAACAATTAGACCAGCTGTATGTGGATACCTTGTTTGGTTATAAGGGAGGACATGGTTCGTCTGCTGAGGAGGACTCTGATGTGGAATATCCCCCAGATTATGACACCCCCCAAGCCCGACGCATGTTTAGGAGGGCCCTAAGAGATTCTAAGAGGTCTGCATGGGAAAAACAACAACATGATGAGTATAGAAGGGGAATTGGACCGTCTGCTTATGAAGTTAGTGGTGGTAGTCGGGATTCAGGGAGAACTGTAGTTGATTTAACTGAGGATGACATGCCATCTGGTCAGGTAAAAAGAAAGAAGGGAGGCATTCCTTCATTGTTCAGATCTGCTAGTACTGCAAGAGGAAGGTTGGGCTTAGATGTTGAAGAGCCAGGTATTAGAAAATCTCAACCAGCTCAACAAAGGTTGAAGGATATGTTCTCTGGAGCAAAGAATAAAGTTGGAAAAGCTGTGGGAAAGTTTTTCTTTGCACATGGGATCCCAGCACATGTGGCTTCTAAGCCATACTTGCAACACCTCTTGAGGACTGCAGGGGCAGCTGGCCCGGGTGTGAAAGCCCCAACTGCATATGAGTTGATGAATGTTTACCTTCCTCAACAGAAAGAAGAGATGCAGAAGTGGATTGATGAAAAAAAGGAGAGGTATGAATGATATATTTTGTGATTTTTTTATTATATGAAAATTAGTGTTGAGAATTTGAGATTCATTTATTTATTGCATTACAAATTGTAGGTGGTCTGAATATGGAGTTACGCTGATGTGTGATGGGTGGACATCGGGTAACCGAAAGCAAATAATCAACTTTTTAGCATACTGCAATGGTTCCACAATTTTCCTTGGTTCTGTTGATGCATCTGATCAAGTTCGGGATAGTAAGTACATCAAGAAGCAGATGAAGACATTTCTGAAAAATGTTGGGGTGGAAAATGTTGTCCAAATAGTGACAGATAATGGGCCTATAGAGATATGTGTTGTCTTGAGCGTCATGTGCTTAGCATGTGCTTTACTTATGTTGTTTCTTATGTTGTTTAGTCCCATATGGGCTGCTTCTTAACCAGTCTCTGTCTCTAGTTGTTATATAAGAGACTACTATGTACACTGTTTTAATCATCAAATAAACAACACTTCTCCACTTTATATGGTATCAAGAGCAGGTTCTATTTTGTTTCTCCCACCCTAAGTTTCCCACCCATGACCTAATCCTCTCAACCCCCCCCCCCCGCCGCTGCTGCCGCCCCCCCCCGCCGGCGCCACCCCTCCCCTCTCCAGCCGTCGCCGCCACCCCTCCCCTCTCCAGCCGCCGCCGCCACCGCCACCCCTCCCCTCTCCAGCCGCCGCCGCCACCCCTCCCACTCTCCCCAACCCCCACCCTCCACCACAGCAGCCGCCGCCCCCCCCCTGCCGCCGCTGCTTGCAGCAGCAACTTCCCCGTCCACCACCACCCCCAACGGCCTCCTCCACCATCCCGTGACCCCTCTGTCTCTTCCTATCCATCCTCTCTACCTAATCCTATCTTCTTCCGCCATTTTCTCCACCTATAATCATTTCTCCACTCCTACGTAAGGCCTGAACACTTTCTAATTCTTTTACGTCTACGACCGGGATTCCATCAGTTTCTGCTCGGGTCTCTGCTGGCCATCTAAGTTGAGAGTCCTCTTTGTTCTTGAGGGTTTCTGCCTGCGCCTCATGGGAGAACGTTGAGTTTTTCTCATGTTGGCGTAGGTTTCTATGATTTTTCTGCCCTTTTTCGTGTCCTTCTGATCTGCTGCGTCAGATCCCTTCTGCCCGGTTCGGGTTCCTCTGCTCTGCCCATTAAGGGTCTGTACTGCTTCTAAAGCGTCATCGTAATCTGCTATGGCTTACTCTGAACCCCCCAGATCTCTATGTGTCACTACGGTGAAACTCGACGGCGGGTCCAATTACCACCTATGGTCGGCGTCGTTTGTCCTTTATGTCAAGGCGCAGGGTCAATATCACCATCTGACGGCCGACCCTCCTGATGCTCCTACGGCGGATTCCGATGATAAAACTAAACAAAGCTACATCCAGTGGTCCAAAGATGATTCAGGCGTCATGTCTTGGCTCCTCAACAGCTCTGAGCCCCGGATCAGTCAATCTCTTCTCTGCCACCATGATGCCAAGGCGATGTGGGATCATTTGGCACATGTGTACTCTCATCAGGAGAATCCAAAGCGGGTCTTCGAAATCTTCAAACAACTTGCCAAAAAGGAGTTCTCCACTGACACATCTATTGATGATTTTTATAATCAATGCTCTGCTTTGTGGAATGAATATGAGTTGTATCATCCTCTTACTGCTGATATCAAGATTGCCCAGAAACAACGAAATGAGCTTCAACTTGTGCACTTTCTCGCTGCTCTTCCTGCCTCCTTCTCGGGGGTTGTTGATCAAATTCTGTCAAGTGATCCGCTGCCCACTGTTCGTGATGTCCTCAAAAGAGTTCAGAGACTGCCTTCTCTGACTCCCACACCTGCTCCTGAGCATCCTGCGCTTGTTGCGCGCTCTTCTGATTCTACTCGTGGCCGTGGCCGTGGTCGCGGTCGTGGTGGTCGACCTCCTCCTGCTGGTGGCCGAGGCTCTTCTACTCCGGGTCGAGGTCTGTCTCAAGGACCACGTCACTGCAACTGGTGTGGACGGGACAATCACACTCAAGACCGCTGCTGGATAAAGCACGGTAAACCTGCTTGGGCGAACCAAACTGCTGATGATGCTGCTGTGACTGACTCTTCTACCGATTCGACACCTGCGCCACCTAATACTGATTGGCTTCGCTCAGAGTTCGAGAAGATGTTTCAAGAACGTCTTGCACAACTGCCCTCTGCATCCAGCTCGTCTGCCATGCTCACCTCTTCGTCTTCTGGTAACAAACAGTGGTGCATCGACTCCGGTGCTTCCACTCATATGACTGGTGCCCTTCACTTATTTTCAAAACTTAGTTCCACATCTCCGATATCTTCTGTTATTGTTGCAAATGGCTCGAAAACTGCTGTTCACGGCACTGGCACAGTTCCTTTGTCACAAAAGATGCATCTCAATTCTGTTTTATACATTCCAAAATTTCCTGTTAATTTGCTTTCAGTCAGCAAAATGATTAAACTACACTGCTCTGTCAAATTTGATCCCTCTGGTTGTATTGTGAAGGATATCCGCACGAAGACGAAGATTGGTTCGGGCCGTGAAGGACCAGACGGGCTGTACTACCTGGATGGGCCACCAATTTCAAAGGCGATGATCTCCACCTCTGTGTCAGGCCTACAGTTGCATGTTCGGCTTGGACATCCATCTGCTGCGAAACTGAAACTCCTTTTTCCACATATATCTGAAAATAAATTTTCCTGTGAAACATGTGTTATGGGCAAACATTCTCGTTCTGTTTTTCCTGCTAAAAGAGTTATTTCTTCTAAAGCACCTTTTGAATTAGTACATGCGGATATTTGGGGACCTTGTTCTGTGCCTAGTATTTCTGGTATGAAGTATTTTTTGACTTTTATTGATGATCATACTCGTACCACTTGGTTGTTTCTTCTCAAAGGTCGCAATACTGTGCTTGATTGCATTCGTACTTTCTTTGCTGAAATTAAAACACAATTTGGCCAACCTATTAAAATTCTTCGCACTGACAATGCTCTTGAATTTATGCAACAAGTTGTTACTTCTTTTTGTGTGTCCCAAGGGACTCTCCACCAGACCACTTGCCCTTATACACCACAACAAAATGGTGTAGCAGAACGGAAGAACCGCCACCTTCTTGAGGTTGCTCGCACCCTCCTCTTTCATTATAAAGTTCCTCACTGTTTTTGGCCTGATGCTGTGTCCACGGCTTGCTATCTTATCAATCGCATGCCGTCCTCTGTTTTGAAAAATAAGGTTCCATACGCCCTTTTATTTCCTGATAAATCTTTGTTCTCTGTGCCACCTCGTATATTTGGGTGTACTTGTTTTGTGAAAAATCTTCGCCCCGGTATCACTAAGTTGGATGCTCGATCTGTGAAGTGTGTTTTTTTGGGGTACTCTCGCACTCAGAAAGGCTACCGTTGTTTTGATCCTATTACAAAACATTGGTATGTTAGTGCGGATGTGATATTTTTTGAACACATGCCCTATTACTCTGCCCCGGGGAAACAAGTGACTCATGATATTTTGGTTCCTACTCCTCTACCTTTGGTAGATGATCCACCTCCTGCTGCGGTACCTTCTGAACGCCCTCTACAGGTCTACAAGCGCCGCTCGAAGCCTGCCACTGCCCCGGCCGAACCAATTCCTTCGTCTGCGGATGATCCACCATCGACTGAGGTACAATCTGACCTGGATATTCCTATCAGTTTACGGAAGGGTGTTCGTTCTTGCACTCAGCATCCTATTAGTCGCTTATGCTCATCTGCCAATCTCAGTAATGACTTTGCCTGTTTCACATCTGCTATATCTGATGTGACTATTCCTAAAAATGCCAAGGAGGCGCTTTGTCATCCTGCCTGGAAACATGCTATGGAACAGGAAATGCAAGCTCTGACTGACCAACATACCTGGGATCTGGTTGATCAACCGTCTTCTTGCCATCCAGTAGGATGTCGCTGGATCTTCACTATTAAATATCAGCCCGATGGTACCATTGAGCGTCTGAAAGCTCGGCTCGTGGCAAAAGGATATACCCAGACTTATGGTGTCGATTATTTTGAAACCTTTTCTCCCGTAGCTCGTTTCAATTCTGTTCGTATTCTGATTTCTGTTGCTATCAATAAAGACTGGCCTCTTTTTCAGCTGGATGTGAAAAATGCCTTTTTATATGGCGATCTACAGGAAGATGTCTACATGGAGCAACCTCCCGGATTTGTTGCTCAGGGGGAGTCTGCTTCAAAAATCTGTAAACTTCGCAAGGCAATTTATGGCTTAAAGCAAAGTCCACGAGCTTGGTTTGATAAACTAAGTAAAATCTTACTCTCTTTTGGCTTTCGCCGATCACAGGCTGATCATTCGGTTTTCATCCGAAAAACCACATCAGGGCTTGTTATTCTCATTGTGTATGTAGATGATATTATCTTATCTGGCAGTGATAGTGCAGGGATTCAAGCAACCAAAAACTATCTAGCACAACATTTTATCACGAAGGATCTTGGTAAATTACGATATTTTCTGGGCATTGAGGTTGCTAGATCTTCTGCAGGATTGTGCTTATCACAACGGAAATATGTTCTGGATTTGCTGAATGAAACAGGCATGTTAGGCTGTAAGCCAGCTAACACACCTCTGGATCCCAATATGGATTGGGATAGTGACTCTTCTCCCCCATATGCTGATCGACACCAGTTCAGGAGATTAGTAGGCAAGCTTATCTACCTGACTGTCACTAGAGCTGATTTAGCTGCTGCTGTTGGGTTTGTTAGTCGGTATCTTGACAAACCCCGACAATGTCACTGGGATGCTATCTGTCATATTCTTCGATATCTCAAAAGTGCTCTTGGGAAAGGACTATTATACAAGAAGCATGGGCATTGCAATCTATCTGGCTTTTCTGACTCTGATTATGCAGGCAGTAGATCTGATAGAAAATCCACTTCTGGGTATTGTACGTTTGTAGGGGGCAATCTGGTTACATGGCGCAGTAAGAAGCAAACAGTTGTTGCACGATCCAGTGCTGAAGCAGAGTACAGAGCGATGGCTCATACTACATGTGAGCTTCTGTGGGTCCGAAGCCTTCTGAAAGAATTTGACATCTCTCCGACTAGCCCCATTCCTATGTTCTGTGACAATAAGGCATCGATTTTTATTGCGAGCAACCCTACTTTCCATGAAAGAACGAAACATATAGAAGTCGACTGCCGCTTTGTACGGGAAAAAGTTATGTCCGGACAGATTCACACTCCATATATCAGCACGGAGAAACAACTTACAGATATCTTCACCAAAGTGCTACCCAAGACTCGCTTCCAGACATTGACTGACAAGCTGGGCCTCTTTGACATCTACGCTCCAGCTTGAGGGGGAGTATAGAGATATGTGTTGTCTTGAGCGTCATGTGCTTAGCATGTGCTTTACTTATGTTGTTTCTTATGTTGTTTAGTCCCATATGGGTTGCTTCTTAACCAGTCTCTGTCTCTAGTTGTTATATAAGAGACTACTATGTACACTGTTTTAATCATCAAATAAACAACACTTCTCCACTTTATAGGGCCAAACTTCAAGAAAGATGGGAAAGAGTTAATGAAGCAATATCCAATATATTGGACACCTTGTGCAGCCCATTGCATCGACCTAATACTGAAAGATATAGGTAATTCAAAATTTCAAATTCTATTACTTATACCTTCAAGATATATCTATGACTCTATTAATATAATCACTTAAGATTTAATCATCATTTCCCTGTTTGAATTATTGTAGGGGGGGCGAGTCATGTGAAAGCAGTGGTTACTGAAGCTAGAACTATTATAGGTTTTATCTACAACCACTCATTCTTATTGGCAGCAATGAGGAGGAAGGAATATTGTGGTGGTGACTCGATTAGGCCTGGAGTCACAAGATTTGCTACTCATTTTTTAGCACTTCAGAGCCTTAAGGCCAAGAGAGATGGATTGAAGAAGTTATTTGCTGGTGTTGAGTGGAGTTCAATGAAGGAAAGTAGAACAACTCTGGGAGCAAAGATAGAAGAACTTGTAAATAATAGGAGTTTTTGGGATAAGATAACAAATCTGTTGAAAATAATGGAGCCAATTGTCAAAGTGTTGAGGTTAGTAGATGGAGATAAGTCACCCACCATTCCGTGGCTGTATGAGGCCATGGTAAAATTAAAAGAGACCATAAAATTAGTGGCTCCCTGATCTCATGCACAATATCTGTATATTATTAAAGAAAGATGGGACAACATGTTAATGCATCCTTTGCACAAAGCTGGTGAGTTACTTGTGACTTTTAACTTGTTATTCATTATATTGGAATAATTATGTTGCTCTCTCTCTAAATGCATGCTTATGCATCTTTACAACACATTATTTGAATCCACGATTCCAGTACAAATACAAATTGGGTTCAAATAGTGTCTTCATTTCAGCAATAAAGGATGTGACAAAGAGACTTGTTACAACATCTGAGGAGAGACTGACTATAATGAATCAGGTTTAATTCAGACCTTACATCATTTTATTATGTAATACATAATTTTATTATGTAATTAGAATTGCATCCTAAAATTCAACTTATTTTCCTTATATGCAGCTAAGACAATTCAGAGAAGGGTTGGGCTGTTTTGCGCATCCAAATGTTGTTCAAGATAGGGATAAAAGCATTCCTTGTGAGTGGTGGTTGTGGCATGGCACAGGTTGTCCCGAGCTACGAAGAATGGCTTTGAGAATTCTATCACAAACAGCTGCTGCTGGTGGATGTGAGAGGAATTGGTCCACGTTTAACCTTATTCACAATAAAAGAAGGAATAGACTTGGGGTTGCTCGTTTAAACGACTTGGTCTTCGTCCACTACAATATGAGATTGAGGGCAAAAGATCTTAGAGAACCAGAGTTCAGAGAAGTGGATCTCTCAGTTGTGCATGATCCCATTGATATTGCGTACACCTTTGCCGGCGCCGATAATAATGATGAAGAAGATCCATTGCAAGAATGGATGAATGAGATTGGTGGTGCCCCAATTTTAGATGGAGCTACGGGTATGCCAGATGCAACACTTGAAGAATCTTTTGAACCTGCTCGTGCTGAAGATCAACAAGAAGCACACGATGACCGCAGCCCCGTTCAAAGACTAGAGGAAGAGGATGCACATTTAAATGATGACATGGACATTGAAAGTGCTGTGAATGCTGAACTTGGTGGTGATGCTACCAGATCTGGTTCCAAAAGCAAATCTTCATCATCAAAGTCTCCTTCGGCTAGTGATGACGACGACAATGACGATGGTCAAGGAGGTGGAGGTGGTGGTGGCATTGAAGGATGGGAAGGATATACAAATGAAGATGATGATCGCCCTTATCTCACAGGCCCAAGGGCTGAATTTGCACCACCTGACCCTACTCAAACTCAATACCCAACAGCTAAAAAGACATATAACAGAAGGAAAACTCGAGGTCAAAAAGAGTATAGTGGTGCACTAGTACCAACACAACCTCCCCCTGGACCAGCACCAGCTCCTCAATACCAAAGTGGTTATTTTACTGACTTAAATGAATCAGTATCGGGCTTGAGTATTTCTGATTAGGAACCGTCATCTACTCTTGCTGATAGTATTTTTGGATTTGGACCTTCACAACCACAACTACAACCCCTACCACCACAACAACCTCCTTATGGTTCCTATGGCTATGGAGAATCTGGTGTTGCTTATACTCCTTCTGGATATGATGCTAGTGGTGGTTATGTTTTCCCAGCCTATGGCTATGTTTTACCTACTGAAGGTGCTAGTGGTGGTTATGTTTTCCCAGCCTGTGGCTATGTCTATGGTGGCAAATCTAGTGCATCATCATCATTGCCTCCTACAGTTCCTAGTATTGACGATCAGGAGAAAGATATTATGGAATTTTTTCTAAAACATGGGATGCTGAAGAATGTGTATGGTCAAATATATTTAGACCATGTTGAGACATACAATCGCGTCTATAGGCATCATTTGAGCTGGAAGGATTATGTAGATCGGATTAATGAAGTTGTGTATGGACAACCACAACCACAACAACAACCACCAAGACACTCAAGCTTCAACTAGTGCAGGTATGGAGTGCAGTGTACTACAATAATGTATGGGAAATTGGGAATCCTACTATTATTGCATGTTTTTAAGTTTCTACTTCATAAACTTGGATTGTATACTTGTAGACTTGTAGTAACTACTAACTAGTAAGTTTTAATTGAAGTTGTAACTTGTAATATCTGATTTCCTTAATACTTACTCACAATCAGATGATCAGATCAACATTGCTTTTGTACAGCCTGTCATCCCACCTAGATGTCCTGCCATACTAGACCATATTTTCTTTGCATATGTTTGTGTCTTTAAGTATATATATTGTGCTTGCAAACTATAATGACTTAACTAATTCATTTCACTATCAAAATTGACATCGAAATCCCCATCGAAACAGTTTAGCTTTCTTCATTCACTCATGAGGAGACCCCCCCCAACATATCCAATATGAAATATTATTGCATATTTGAGTAGATCTAGACTAGTAGATGTTTCTGGTAAAATTTCATCAAATAACTTGTTAATTTGGCCATCGAAACACCAAGAACGCATCTGTCGAAATTTCTGTTTCTGTGGCCACCGAAACGGCGTCGAAATCGAACATTTTCTTCCTTGGGTAGAGGAAGAGAAAGAGGAGGAAGAGAAGAGGATGGAGCTTCAAGGGGGCAACAAGATGATGGGATTGAAGAGGTGGTGACAAGGAGAAGTTTAAGAAAAGATGGGGATGGTGGGTGGTTGCGTGAAAGTTAGAAGGGTGTGGGCAACCAAAAGGGAGGGTTGTTGGGTGGTTGTAGGCAGTGGAAGAAGAGGGAAGGTTGGGGGTGGCGGCAACAGGTGGAAGGGTGTATAGGGGTGCTGCCGGCGGGTGGAACGCGGGGGGGGGGGGTGTTGGCGGTGGTAGTGGAGGGAGGGGGAAGAGGTTGTTGGAGGCCTAAGGGGAGGGGGTCGAAGGGTAGCAGGTACCTAGATAAACCCAGACAGTGCCACTGGGATGCACTATGTCATATTTTGCAATATCTGAAATAGTCTCCCGACAAGGGACTTCATTACAGGAAAAATGGGCACTGTTCTCTGGAAGGGTATTCTGATTATGCAGGGAGTCAGATTGACAGGAAATCCACCTCTGGATACTGTACCTATGCTGGAGGCAATCTAGTCACATGGAGATCCAAGAAACAAAATGTGGTTGCCAGATCTAGTGCTGAAGCTGAATATAGGGCTATGGCCCATACTGCTTGCGAGCTTCTTTGGGTACGCTCTCTTCTAAAAGACTTCGGTGTTGAGTCTTCTTCTGCTATACCCATGCACTGTGATAATAAAGCTGCTATCTTTATTGCTAACAATCCTGTCTATCATGAGCGCACAAAGCATATTGAGGTCGACTGTCATTTTATTCGGGAATCTATTCTGACTGGCAAGATCTACACACCTTTTACTCGATCTGAAGACCAGGTTGCTGATATTTTCACCAAGCTGTTGCCAGAAGCATTTCTGCGCTCTGATGGACAAGTTGGGCATGATTGACATCTATGCTCCAACTTGAGGGGGAGTGTTAATATATGTGTTGTCTTATTTCTGTTATGTTTTTTTCCATTATATCTGGACCTGTCTGTAATTGTTACATTACTATAAATAGAAGGGTGCACACATTGTGCAACCCTAAGCTCTCCAAATCTCTTTCGTATTTGACAAGAATTATCAAGTTGATGAGTCACACAATGAAGTTTTGGGAGAGGATTATTGAGCAGAGGCTAAGATCTACAATATAAATATCAAACAACCAATGTGGTTTCATGCCTGGAAGATCAACAACAAATGCTATTTTTCTAATAAGGAGGCTTATGGAGAAGTATAGAGAAAACAAAAGAGATCTTCATATGGTTTTTATTAATTTGGAAAAGGCTTATGATCGAGTACCTAGGGAAGTGTTGTGGATGGTTTCAAAGAAAAATGGTGTGCCAATCCAATACATTGACTTGATTAAAGACATGTACGATAGCTCTACTGCAAGTGTGAAGACTCTCGGAAGAGAGACACCAACTTTTCCTATCATAGTTGGGGTACACCAAGGATCCACACTCAGTCCATATATGTTCGTTCTTGTTATGGATGAGTTGACAAAGAATGTTCAAGATGATATCCCTTGGCGTATATTATTTGATGATGATATTGTATTGGTTGATGAAACTAAAGATGGATTGAATGATAAAGTTGAACTTTGGAGAAAGGCATTGGAATCAAATGGATTGATGATTAGTAGGAGCAAAATAATATATGCATTGTAATTTCAGCCAATCTAGCAGTGTGAATGGTGGAGCCAAGTTGGACGGTGTAGATATACCAAAATGTGATCAATTTCGTTACTTGAGTTCTATTATTAAAATAGATGGGGATGTCCAAAATGATGTTTGTCACAGGATCACTGTAGGATGGTTGAAATGGAGATGTGCAACTGGAGTATTATGTGATCAGAATATCCCTCTCAGATTAAAAAATAAGTTTTATAAAATAGCTATACAGCCAACCATGCTCTACGGAAGTAAATGTTGGGCGGTGAAGAAACAAGGTCTCAACAAGATGAACGTGGCTGAAATACGTATGCTGAGATGAATGTGTGGGAAGACAAGAAAAGATCACTTGAGAAATGACTATATCAGGAATAAAGTGGGGGTGGCGAGCACTGAGGACAAGTTGCGCGAGGGCTGACTCAGATGGTATGGACATGTGTAGCGCAGACCGACTAATGCGCCTATACGAAGCAATGCTATTGAGTCAAGCACAAGTAATAGAAGAAGAGGAAGGCATAAATTAACATGGGAAGAGCTTATAAAGAGAGATATTGAATCTCTTCATCTCGACCAAAATATGACCCATGATAGAGCTGAATGGAAACGAAGGATCCATGTAGCTGACCCCAACATAGTTGGGACTGAGGCTTAGATGATGATGACGATTATATATACATATATATATATATGTGTGTGAGTATATATATACTTATTCATCTCAACTGATATACACAGTCGAGGGATTCTCCCTACCGCTTTCGCTTTAACAAACTCCAAATACCCCAACATTCACCCCCTTGCACTACAAATTGGACTCAATTATGGGACTTAATGCATGTAGGCTGGTCCTATCAACACTGCACTAGAACCATTGCATGCAGCTGCAGGCATATATATACAAAATAAAGGAAAATCGACCCCCCCTTAGACCCCATATGTGAGACTCCACATAGGTGAGGTGGATGAATCAAGGTAAATAAGCATACATATAAATCCATAAATGCAATTGATACAACCTCAATTTTACATGTGTTTTCAAAATTGAAATGTAATGATTTTATGAATATGGACTTGAATTGAGAAGGTTGTATGCTTTTCTCCAAAGGATGGATTTCTTTGCAAATCTCCCTTTAATAGGAATTTCGTGATTCCTACTATTATGTTAATCCAATAATGGATATAAAAGAGAAGAAAAGAGGAAAAGTCCAAATAATAGAAAAAGATAAAAGATAATGGATATTAAGCAATATATTTATGAGAAATACATAGAAATCTCTAGAAAGTGGCATTGATGGCCACAATTGAATGAATTTCGTTTACATATGATTTCTAATGGAAGAAATAGGAAAAGAAGAAAAAGGAAATAAAGGATAAAGAGAAATCCTTGAAAAGAAATCTTTTAATAAAGAAATAAGTAAGAAAGAGAGAAGAAAAAGAGAAAAAGGCAAAGGAATATTTCCTAAGAAGGGATTCCATGCCTTTAGAGTTCCTTGAAGTCCAAGGAATTCAAGATAGTAAGATAATGGCGAAGGAAAAAGAAATATCAATTAAAATTTGGGTTAATTAATGGATAACTTGGATGTGAAGGAAACACCCTTTTTCGTTGGAATTTGGGTTTCAAATTTAATATTCGATTAGATAATGCCAAGATGGAGTTTCCTCTAAATTTTGAGTGAAAAATAATAATCAAGGAGAGAGAAATGAATTTCCCAAGTTTCCTTGTTAAAATCCCCTTTTTAACTCGATTTTAAGAAATTAGGTTTGGGGAGCAATATCGGCCGTTGGATGACCCGCATGGTCCAAGGGTAGCCGATCATCGTCTACCCCGAATCACAGAAGGATTGGGAGAAGAATTAGGATTTCGATTTCCCAACGATTGAGATGATAATGCGAAGAACTATTGAGTCCATCGACTTTGGGAGAATGTTCCGAAGAATCTAGATTCTAGACCCTAATTTTATGTGCTATCGTCGACGAGGGAAGAAATTCCCAATCTGTTGGACTCTCCGATCTAACCCTATATATAGGGGGGGGGTACTCGAGGGTACCAGCATATCTAAAGTCTACCCTAAACGCTGCGGAGAGCGACGACGAGACGATCGACGGGTTCAATTGCTAAATTTATCCTAACCTGCCCCCTCTGCAACCTGTCGACCTCGCCGGAGTTCTGACGACCTATTCAAGGTGAAGGCAAGGAGCAAACAAGCAATTGAGAAGATCGTTGAGTTCGGGCAGCAGCGGCGAAGCTTTCGGGCATCTCAGGTTCCTTGTTGGTGGCCTGGACCTCGGAGTAAATCGCGGCGTTGACCTCGTCTCTGCTCGCGCGAGAAGGAAGACGACGAACAGCGATCGTCCGATCGCAGTCCATCGTGATCCCGCACGGAGATCCGACGATCCAGAGAGGGACCGGCTATTTTAGGCGCGCGCGACGAGAAGCGTCAGATCCAAAGGGCGGATTACCGGTCCACTGATCAAACGGCCGCCGATTTTCTGGTAAATCGCCTCTCTGCTCAAATATTATGGAAAAAGGCTTTTCTTTGTTAAAATCGTAGAAATTGCTAGAAAACTTGGATGAATAAACTTTATATATGAAAGTTGATCATAAAAATATGAGGAACAAGATAAAAATAGTTTGATAACCTAATTCTATCTCTTTTTGCAAAAGTATGTTATGGAAAATGTGTTAAAATTTGGTTAGAAACCCTAATCGAGACTAATGGATGAATTTATGAGGATTAATAGGTTAATTCGAGTAATATTAACATGTTGAATGATGATGTCAAGTTTTAATCCGATAAAGATGGTTAATTGCATGATTTAGGGTTTTAAACCTAGTATGGTTGATAATACATTTAGAAACCCTAATTTAGGGTAAAAGAAGAGAGAATTATAGTTAATTCGAAAATATGGAATTATGTTGTCAAAAGATGATCCTAAGCCTGTTAGGAGAGGTAAGATGAGAAGCCTAGGGTTTATGAGTAATTTTACCTAATGAGGTTTTGAGGTATTAAAAGTGAAGCAAAACCCTAATTGCAAGTGAAACCCTAAAAAGAGGTAGAAATCCTAAAAAGGAATAGAAACCCTAAGAAGCAAGATGGTTTGGATAGATCTTGATAAAAAGGAATTGTATGGTTATTTCGGGATTCTTGTACTTGCTTGCTTGATTGGATTTCCTTTTTTAGTTGATTCTATCTCACAGATCTGCAAAACATGTATGTGGTTATTTATGATTCACTGCTTTAGTTTCACGGGGTTTTACGGATGATTGATCGAATTGAATGCAACCTAACTGTTGGATGTTCATATATGCAAATTCATAAAGTCACTATGATTATCACAGTTAATTTATAAGTGTGTATTCTCGCACTGACATGTCACCTTGATGTATGATTCAATGAGGTCAAGCCCAAGAGGGAAGACCAATGGGCACCATGAGACATGACCCCAGGCACCAAGCTCAGGATATAGAAGGTGGCCTTATGATATTGCATGACTAATGGGCACCATGAGAAGTGACCCCAGGCACCAAGCTCAGGATGGAGAAGGTGGCCTTAAGTCTATTGCAAAAGAGAAACCCTAAAGAGGGTATTCCAGAGTTAGGGAAAAAGCGGTGGAGATTGACACACTGAAAACGTAAATTGAATTGTTACTTAACTTGATTGTGGTATTAAGGTAGTTAGCCATATATGCGAAATTTTAGCTGTCCCCACATACCGGCATATTCATTTATGTTGACCGACGTTTTGGGTACCACATTGAAAAGGACAAACAGTAAAGTGGCACATTGTGGAAAGAAGAATTAAAGAGCAAGGAGGATTAGTTAGAATAGATTCCAGCTGTGGATAGAAGTTAGATATCCAAGTTTTTAAAAGGTATGCAAAGTTTTATTTTATTCTAGCTTTTCAGTATAGTTTTGGTAGAATTTAGTAATTATTATTGATTATTTGTCAAACCATTGATCCGGAAAATTGGGATAACGACTCTGACCTTTTGGTCTCCCTTAATTGGGGGTTACCGGGAGGCAGGGTCGTTACAGCAATAGTTAATAACATAGGTCCTCATCAACCAATGAGCCAAAAACAATATGATTTTCTGATAGAACTAAAAGTTTCCTAGGATAATGTGTGAATACCAAGTTAGAAATTAATAGTAAATATGTCTTAACTCACCTCATTATCGTTCATTCTCACACGGAGATAGTCTTGCTTGTACATTACATCTAACATTGCTTGTAAGTAGCCTTCAAGAAATTGCTGCTTACACATTAAATGACACGGCAAAAACCAAATATGAGACAAATGACGAGTACATATTTTAGACAAAAGTATAAAGAACTTAAACTGATCAAACTGTTCATCACATTATGTGAAGTAACTTCTTTACAAATAGATATAAAAATGACAAGTCACCTCTTCAATTCCAGGACTGCGATCGAGTTTGATTTTTCTATCAGGACCACCTTCCATAACAGCTGCCCCTATCAGTGAAGGCTCCATTGCTATATTAAGTAAGCCTTGGTGAAATCCGGTTACCTGGTATCATCAAACAAATCATGAAAGTAACCAAGATCAAGGTAAATGAATTGTGTTGTGTAGTTCGATGATCAACAAGCTACATAGCAAGACAATACCAAACCGTTGAAGCCATTCCTTTCGGCACCCTTCAGTATACTGTCTGAAATTTCCGTAACTGCAGCAAAAAGGGCGTTTGAACCTGCTCTTTTGACCTGTGCTTGAAATACAGTAGGCATTACCCCAAGCACAGCCGCAAAATGTTAATGTTGATATAGTCAAGCCAGAACTCACAGTTTTGCTCAAATCACCAAAGTAACGCTTTGTTCCTGAGAAGCCTTTTGAGTTCACATATGTGCTGACAAATTTGAACATACCTAACCAAAAAAATTAAGATCTATTATTGCCTTGCATATTGTCTGGTAAATAATATAACATAAACCTAGAATAGAAGCATACGTCGGTGAGCTACGGCCATGCTGATTAAGAGGCAAAACAGATAAGACAGAAATTCAAGGTAAGAGATGAAGAGAATTTCCAAAGGAAAGGAAAGGAGAAGAGGGTGATAAACAGAGAAGAGCAGGAGAGAATCCTAACTCATATCATTTGGAAGAAAGTAAGAGGTTCAATGCAGAAGTGGGAGACCATTGGAAACCATATAGGAGTTTACGCAACCTACTGACCATGCCAACCTCCCCTTTAGTCACGGTCGTTCCCTGAAGGCACCACCGCTATGTGTGTTGTTGTTGCCATCTATATCACCACAGCCATCTATAATTCTACCATCATCTACCACTATCAATATCATGAGATTGTTGCCATCGAGATCCATTACCGCCTTCACCTGCTAGGTTGCTACAAGCTATCTTTTGATTTCGATTACCGTTACAGAGGATCTTCTTTTCTACTGCTATTGGTGATAAGCATCCCCCACTTTGACATGGGGGAGATTTGTAAGGGTTTCCCACCCTATTCTTTCCATTTTTGGGGTCTTTCCTTACGATGTGTCACATCACACAATGTCTCTATCGGACACGACATGTGAGCAGTTTTCCATTTTCAAATATTCTTTCACGGTCATGGACATATTGACATGTAACATGGCATGTGACTGACTCAGATGATGTGTGGCCGACTTAAACGTCATGTGTTGTGTGATCCAAATTTTTCTGTGTCTCTGCCTGACTTTGACATGACGTCTGCCAAAAAAATGCACATGTCGGCCAACACGAAATGTAGCTACCCTATTGCTAATCATTCTTCAACCTGATCTAATTGACATGTCCACTGATCGACATGACATATTCACTGATCTACAAGTCGTCTTGGAGGATCACATGCCCTGTAAACTTTTGTTGGATGAGTTGTGCCTCCTGATCTACACAGCATGTTGGAGCATTACACACCACTTACTCTATTGATGGTTTCTAAACCACAGGATGTGTTAATCTGTCGTTCTACGTTACAATATGGCATGCAACTTCATCTGCTACTCTATCATATGGTGCAAGGCTTCAATAGACAACCTCTTGTCTTTCTTTTAGTTGGCTTTTTTCTCTTCCTGTCCTAGATATAATATAGCCTTACCTTCCTAAAACTATATACTACACAAATATGTATTACACTAGGCATATCACGTGTAATACAAGGGTTTGCAAATATTAGACGACTTTGAAGACTGTAGACGTGGTGTTGTAACACGTTATTTAGCTGGAATGGCGGTAACAGAAAGGACGAGTACATTGCCTCAACAGTTATGGTATTTAAGCAAGGTGTTAATTTAATTGAAATGTCTTAGGTTGGGAAAACAGTAATCTTTAGTTGTAGACCTGGAGTAGGTTACATTGGATTATGGAAAGGAAGACATATCTGACATTTACATTTTGATTCAAGAGTGCTGAATTGTGTAATTAGAATATGATATATATTATTCTTATATTAAGAATTGTGGATAATTATTCATGATTGCTGTAGAAACTTGATCATCTAAAGCTGAATTGTATCAGCAATGAGGCCGTGATATACTGATACACAAATTCATACCTAAGGTAAGACCTGGAAGATTGATAGAGCCGTTTGCTGGGTCAAAGAAAATATCTAGAGATGACGATGCAGAATCATCAAAAAGTGAAGCAAAGGCTGGAGGAAGCAGTTGGCTGCCCTTTGCTTTGTATATACCCCGTACGGCATACCTGCAACATTTAACAATAATTGGACAATATCTGCTTACACATAATAGCCACAAAAGCGTAGGTGGTTTCGTATAAACTCACCAGGAATAGTGCTGTACACATTTAATGCCCAATTCTCGTACGGTAACCAGAGCATGAGTCAAAAGAACTCCATTTAATTCCACTGATGTGTTTCTAATTATTGGAACCTAACAATAAATATGAATATTATTCTCAAATGAACATCAGGATCCTTTAGCTTAATTTTGACAGTTTTGACTCAAATACAACATAGATAAACTGGATCTGGGAACTACCTTTATGAAATTATGTAAGAAGGATCTTACTGCCTCCTGAGCCGAGTTATAGCTCGAAAAATCATTCCCTAAAAGGAAGCTGGCCTTGACCTTCAACCAAACAGTGTCAGATTGTAAGTAGACATCACAAAAGGCCTATTAGAAATGTTTTGATCCCAAGAGGAAAGGAGAATGCCTTTATTGGATGAATTTCAAAATGCTTAAAATAGAACTTTGAGCTTTGTGTTTCGGTGTTGCTGAGTGAGGTCCTCCAAAACTTGACGAGCCGTATTAGTGTCTCTTCATCAAGGTTCAAATCAAAAGGCTGTACGGAATAAAAGACATTCCAGTAATTTCATAGAGATCATCACAAAATCATTGTTTGAAAATAATTGAAGCTACAACGCTCTTTCATAAGATTCATAACTGACTCAACAGTAGTTCATTTGATATATAATGATATGGTGATGATGTGCAAATTGTTATATACTATTTATGTATCTTTGGTGGAGATTTCTTTCACCTGCAACACAACGGAAGAATATTCAACTTGTTTAACGTTTGAAGAGCTTGAATTCATCACAAGAACGAAATTTAGCATATTTTCATTCAAGCTACTATCCTGTAGCAAGCTTCTTCGAAACATTGAAGCAAAAGGTGCTCCATGCCACTTCTCATCAACACTTATTGCCTGCAGAAACAAACAAGTTATCTTATTGCATCAAGAACCAGGATCAGATACCAGCAGAAGAATAGATTGACACCTGAATTGTGGCATGAATGTATTTGTTCCGATCAGTAATCCATGTATCAAAAACAACTCCATTTACCCTTGCAACAATAATAGTAGAATAGACAGAAATCTCTTTAGCAGCAGTATTGTCGAGCTCATTATCCTCCTGCAAGTAACATAGAATGAAGTATTATATATATTAAATAATTGTTAGCCGAAAGTAAGACTGTATGAAATATCCATTCAAGTCAATTTGACAACGATATTGTTCGAGTCTAGTCTGGTCTACTCTGTCTAGTTATATTAACTAATCAAAGGATTCAAAGATTGGTAACCTTGCTCCCATACATAAGAAAAAAAGGTAGATACTGACATTACAAGAAGAAAATATAGTTATATGAAATATATATAAAAATGTGAGACTTGCACTTATGTTACAACCAACTTGGTATAAATAGACACATGATGATCTTTACCGAGAAATGGTTTTCAGCTGATTCCTTGTGCACCCACCCAAATTGTTTAGTGATTGAAAATGTAAAACAGATCCTACAATAATATAAAAGCCACCTATAACCTTATTTAAATTCTTCCTGGGAGTTAGTGCAATCACATTGTAAATACCCAAGTTGGGACACATACTTTTAACAATGTGCGAGACCATTGCCAGATATATGCATATACTTTTTTGGTAACATGAGGAACAATAATGTATGCTTTGACTACACAGTCTGCTTAACAAGGTGTCAATAATATTTGATATGCATGATGCAACCATGAAAGACATCATTGTCGGCAATAGAAATTGCATCTTGGTTCATACAAGCATAGTCACAATATACTCCCTTTTTTTCTTCAAAAAAAATGCGTTTAAAACGTGTATTATTCACCTGCCGTACATGACAGCCGTTTTAAACTCCAAACCGAATAATACGTTTTAAACGCGTTTTATTCGCGTGTTGCGTTTTAAACACATTCAATACGTTTTTTTGCCGTTTTATACAGTTCTATACTTTTGCTTCACAATTGTTTTTTCCACATCATTTTTTACTTGTAGCAAGGTTCCGCTAAACAGTCCAACCGTCCTCTATCCCCCGACACACCCTGTGCCAGGAGTTAACCTCGACATTCTACATGTACGCTCCAACTTCCTCATCCATTCTCCCAGCTTCTTCCTTGATTTATGCCTGCTGCTTGTTGCTCCCACTTCTTATCCTTCTTCCAATATTAGGATAATCAATTTGATGTTTAGTCATTTTAAATCATTATATGTGTGGGTGTATATATATGTTTGTATGTGTTTATGTATATGTACATATATATATAATCCGTCTTTTTGCTGACTTTTTACCGAACAGTTGACTGAACTTTTACAGTACGTTGACCGATTTTTATCCTAATTTTCCGCATAATTCCCGATTTCCAAATTTTTCAACTTGGCCGTACGTATCCCGAATACCGAATTTGTGATTATGCATACAAGCCCTTAAGTCTTGTTATGCATTTCCAGGATTTTCGA
This sequence comes from Alisma plantago-aquatica, assembly GCA_963693085.1. Classification (NCBI taxonomy): domain Eukaryota; kingdom Viridiplantae; phylum Streptophyta; class Magnoliopsida; order Alismatales; family Alismataceae; genus Alisma; species Alisma plantago-aquatica. The sequence goes on from OY856409.1 coordinate 214,862,390, forward strand.
ACCATTTGTGGGTTTGGGCATGGATTTCAATGCAAAAGCTCAACTTATGTCCAGCCAAAGTAAAAATATTTTACATACATTGTACCAAGGAACTAAATGACCGATACCGACGCCGTTTCGACAACTTGGGTATAGATATTTACAGGTATACCGACGAAAATATCGACAGATGCAATCCTGGCCATACCGACGCTAAAATGAACGAATTAAATCATGAAATTTTACAGGCGTGGTCTCAACACCTAGATGCAACGTTTTATGCAATAAAATTCTATATTGGGTATGTGGGGGGGGGGGGTCAATCATGTGGGAGGTAGGGAACCTGTCCTGTTTTCTGCAGATTTCGATGAAGGATATCGATGACAAAATGCAAGAATTAAGATCTAAAATTTTACTAGCACAATCTATAAACTCATGTTAACACACTTATGCAATAATATTCAATTTACAACAAACATATAACAACGTAGTAAATTACTAACTCACATCAGTTGTATGTTGAGTGGCGCGCTGGTTCTCGATACAATATGTTGTTCATATGCTCCACATCTTGCTCCCATGTCATGTAACTTCTGTAAGACTTGTTGTATGAAACAACATGTTCCTCATACACTTCAGGATTGGCAAACTGCATCATCCCAAACTTCGGAAAATGTTCTTCCAAATCTTTTAGATATTTTTCCTTTGTTGCTGAAATGGAGGGAGGTTGAGTAGAAGCAGGTGGAGGTGCCCTTGCTCGAGGAGCTTGAGGTTGAGTAGCTGTAGAAGCAGGAGGAGCCCATGTTTGAGGAGCTTGAGGTTGTAATGGATAACCGGCAATAGGATAAATTGTAGTATGCCCACCACTCCATGTTTGACCTCCATCACCAGAGTATGCTTCGGTGTTCACCCGAAAGCATCCATAAGGGCTACGGACAGAGTATGCTTCGTGATATCCCATACCAGGTCCAAGTTCTAATTGTAATCTTGGTGGTGGTTCAGCATGATATCCAGGATACCCATGTTGGGGCTGAGATGGGTATGGAAGTGTCTGCCCAAATAACATATCTCCGAATGATTGTTGAGATTGAGAGTCAGATATGCTCATGTTATCCATTGAATCAGCAAGATCAGAATGATGATCACTTTGGCTATGATATGCACCGCTGTAATCTTTCCCAGTTCGAGTTTTTCTTCTTTGAAATCTTTTTTCAGCCATGGGATTTCCATGTTCTTGTGGAGGTGCAGCATGACTAACATAAGGTCGGTCATCATTTTGAGGATCAACAGCTGGAGGATATTCTGGAGAGCGTTGGCTGCGATTATCACCATCATTGCCGCCATCATCAGACTTAGATTTAGAACCAGATGTAGAAGAAGAATCTGAGCTACCTAATTGTTCTTCCACTTCTCTATTGATTTCCATATCAGTATCAACATGTGCAGCTTCAGGATCAAGTCTTTCAGGCGGGGCATCAATAATAATATCATCACCATTATTTGCATCAAATTGCTCTTCTATATATGGATCTGGACGTCCATCTAAACTATCAAGAACAGGACGGCCTATCTCATTCATCCATTCCTCTAAAGGATTTTCTGAATCATCCTCCAGTCCTCTACATCTTTCAGTATTAAATGTATATGCGGTGTCAATGGGATCATGGACAACAGCAAAATCCACTTCCTTGTAGTTGGCATCACGTATTGCTCTAGCCCTCAACCGCATGTTGTAATGAACGTATACAAGATCCCTCAACTTGTTTGCACCAAGTCTGTTCCTTCTCTTGGAGTGTATCAGATTGAAAGTGCTCCAGTTTCTTTCACAACCCCCTGCAGATGTTGTTTGATAAAGGATGCGAATAGCCACTTTTCTTAAATGAGTGGCACCTGTTCCATTCCAAATCCACCACTCACAAGGATCACCTGCATCGCGGTCAGCAACCGCATTTGGATGGCCAAAGCATCCAGTGCTTTCACGAAACTGGCGCAACTGCAAAAATAATATATACGATATTAAGATGATGAAATCAAAGGAAAGAATAATGAGAAATAAAGAATGTAACTAAGTCATATAGTTATATACCTCTTCCAGTATTAGCAATCACTCTTCTGGAGAGGTAATGAACCTGTTAGTGACTTCTCTCACTGCATTCATTAGAGTCGCATTCAAGCCTAGTGTTTGTGAGTATTGAAACCTCAGATTCAAATAGTAAGCTGTCACAAATATAAATAAGGAAATTAGAATGACATTTTATTGTAGACAAGTATGAATTAGACCAATAACTTAGAAGTTAGAATATAATTGAGTCATTGAGAGAATCATATACCTGCTTTATGCAATGGATGCAAAAGCATATTTGTCCAACAATTCTCATAAATTTTTATGTATTGCTCATTGGACCTAGGAGCTTCTTCTTTGATATTGTCCACCATTGAGGTCATTACATCATAAAGGAAAGGCATTGTTGCAGTTTTGTCACCATCTACAAGCCTCAATACTTTGACAATGGGTTCCATTATTTTCAGCACTCTAGTAACCTTATCCCAAAAAGGTCGTCTGGCAATCAACTCCTCAATTCTTCTGCCAATAGGGGTGTTGTGCTCCTTCATGGAGGTCCACTCCACTCCATTGAAGAGCCTCCTAAGTCCATCCTTTTTGGACTTTAACGATTGTAAGGCAAGAAAATTTGTTGCAAATCTAGTTGCCCCTGTTCTAATAAGATCACCACCACAGTACTCAGGTCGCCTCATGGCATTTAGCAGAAAAGAATGGTTGTAGATGAATCCCGTTATCAACCTACCATCAATGACAACATATTTGATGAAATTAATTGATCCCATGTCCTTCAGAATGAGATCTATGCAGTGGGCAGCACATGGTGTCCAGTAGACCGGATATTTCTTCATTAAACTCTCGCCGGCCTTCTTAAAGGCAGTAGCATTATCGGTAACAATCTGCACCACATTCTCTACACCAATTTGCTTCATGTATGTCGTCATTAATTTCTTTAGGTATCTGTGGTTCCTGACCTCACCTGAAGCATCAACAGAATCTAGAAAAACTGTGGATCCACGACAATATGCAAGAAAGTTGATAATTTGTCTTCTATTTCCACTAGTCCACCCATCACACATAAGCGTGACGCCATATTCAACCCACATGTGTTTTTGGTCTGAAATCCATGCTTGTAGATCCTTCTTCTCTAGTGGAAGATACTTGTTCATTAATTCATATGAACTGGGGGCCTTGATGCCCCTACCAGACTCCCCTATCACATCTACCATATGCTGCAGATAGGGTTCAGTTGCAACATGTGCAGGTATACCATGAGCAAAGAAGAACTTACCCACTGCCTTACCAACCTTTTCTTTTGCACCAGTAAACATTGCTTTGAGGCCTTTTTGCCTAGCCTCAGGCTTCCTAACCCCTGGTTCATCAACATTCCTCAATCTCACACTTGCAGAACGGAAAAGTGTATCAATGCCTCCTTTCTTCCTTTTACCATAACCAGCTCGGTCTTCATCGTCGTCATCTAGGTCAACAACAGGAATACGTGCAGTCCCACTACCTCCACCTGCACCAGATGGCCCATACCTCCTTGTAATTCGAGCTGCCTCCTACCTTTCCCACTCACTTCTACGAGAATCTCTAATAGCACGTCTATACATACGACGTGAATAAGCTGTATCACATTCAGGAGGATATCCAATATCATCATCAGATTCAGCAGAAGAACATGTGGGCCTAACATCAAATAATGTATATGTATAAGCCCTTTCAACCTCCTTCATCTTATGTTGTTTTTGTTTCTTTGCGCCCATCAGTTTCTTGAAATCATCTCTAACACTTTGGGGACACCTTTGGCACATTGCCACATTTTTGTCACCACCAGTAATGTGACGTTTAAATCTAGTAATCCCCCCACCACCAAGTGTCTTCTTGCAGTAATTGCAAATTATCTTTCTCCCCTCAGTAGGTGTGCAGTGATTCCATGCAAAATCCACATCCTTAGCTCCAACATTACCGGCCCCAACACCCTCACCATCGCTTGAAGACATCTTCTCAAATCAAAAGTCAACACTGCAAAAAGACAAAGACAGACAAAAATTAGGTGTATGAAATTAATAACCCGTTAAGTTGCAAGAAATGAAGAAATTATTCTATTTTATGTATTATAGAACAAAAAACAATACTTTAACTATATAAATGTTACATGTATCTATAGAAGCAAACACAATATTTTTTAAGATTTTTATTAACAAGAAAAAAGGGTTAAATAAATTAAAAAAAGTCTGAAATTATTTTAAAAAATAAAAAATCTGTCATTTATCTAGTATTAAGGCAAGTGATGTGTTACAAATTACTCATTCCATCTTATATTACACTAACACACATAAATCTGTAGAAAAAACAAAAAAAATGCATTTTTTTTTAATTTTCAGCATTTTTAATAAATGAAAAAACGAAAAATATATTTATTTGTAGTATATTTTTGTTTGTATTTGTTCATATTAGTATTTGGTACAACTTTTTCTACTAAACCTAAGTTAGATACCTATTATTAATAGTACTTATTGTATTATTACGAATTTTATATTAATTAGTGAAATTATGTGATAATATTAATTAATAGTAGTAGATCTAGTGATACATTAGTATATCTACATAAATTAATCATAGATCTATTGTTAAATAGCATTAATCCTAAGTTTTTAGGAGTAGATCTAGATTTTGGGTGTATTTAGAGAATTTGGAGAAGTTCTATGGTGAAAATAGAAGAAAATAGAGAGGGGAGGGGTTAGAGAAGATGAGAAATGAAATAAATTAAGAAAACATACCTTGATCGGGGCTGATTCGGGCTCCAAGGAAGGAAATCGCCTCTAATCTCCAAGAAACTCCACTCAAACAGCAGCAGCAAGCAACAGGTTCGTAAATATCGGCATGTCGGGCGGCATACCGCCTATATCGCCCGCAAGTTGGGCTTTTTGCAGCGGTAACCCCCGGTTTTCGGCGGTAAGTGGCGTTATTTAGCGGTAAGTCCACCGGTATACCGATATTTGCGGTACCAGCGGTAGACTTTCTCAAACCGATACCCGATGGCGTCGGTATCGAAATTTCGACCGGTATACCGGCGATATCGTCGATATTTCATTCCTTGCACTGTACTAGACCGATCCCTACCTGCTTGTTGGTGCTGAAGCTGTTTGGAACAAGTTAGTGCTATTGGACCTTGCTACTACTGTATAAAACTTCGCAGAACATCTCAAGTGAGAGTCTTTTCTAAATATGGCATATATGTTTTCAACTCATCACAAACCATCCAAGTCTGTTGTCAGCCATAAAAGTTTATGGAACTATACAAAATCGAGGATGATCAACTTAGCCTCTTGATCCATCCTAAATGTATATGTATTAAACCCATCATTATAAATTAGACAATATCATTATTTTGCAAATTAGATTAAGATCCCTATAAGTGGGAGTTTATGTGAATGTAGAAAAAATTTCTACTAAAAAAATAACCAAAGGATCTGCATTACTATATAAAGGAACGCAACCTATTTTACAAGGCCCATACTCAGGTATAAAACAACGATATATATTTGCCACAAGTAGTATGTTGATTACAAGCTAACAAGGGAAACAAGATAGTGTACTGATTTACCTGTTGCGTATCAAGGAAACTAATTGCAATACATGAAGCTCTAATCTGGACATTCATGCATGATGCACCCACTTTTTTCTCCTCTGAGCTGTTTGATAACTCGCATACTCGTAATACACGTGTCAAACCATCTGTATAGACTTCATAGCCTAGATTAAGTGCATCAAGACCATGCAGACTATCATTCCTTGTTTGAATAGCTGATTGGTTTCCCATCAAGAAGGTCAACGGGAGACCTTTAGCTTGTCTTGACTTTAAGAATGGTTTCCATGATCTCACTTTATCGATGTTGACCTCACGTAATAGATTGATACCTGTAAGTTCAACTCATAATAAGCACAAATGAAACATGTGAATAAGATCTTCAAACAGATTTGTGATCTTGTTATGAAAGTTCAAGCAATAGATTCTTGATGAAGTTTTAGATTCACACATTTGAACATACATAACTATTACAAAAAGTTTCTTTCAGTTAGTAAGATTAACTGATATTGGATAATTAAACCAATTACAAGATCTCTTTTAATACAGGAGGTGAGAGATGTAATACAACGGAGGATTACCGATATAGAACTGGAAAAAATTATTAAAAAAGGTAAATAAATATTAACACTCCCCGAGCATAGATGTCAATCATGCCCAGCTTGTCCGCCATAGTGATGAATCAGGACTTTCGAAGGGACATTGTGAAGACATCAACGAACTGGTTCTTAGTCATGATGTAAGGAGCATAGATGCACTTGGGACATGATTGCCTCTCTCACAAAGTGGCAGTCAATCTCAATATGCTTGGTCCACTCATGAAAAGTAGGATTGCTAGTCATGAAAATGGAGGCTTTTATCGCATGACACATGCATGGGTTCACTCAAAAATGCCAAACACCCTCAGAAGACTTTCGACCCATATAAGTTCACAACTAGTATGAGTCATTCTTGTATACTCAGTCTCTGCACAAGATCGTGCTACAACAGTTTGCTTCTTACTTTTCCAAGTGACAATATTCATAAATTGGAGTGCAAATATCCAAATGTCGACTCCAAAGGTTATATTGTACATATTGTGATTTTTGACGATGATCTCATCATCGCATCACGTGTGTCTATGCATCTATTTAGATTATGTCAGATTATCAAACACTCTCCAATCATCCCAAATTGACAAACCCTAGAATTGGAGATGCATGACAAGTCATACATATAAATCCAAGCTTGAAGTACAAAGACTTCTCGTCGATGTTTTAAAAAGCGCAAAGCGGGAGGTGTGCAGACAACACCTTGTAGCTGATTAATCGCCAGGCGGGCGATTAAGTGGGCGTTTTTTGAAAAAGTGGGTTCCTTTATTCTTATATATTTTTAATACAAAATTACACATATTTGTATATAAAAAATATATTTCTATGGAACTTTTATACATATCTAATCAGTAAATCAGTAGTTAAAACTAAGTATTAATCAATACTTTACTACTAATCAATATTTCTAATCACCAAAATCAGCAAACAAAACAATAATTGTAAATAACCAACTATGAATTTATTATTAAACTCTAAATGACTCATCAGTAATACTAATAGGTAAAATAAGCAAGCATATCAGTAAATCAGTATTTAATTAAGAATTTATCAATACTTACCACCAAACAATATTTCTTATAATCAAGCAAATCGTAAATTGTAAATAACCAACTATGAATTAATTATTAAGAACTTTACTACTAATCTGTAATATTAATCAAATAATCACTATTGTGCCAAAAAAGTAATACCAATCAGTGATCAGTGAAAGAAGCAAGGAAATCAATAAAACTAATCATTCACTAGAAGTATAATAGAGTAATATCCATTCAAGTATACAATCACCAAAGAAATTCCAGTATCATGGCTCTAGGAGCCGATCGGGTCAAAGCGGCCGCCTAAAACAGGTGTTGAAGCGGCCAATTAGGCGGGCTGAGCGGCCCAAAAGCGGGCGCTCAATGGCCCAAGCGCCAGGCGGATGCCTAAGGCAGGATTACAACGGCCAAGACCTGTAAACGCTTAAGCGGCCGCTTGGGCCTTTTTTAATACATTGTTCTCTGTATATCTTTAGCATTGTGAAGTCTAATTCATTTGTATTATTGGGATATTCAAAACAAGCATAGACCCGCTCCTTGTGTAGGATAGGAGAGGTTAGTAAATACAGAGTTCACCAATATGGGATAAAAGACAAGATACTAAGAAGCACAAAATAAATAACAGAAAAATTAACAAATGTCAATACTTTTATTGATTCTATGACTTGTAATTAAGCTCAAACTTGAAACAAATTTAATTAGAACATATGATGACTAGAAAGTCGGCCGACTAACCTACTCAGTGTCTCCAACGGCTACGCATCAACTGGGAATTTGTTGAGGAAGTTGAACCGACTGTACAATTGTTCTAGCTTTTTTAGTGCTAAACTAGTTATTATAGGGGGCTAAAATTGGAAATATATCTATTGGATCTCCACCTACTCCCCTAAGCTAGAATTCATCCCAATCAAAGTCTATCCTCTAGTAGGCACCCTTAACTATGGTCCATGACCCTATTGGGAGCTTCCTACAGTCACCAAGTGGCCCTTATTCTAAAGTTGTGAGTTTATACCTGAAAGAGTCCTTAGTCACTCCCTTGAGCTTAATTAGTTGATTACTTCAAGAGTGAATAGGATACATTGTAAGAGAGCCAGCCCCAATAGTTATCTTATGAGGCTCTCATCTCTTTCTCTTCCAAATTCTTTCTCTCAAAGGTTAATGAAGCTCTAACTTGACTAAGGAGGTGTAGGTAAGGTGGCCGCATATAACGGTAGGTATTCCTTTAGGTAGGTTCTTGATTTCTTTCCGTGAAATGGAAGCTAGTTACTCTAGAACTAAAATGAAAGGTATCTCAGTGAATGCAAGGTTTTAAAGTGCACAAGGCTAATGAGGCATTTTTGTCTCAATGAGGCGAGGCGTAAGCTATGATTGTACATGGTAGTAAATGTATTATATAGCTGTTTGTATGTATATTTGTGTAGTTATGAATGTTTGCATGTATAATATATATCTAAATGTATAAGAGAAGTAAAACTAAATAAAAGTTTTTGCCTATGTTAACAAGGAGAATAGGGATTACGAGCAATGTTACCGTAGAGACCACCAAAACAAGAAATTTATTGTAGGAAATAATGAGATGTCAATGCTTTGTATTACTATATCTATTTTTAAAATTTGATAACAAAACTTAGGGCATCAAACATTTGGAATTAGTAATAAATAAAAATGATATTTGAAAATCACCAACACTAAATTAAAAAACTGCCACAAAAATATATCTGCGATAAAGTTTTGATAAATCAAAATTAACTTTTGAATTTTGAGTCAATACAAAATAAACTCAAACGTAAATTCACTAATGAGAGAGTGATGATAAATTACAACAAATCTAAATAGAAAACCTTTGAAGAAAATGTATGTAACTATCTCAAAAGCAAAAAACGAGGTGGTCAACATAAGACATTATCATTGAAAATTGAGGCTTGCGCCTTAGCTAAGCCTTAGTGCCTTGACGCGAGCTTCTGACATTTAGAGGTATAAGTCTTACAGTAGGACATCAAGGTGTAAGCCTCAACGAGCAAATAGGGTAGGCTCACCGCGAGGCATAAGTCTCAAAAGCCTCAAGGCAAGTTTTCCAATACCATGAGTGTATGCTCTTGTGGAGGTAACCAAAGGTGGTACTTAAGGTGTTAAAAATCTAAGGATAACCTCTCTAGACGGTGAAGCTACATCTTACTACCTCTAAACCTGATATCATGTTTAGCGTACGCTTTTATGTCACTTTCAATCTTTCCCTAACAAATCACATCTTGTCATGGTGAAAGGGATTGATAGGTACCTTTGCACTTTCAACTTTGAACTGTAGTGTAACTTTCTACCCTTATACTATCTCTATCCAGGGTCTCAAGACGAAGGAGACAATTGGTGGGGATGGTTTGTACTGCTTGCAAGCCTCGTCAACTTCTACAACATTGGTTGCTCAATCCACCTCTCTTTATCAACGACACTTACGTCTTGGTCACACATCCACTACAAAATTAATGTTATTGTTTCCCAATTTATCTTCAAGAATGTTTCAATATTAATTTGCCGACTTGGCAAACATCATCATTCTCAGGGTTGTCAAACTCAAACTGGTCAGCAAACCGGTGAGGGCTTTGGTTCACGGTTCACTGGTTCAACCAGTGGTCTGACCAGTTCAACCAGTGACATCAGCATGACGTCACTAATAGTTTAAAAATATATAAATGTCTTTGATACTCATGGAAAATATCCCTGCAAAAGTTATAAAACATGAATGACAACACAACTGCTCACAATAACTTGATAAATAGACCAAATAACAAATATTATTCTATTTGTGGACATTTATATACCAATGTTTATATTGTATTCAATATTGATTAACAAAAACTAGCAGCAAAAATACATTTACTTGTAAAATGAGAGAATCGACCGGTTGGGCTAAAACCGGACTGGTTTGCCGGTTCACCGGCTCAACCAGTCGGTTCATCGGTTTGATGTCGGTCAGACTTCATTCCAGCTTTGGGCGAGAACCAACCTGGCAGAGTGACCGGTTCCCAGTTCAACCGATTCAACTCTTCAATACCATGAGTGTATGCTCTTGTGGCGGTAACCAAAGGTGGTACTTAAGGTGTTAAAAATCTAAGGATAACCTCTCTAGACGGTGAAGCTACATCTTACTACCTCTAGACCTGATATCATGTTTAGCGTACACTTTTATGTCACTTTCAATCTTTCCCTAACAAATCACATCTTGTTATGGTGAAAGGGATTGATAGGTACCTTTGCACTTTCAACTTTGAACTGTAGTGTAACTTTCTTCCCTTGTACTATCTCTATCTAGGGTCTTAAGACGAAGGAGACAATTGGTGGGGATGGTTTGTACTACTTGCAAGCCTTGTCAACTTCTACAACATTGGTTGCTCAATCCACCTCTCTTTATCAACGACACTTACGTCTTGGTGATGCATCCACTACAAAATTAATGTTGTTGTTTCCCAATTTATCTTCAAGAATGTTTCAATATTAGTTTGCCAACTTGACAAACATCATCGTTTTCAGGGTTGTCAGACTCAAACTGGTCAGCGAACCGGTGAGGGCTCTGGTTCACGGTTCAACCAGTGGTCTGACCGGTTCAACCGGTGGCGTCATCATGACGTCACTAATAGTTTAAAAATATATAAATGTCTTTGATACTCATGGAAAATATCCCTGCAAAAGTTATGAAACATGAATAACAGCACAACTTCTCACAATAACTTGATAAATAGACCAAATAACAAATATTATTCTATTCGTGGACATTTATATACCAACATTTATATTGTATTCAATATTGATTAGCAAATATTAGTATATATATTTTATTGTGTTGTGTTGTTTCTTACTTAGTGTATTTTGGCTTTTGTCTTTGTAGCCTCTTGTACTCTTATCCCATATTGCCTAGCTCTACTTTATGTCTCAATGTCTTGTCTTATAAAAGAGAGAGCCATGTACTTGTTTTATTCACTTAATAAGAAATAGCCTTTAGTATTTTTGATGGTATCAGAGCCTCCCGATCCTCCCTAAACCCCTCCCTCCTAAACCCTAACACCATGCCCACATAACCCTAGCCGCCACCCCCCTTTTTCTTTTTTCTTTGTTGCTGCCGCCGCCGACCTCCTCAGCCCCCGTCATCGCCGCCTTCACCTTCTCCACCCCACCAGCCTCTTCTCCCCTCTCTCCCTTCTCCACCCCAAATACCGTCGCCACCATCTCTACCCACCCCACCAGCCCGCCGCCACTTCTCCTACCCCTTTCCGCCACCACCACCCACCTTTCAACCTGCCACCTCCACCCTCTCTCCTCCACAACCCACCACCACCTTCTTAGCTCTTTGTCATCACCACCTTCTTCATCCATTGTCCCTATCCCATCCCGTTGACCGCACCATCCACCCATCCTCTTCCCGTTAGTCTCCGGACATCTTCAGACACTTTCCACTTCTGGCATGTTGAAGACGTAAACTCAGTTCTGCTCTCTGCCTGCCTACGCCTCATGGTGGGGTAATTTTTCCTCCATGTTGGCGTAGGTTCTTCTATATTCCTTGCAGCCCCTACATGGGTTCCTGAGATCCGATGCTTGGATCTCCTACTCCTATCTTGTGCGCCCAGCCGTGGTGCCTCTAGATCTGCCCATGTATTGTTGTCTGCTTTTGTTGACTGCTACGTCAACCTTCTGCTTGCTACTGCCGCCTGCGCCCTTGGTTCACGCTACCTACTTTCGTCATGGCGACCACAGACATTCCCCGCAATTTGTGTGTCACCACTGTCAAACTGGATGGCTCCAACTATCACTTATGGCCAGCCTCCTTTGAACTCTATGTCAAGGCTCAAGGACGCTTCTCGCATCTGTCTACCAAAGGTCCAATGACTCCTACTACAGATGCTGATGACAAGACGAAACAGCCCTATGATCTTTGGTCTAAAGAAGATTATGGCGTCATGACCTGGATGGTCAATAGTGCAGAGCCCAAAATCAGCCAGTCTTTGCTCCGCCTGAAGACCGCCAAGGAAATGTGGGATCAGCTTTCCCACGTGTACTCTCACCAGCAGAATCCGAAGGTGTTCGAAATCTTCAAAAACTTGGCCAAACTAGAGTACTCAGCTATTGATTTTGTGGAGGACTACTATAATTAATGCTCTGCTCTCTAGGATGAGTTCGAGGTCTATCACCCCCTATCATCAGATATTACTGAGATCTAGCGCCAGCGCAATGAGTTACAGTTAGTCCAGTTTCTTGCTGGCATGTCGTCATCCTTTGCGGGGGTAGTCGATCAGATCCTTTCTAGTGATCCTCTTCCTACCTTACGCGATGTTCTGAAACGTGTGCAGCGTCTTCCCTCCGTCTCTCAAGCACTTCCTGGTACTTCTGACGGGACAACCCTTGTTAGGACAGGAGACTCCTTCCGTGGACGTGGTCGTGGTCGAGGACGCGGTCGTAGACGATCTTCTACTGGTCCAGTATGGGGGTCTTCCTCCTCTAATACTGACGCTACTGAACAATGCTATTGCACCTTCTGCAAACGAACTAATAATAATGAAGATCGTTGATGGATCAAACATGGGAAACCTGCGTGGGCAAATCAAGTCACATCTGAACAGCCTAACATTGTTGTCTCCTCTTCTTCTGCACAGTCTGCCGATTGGATCAGATCGGAATTTGAGAAACTGCTTCAAGCGCGTTTGGCCTCATCTACTGAGACTTCCACTGATGGCAGTACGGCTCTCTTGACCCAGTCTAATAAAAACACTTGGTGATCGACTCTGGTGCGACCTCCCACATTACTGGCAATCCTACCTTATTTTCTACTTTGCATAAAACTATTGTTATTCCTCCTGTTACTCTAGCTAATGGTTCACAAACGCATGTCTCTGGTTTTAGAAATATTTGTACTTCTGGCTGCCTACCTCCGCGCTCTGCATTATATGTTCCTAAATTTCCAATTAACTTATTATCGGCCAGTCGGACTGTTAAGAACCTACGTTGTTCCATAACATTTGACCCGGATGGTGTTATCTTTCAGGATTTGCGTACAAGGACGAAGATTGGTTTGGGCCATGAGGGACCAGACGGCTTATACTATCTGGATGTACCGAGGACTGATGCGCTTCTGACTTCTTCTATGACGGGCATCCAATGGCACTATCGGTTGGGACATCCGTCAGCGGCCAAAATTGAAGCACATACTACCTGTCAGTGAAATGAAAAACGGCTTGAGCGGCCGATTAATCGGCCAGACACCCAGCCCGTTCGATTTTTGCTAAAATCGCCGGTTAATTTTTTTGTAATTAATCGGCCGTTTTTTCCCGTTTTTTGCCCGTTTTTCCGTTTTTTGCCCTTTTTTTCCTGTTTGTTGGCCGTTTTTTGTCCGTTTTTTGTAAATTTTTCAGTACACCTGTAACTTTATATAAACTATATGGCCCCAAGTATTACTGACTATAATATATTAAACTTAAATATCCTATGATAAGCCTAGTCTAACAGAATGCATACTTGTATGCAAGTTGGGATAATAGGGTATTGTTGTAAAGTGTAATTTATACAAGTAAAATATATGTAACTATTATCTAATTTTAGAATGCATACTTTAGTTATTTGTACTGCTGTAACGTATGACTAATTGATGATATGCACATATAACAATAAGTTAAAAAGGTATCCAATAATGAGTCTATTGTTTACTGCTTAACTATGTAAACATGTGATGCAAAAATATTTCTGAATCATGTATGTGGGGTATTTTATCTATGTCAAATCTATTGCTTATTATATTATGGCTATAATTATTGTCTTATAGCTAAACTAATTGGGTGTTTTTACTGTTGGGTAGTGTGTTTAGAATCTTTATATATATATAAAAAGTTCCAAAGAGTATTAGTATTTATATACATATATATGTAATTTTGTATAAAATTATATAGGAAATTAAAACATGTTTTTTAAAAAATCGGCCGCTTACCGCTTAACCAGTTACAAGGTGTTGTCCGCACGGTTACCGCTTAACGTTTTTTAAAACATTGCTACCTGTTATTTCTGATTCTGTTTTTCATTGTGAAACTTGCCAGTTAGGCAAACAGACTAGGTTTACCTTTTCAAAAAAGTTATGTATTGGCTCAAAACAGTCCTTTGATATAGTGCATGCTGATATTTGGGGCCCATATTCTGTTCCCAGTGTCTCTGGTTTCCAGACTTTATGAGTTTTATTGATGATTTCTCTAGAACCACTTGGATATTCTTGTTAAAAGATCGATCTAACATTCTTGATACTATTACTTCCTTTTTTTCTGAAATACGTAACCAGTTTAGTAAACCTATAAAAATCTTTCGCACTAACAATGCCCTTGAATTCATGCAAGCCTTCGTCAGTCTTTTTTGTCGCAAACTGGGTACTATTCACCAAACCTCATGCGCTTATACTCCGCAACAGAATGGAGTTGTTGAACGCAAAAATCAGCACCTTCTTGAAGTTGCTCGCACTCTCCAGTTTCACTACCATGTTCCCCATTGTTTTTGGCCCGAAGCTATTTCTACTACATGCTATCTTATCAATCGCATGCCATCTTCTGTTCTTGGCAATCAAGTTCCATATCAAATTTTATATCCTGATGCTCCGTTGTTTTCTGTCCCCCCTCGGATTTTTGGAAGCACCTTCTTTGTTAAAAATCTACGTACTGGATTAACTAAACTTGATCCCTGAGCCATCAAGTGTGTCTTCTTAGGGTACTCTAGGACACAAAAAGGGTATCGCTGCTATGACCCGATTGGAAAGAAATGGATGGTCTCAACTGATGTCGTCTTTTTTGAACATATACCGTTTTATTCCTCTGCTGGTTCTGCCTTGACATCAGATTTATTTGCGGATACACCTTTACCACTGATTGATGCTACTGATTCATCGGATACCACTCCTGTTGCTGCTCCTCCACTAAAGGTTTATCAAAGAAGACCGAAGGCTCCAACTCCCTCCATGGCCCATCCAAATCCTTCATCCTCGATGGCGATCCACCTGCATCTCAGGTATTTTCTGACTTAGATATACCTATCAGCTTACGCAAAGGTACTCGTACTTGTACACAACACCCCATTGGGAATTTTTGTACCACTGATCACTTGGAAACTAACTTTGCAAATTTCACATCTGCTCTTTCTGTTGTATCTACTCCTAAGAATGCTTCTCATGCTCTTAAGCACCCAGCTTGGCGTCAGGCCATGGAATCTGAAATGCAGACCCTTACTGAACGCAACACTTGGCAGTTAGTTGATCCTCCTACTGGTTGTTTTCCGGTTGGTTGTCGATGGGTCTTTACGATCAAATATCAGCCTGATGGGACTATTGAACGTCTCAAAGCTCGTCCTGTTGCCAAAGACTATACCCAGACATATGGCGTGGATTACTTTGAGACCTTCTCACCGGTTGCCCGTCTGAACTCGGTTCGTGTACCTATCTTTGTGGCTATTAATTCTGACTGGCCTTTATTTCAGCTCGATGTCAAAAATGCTTTTCTATATGGTGATCTGCATGAGGAGGTATGCATGGAACAACCTCCTAATTTTGTGCTTCAGGGGGAGTCCTCAAAGGTTTATCGTCTGCGCAAAGCAATTTACAGATTCAAGCAAAGCCCCCGTGCCTGGTTTGATAAGCTGAGCTCTATTCTTCAAAAATTGTTGTTTCGTCATTCTCAGTCTGATCATTCTGTATTTATCAAGCACACCACCTTTGGGCTTGTTATCTTGATTGTCTATGTTGATGACATCATATTATCTGGGAGTGACCTTGTAGGTATTCAAGCTACTAAATGCTACTTGGAAACTCATTTTTTCACTAAAGATTTAGGTACACTGAGATACTTTCTTGGGATTGAAGTGTCTCGGTCATCTTCTGGTCTGTTCTTATCTCAGCGAAAATATGTTCTGGATCTTCTATCTGAAACAGGTTTTCTTAGAGCCAAGCCTGCTAGTACCCCGTTGGATCCGAACACTAATTGGGATGATGAGACATATCCTCATCTTGATCATCTTCAGTATCATCGCATGGTCGGGAAGCTTATTTACCTTACTGTCACTCGAGCTGATATCACATTTGTAGACTTGTAGTTGGACTTGTTAGCAGGTATCTCGATAAGCTAAGACACTGTCATTGGGATGTTGTCTGCCATATTTTAAAATATCTAAAAAGTTCTCCTGGGAAAGGTCTTCTCTATAAGAAACATGGCCACTATAACCTTGTTGGGTATTCTGACTCTGACTACGCTGGGAGCAAAATAAATCGTCATTCTACTTCTGGCTACTGCACGTTTGTAGGTGGTAACTTGGTTACCTGGCGCAGCAAGAAACAAACAGTTTTTGCTCGTTCTAGTGCTGAAGCACAATATCGAGCCATGACTCATACTATCTGTGAACTCTTCTGGGTTCGTGGTCTTCTGAAAGATTTTGGTATCTCTCATTCTAGTCCTATTCCTATGTACTGTGAGAACAAGGTTGCTATCTTTATTGCGAGTAAACCTACATTTCATGAACGTACTAAGCACATCGAAGTTGACTGTCATTTTGTACGAGAAGCTGTCTTATCTGGTCAAATATCTACGCCTTATACACATACTTCAGATCCAGTTGCAGATATCTTCACTAAGATTCTTTCGAAGACTCGATTCACTGCTCTGATTAATAAGTTGGGCATGATTGATATCTATGCTCCAGCTTGAGGGGGAGTATTAGTATATATATTTTACTGTGTTGTGTTGTTTCTTACTTAGATTATTTTGGCTTTTGTCTTTGTAGCCTCTTGTACTTTTATCCTGTTAACGGAAGCAAAGAGTTACGTTACGTAACAGGCAGCAGTCTGCGTTGTTGCACAAAGGCAACTTGAGAGTCCCAATAGGGCTCTCCTCTTTATTTATATAAAGGGGTAAATTGCACATAGGTACAGCAGTAATATAAAATAGAAAATAAAGACATAAAGAAAGATATATTAACACTCCCCCTCAAGCTGGAGTGTACACATTGTGAATGCCCGGCTTGCCACATAAATTCTGGAACACTGCTGGAGCCTGGACCCAATGGCTTTGTCAAGATGTCAGCTAATTGATCTTCAGACTTGACATATGGTGTCACAACATTGCCATTCTTTATCTGATCTCTGATGAAGTGACAGTCAACTTCTATATGCTTTGTACGCTCATGAAAGACAGGATTCCTGGCAATATGTATAGCAGATTGATTGTCACACTTCAGTGTCATGGGAGACTGAATTGAAATCTTTAACTCAGATAAGACAGATTTGATCCATTGCAATTCACAGCATGCATGTGCCATAGCACGGTACTCAGCTTCAGTACTAGACCACGCTACCACTTGTTGTTTCTTGCTTTTCCAAGTGATCAAATGATCACCAAGAAAAGTGCAGTAGCCAGAAGTAGATCTTCTATCAATTTGATTACCAGCCCAATCTGCATCTGCATAACCTGTGAGAGCCAAAGAAGATGGGGGACTCTTTGGTTTACAGTAAGTGATCCCCTTTCCAGGAGCACTTTTCAGATATCTCAGAATCCTGCATACAGTTGTCCAGTGTGACTGTCGTGGTGTGCACATATGTTGACTCACAACTCCTACAGCAAAAGAAATATCAGGTCTTGTTACAGTTAGATAGATTAACTTCCCAACTATTTTCCTGTAATGTCCTGGATCTGAATACGCAGTGTCATCATCCATCTCCTTGGTGTGATAATCCATAGGAGTGGATACTGGCTTAGAATTAGTCATGCATGTTTCCTGTAGCAAGTCAAGCACATATTTCCTCTGGGATAGGTTTATACCTGCATGGGATCTAAGAACCTCAATCCCTAGAAAATATCTCAGTTTCCCCAGGTCCTTTGTGTGAAAGTGTTTTTGTAATCCTTCTTTCACATGTGATATACCTGTAGAATCACTGCCAGTAATCACAATATCATCAACATAGACAGCAATAATGATTGACCCACAAGAAGAGTTTGAATAAAATAGAGAGTGATCAGTCATGGAGCGAGAGAAACCCATCTGTAAAACAACAGCACTGAACTTGTCAAACCAAGCTCTAGGAGATTGCTTTAGCCCATATATAGCTTTCTTCAGTTTGCACACTTTCTGACACTCCCCCTGAGCAACAAAACCAGGTGGTTGCTCCATATACACCTCTTCTTGAAGATCACCATGAAGAAAGGCGTTCTTGACATCCAGCTGAAAAATAGGCCAGTCAAAGGTAGTAGCAAGAGATATAAGGATCCGCACAGAGTTTAAACGAGCAACTGGAGAAAAAGTCTCAAAGAAGTCAACTCCATATGTCTGTGTGTAGCCTTTTGCTACCAATCTGGCCTTCAGCCTTTCAATAGATCCATCAGGGTTGTGTTTGACAGTGAAAACCCATCTGCAGCCCACAATTTTCTTTCCTGCAGGTAAGTCGACAAGATCCCATGTGCCATTGTCAAATAGAGCAGATATTTCCACTTGCATTGCCTGTTTCCAACCACTGTCCTTCAAAGCATCTAAATGATTTCTTGGTGTCATAATTGAGTCTATCCCAACAGCAAATGCACGAGCCTGTGTAGATAAGTGCGACAAACAACATACATTGGATATAGGATGTCGAATAGTACATGAACGAATACCTTTCCGGACAACAATAGGAATATCAAGGTCAGAAGCTGCTGCAGGGATCTCGTGAGTAGAAGACGATAGAGGAAGCTCAGAGACTGGTGTCGCTGCCTCATCTGGATTTTGTCTACCTCGCCTGTGATAAACCTGTGTATAGGGCTGAATGACAGGTGCATCATCATGAGATATGTCCTGAATAATAATGGGTGGCACTCCCTCACTCGGCACATGTGGTGGCACTCGCTCACACTGAATTGGGGGTGGCACTCTCTCACTCAAATGCTCCCCCTTGCTCATAGCATTTGCAAAATATGGAGTAGTTTCATGAAAGGTGACATCCTTAGAAACAAACATACGACGCAAACTAGGGAAATAACACTTGTACCCTTTACTCGTACCAGAGTACCCAAGGAACAAGGTTTTCACAGACCTAGGTGAGAGTTTGTCTTGCTTAGGATCAAAATTATGAACAAAGGATGTACAACCAAAAACCCGAAGAGGAACATGAAAGGGTTGATCCATAGGGCGTAAAACAGAGAAGGGAGTGCGTCCATGCAAAACAGAGGAGGGTTGTCTATTAATCAAAAAACAGGCGGTGAGAAGGGCTTCAGACCAGAACCGTTTAGGCACATTTGATTCAAACATGAGGGATCGAGTAACATCCAAAAGATGGCGATTCTTTCTCTCAGCAACTCCATTCTGCATAGGAGTGTGAGGACAGGATGTATGATGAATCATCCCAACCGAACTGCAAAAATCATTCATCGCTTTTTGAACATATTCGAGAGCATTGTCAGATTGAAAAGTCTTGATGTTGCAATTAAATTGAACTTGAATTTCTTTATGAAAATGCTTAATGATGGAAAGCACAGACTCACGACTTTTCAACAAATAAATCCATGTCATGCGAGAGTAATCATCCACAAAGGAGATAAAATAGCTAAAACCATTATAACTCTGGTTTTTAACAGGACCCCACACATCACTATGGACTAACTCAAACAGGCTAGTAGCCCGATTATTGACACGAACAGGATATGACAGTCTATGATGTTTGCCCAACTGACACGATTGACACTCTGAAGAAGACAAATGAGCCAGATCTGGTTCCAATTTCTTCAGACTCTCTAGGGATGGATGTCCATATCTGCAATGCCACAGCAAGGGGGAACCACTCATCAGGACGGCTGAAACTGGAGCAGGAGGTGGATGGCGAGGTAGACAATCACCAGGGAAGAGGTAGAGATCACCTTTCCTAGGCCCCCCACCAATCATCTTCATACTCTTGAGATCCTGTAAAACAAAACAAGAGGGTCTGAATGTTACTGTGCATTTTACAGTGTCAATCATCTTGGCAACAGAAAGTAAATTAAATGGAATTTCAGGCACAAAATGGACAGATTTCAGATCAATATCTGGTGTAAGAGATACAGATCCACTAGCTACCACCTTCCTCACTGAACCATCTGCCAAGGTAACAGACGGATGAGGAATATATGAGTCAAGTGAACGGAGCAATCTCCTCATACCAGTCATGTGCTGGGATGCACCAGAGTCAACCACCCAAGGATTTGCAGATCCAGAAGCCATAAAGGATGTAGCCTGATTACCCGCAGTAGACGCAAGGTTGGCTGCCGAAGAAGATGACGCGCCCATGTTCCAGTGTTGAGTTGCCTGAATAAATCTGTCATATTCCTCCTGAGTAAGAGTGATGCCAGAGGTACTAGAGCCCACAGTGGAAGAGTCTGAAGTGGCACAGTTTGCAGCACCAACCGGTGGGGCTGCAGGTCTCCCATGTTTCTTCCAGCATTTCTCGACAGTGTGCCCAGGTTTTTCGCAGAATGTGCATCTAGGACGAGTCCCACGTCCTCTGCCCAAGCCAGGTCTGTCAGACGGTGCAGGCCTTCCTCCTCTAACTGCTGCTGTAATAGAGGCATGAGAATCTCCAGAAGGAACAACAGAAATAGCATCAACGGACTCAAAGGTGGACTGCTGAATCCTCGAGTAAGCTTCTGCAAGGCTGGGTAATTTGTCTGACGCAAGAATCACACTTCTGGCCGAACCAAAGGAGGGGCTAAGTCCAGATAAAAATTTAGCAGTGACCAAGTCATCTCTATCTTTAATCTGCTCAGCGACGGTCACTGGATGATAGTAGCTCAGTTCTTGAGAAATAGCTTGAATCACACCAAAATACTCTTCAAGTGGCTTATCACCCTGTCTTTCTGCAAAAAGACGGTCATAAATCATAAACTGGCGAAGAGCATTCTTTTCTTGGGCATAATGTTGTTTCACAGTATCCCAAATCTCCTTGGTTGTAGAGTAGAACATGAACCTAGATGCAATTGTAGGTTTCATGCTGCCCCAAAGCCAAGTCTTCACTAGGCTGTCCAGACGTTTCCACTCGGCATAGTCTTTGTCAGTGCTAGCTAGGGGTGCAGAATCAACGAACTTCGCCCTATCTCGGGACTCCAAGACGGTATGAACAACATTCATCCATAGCAGAAAGTTCTTCCCGTTGAGTTTGATGGGAATAGGCGAGACCTCTCCATAATAGGTCGACATCTTATGCTCCATAATGCAACGAGGATAGGTGACGGAGTGATACACGTCACAAAGAAGGCTGGATTGACGGGAAGATACGCGTCACGTGACGGAGAGATACACGTCACAACAGAAACGGATAGAGGATGCGTTACTGACGCATCGACAGCCTTCAAGAGAGAGGTTCCTAATCACACATGAAGGAGATGTGATTAGGAAGGCACTATAGAAGAGACGAGACCTCCGGTTAGGGCTTTAGAGGGTCGTTTGCTCAACCGGAGATCCCAAGCAGCAAGTTCGGCGTCCGAAAAGTGCCCGAAAAGTTGCTGAAAAAATTGCCGAAAACGTAGACGGAGCTTCTGGGTCTTGACGGCTAGGCCTACGGTAGCATGGGAGAGACTACCGAAGGTCCAGCGGTGTTGGACGGCGGCGGAGACCCTTAGGCGGAGGGCTGCAGCGCCGGATGTGGAGCTCCCCGCTCCTGCCGCACGCCGGCGGCAAGGAGAATAGTCGCTGCTTGCGGCGGCGGCGGCCTGCTAGGAGAGAAGCCGCTGCTTGCGGCAGCGCCTTGGTCAGAGGGAGAAGGGAGAGGGAGGGGCGGCGCTGGAGAAGAACGGAGAGGGAGAGGCGGCGCTCAACCTGCTCTTGATACCATGTTAACGGAAGCGAAGAGTTACGTTACGTAACAGGCAGCGGTCTGCGTTGTTGCACAAAGGCAACTTGAGAGTCCCAATAGGGCTCTCCTCTTAATTTATATAAAGGGGTAAATTGCACATAGGTACAGCAGTAATATAAAATAGAAAATAAAGACATAAAGAAAGATATATTAACATATCCCATATTGCCTAGCTCTACTTTATGTCTCACTCTCTTGTCTTATAAAAGAGAGAGCCATGTACTTGTTTTATTCACTTAATAAGAAATAGCCTTTAGTATTTTAGAACACAAACTATCAGCAAAAATACATTTACTTGTAAAATGAGAGAACCGTCTGGTTGGGCTAAAACCGGACCGGCTCGCCGATTCACCAGTTCAAGCGATCAGTTCACCGGTTTGATGTCGGTCACACTTCATTTCCGGCTTTGGGAGAGAACCAACCCGGTAGAGTGACCGGTTCCCAGTTCAACTGATTCAACCAACCGGTCCGGTTCTAATAACCATGATCGCTCTATTTCCCCTTTTCGAAATGATAGGAGTAGTTCTAATCAATTTCATCTTGTTCATTCTAACATTTGAGAATCATGTTGTAATACTAGTCGTAGTGATCTATGCAATCTTGTTACTTTTATTGATGACTGGTCAAGTGCTGCTTAACTTTATTTATTAAAAGATCGTTCTATAATTTTGAATGCCTTGTCTAACTTTTTGTATGGATTATGAAATTAAAAATATTTTTTTGTTGCTCCTAAATTCTTTCGAACTGACAATGCTTCTATATATGCGGAACATGGTTGCCAAACTATTTGCGCTAAGAAGGGAATCGTTCATCAAACTTCTTACCCATACAGTCCATAGCAACATGGTGTTGTAGAACGCAAAAATCGACAGTTGTCAGATGTTTCTCGTACACTTACATTTGAAATGGATGTTCCCAAAAATTATTAGGCCAATGCCAACCATATTGTCGATTATTTGATAAATCACATCATCACATGGCATCATCGACTTCACATAAAATTTTTCCTACCAAATGCATATCCTCATGATCTCATTTTTTCTTTACCACCTAAAATCATTGGTTGTATGTGCTCTGTTCACAACCACCATTTGGATTAAGATAAATTATTTGTGTGCTTTTCGTTGTTGCTTTCTTGGATATTCCCACACTCAAAAAGGGTACACATCTTTTGATCTTGTTGCACTGTCTCTATATCAATACCTATGTCATATTTTTCAGAACACCTCATTCTTTTCCAAGGACAACCAACAGTTGCATCCACCCACCATACTCCTGCCTTGTCCTAATGTTTCCCCACAATCATCAAAGGTACATCTTTCTCTCTGTCCTTAAAAGTGTATGAGCAGAAGAGCAAGAAGACTCCACCTAAAGCATCCCCCTCTATGACATCTCTGGATCCTGCAGATCCACCTACACTTACCCGGGAGTCAGGGACACTACAAATTTGATTGATTCCTGATTCTGACTTGCCTAGATCTCTAAGGAAATAGCACGGGTCTGGTGCAATATATTGCATTTCTCAGCATGTGATTATTGATCCTTTGAATGATCCTATGACACTTTATTGTGGCATTATCATCTATTTATATTCCTAAAGCTATACAGTATGTACTTGGACATTCTGGGAGGAAGCAAGCGAAGGATGAGGAGTTGTGTGTGCTCTACAATTTAGTAGACATGGAATCTTGATGACCTTACTTCAGGTAGTCATACTATTGGGTGTTGATGGATCTTTACGGTCAAATACTTACCTAATCGGACTATTGAATGTTTAAAACCCAAACTTATTACTAAAGGCTACATACAAGAATTTGGGGTTGATTATCTTGAAACATTTACTCATTTTGCCCATCTAAATTATGCGTGCATTCTCATATCTATAATTGTAAATCAGGGTTGGTAGCTACGTCAATTGGATGTCAAAATGCTTTTTATATGGGGACTTGTAGGAAACTGCTTATATGGACCAACCTCCTGGGTATGTTTCTCAGGGGAAGTATTCTCAGAAACTTTAGCTTTTGAAGAAGGCTATCTATGGCTTAAAACAAAGTTCCTGGGCATTGATTGATAAATTGTTTTATACTGGGAAAATATAGATTTTCTCGTTCTTAGTGTGATCATCATGTGTTTATCAAAACCACTAATATTAGCAACGTTGTTCTTATTGTACGTGTCCATAATATTATTTTATTTGGAAGTGGCGATATATGTATAGTTGAAACTAAAGAGTATCGCATGCAGGCTATGCAACACCTTGTTACTAAAGACCTAGGTCGTCTAGTGTACTTTATGGGTATTGAAATTGCACACTGTAAAAGAAGAGTATCTTTGTCTCAGAGGAAGTACCCCCTAGATTTATTAATTGAGGTAGGGATACTTGGGTGTCGGCCTACTGTTTCTCCAATGGTTCAAGCACAAGACTTATGGTCATAAACTACTACACTTCTAGATGATAAGTTCAGCAACAAACACCTTGTTGGGAAATTCATGTTATTATTGTCACCGAGCCAGATATCTACCTTGGTGTAGGAGTCCTTAGTCAATTTATGGACTGGCCTAGATAGAGTCATCGGGATGCAGCTTGCTGAGTTTTGGGATATTTGAAAGCTGAAGAATACTCCTGGCCAGCGATTAATCTATAAATAGAATGGGCACTTGTGTTATTGGTTATTCTGATGTAGACTATCCAGGCAACAAGTCTGATAGACAATCCACCTTTGGGTACGTCACCTTTCATGGTGGTAATTTAGTTACCTATGGAAGCAAGAAACAAAGTGTTGTTGCTAGATCCAGTGCGGAATCTGAGTATCGTGCAATGGCACATACTACTTGTGAGCTTTTGTGGATTAAATGCCTACTACCTAATCTTGGGTTTCTTGTTATATGTGCTATTTTGATGTACTGTGATATTCGGGCAGCTATTTCAATCAATTGATACTAGGGCAGCTATCTTTATAGCCAGAAATCTGATCTTTCATGAAAGAGTCAAAACTAGGAAGCACATACATGAACACAGATTTAGACACAGACACGGACACGACGATTTCTAAATATATAGGCAAGGTTTTGAAAAGCGCGAACGGGAAGCTTACGGACGAGACCTTGTAGTCGATTAATCGCCATGCGGGCGATTAAGCGGACCCTTTTTAGAAAAGCAGATTTCCAATTCTTATAAACTTTTATGCAAAATTACATACATATGTATAAAAATACTATATTTTTGAAACTTTTATATATATCTGAACATTGTACAAGAGAATGTAAAACACCAAATAGTTTATAGCATAACTATACAACAATGATTGTATCTATATAATATAGTAAACAATATACTTGTCATAGATTTAGCACCCAACACATAAAATAATAAGTGTATATACAAATACGAGATGCAACAACAATTTTGTATAACATGTTTATATAGCTAGACAGTAAACAACAGACCTATCATAGCTAGCTTACAAACATATTGTTACATTTTCTTATCATCAAATAGTCGTACATTAGAACAGTACATTTAATCAAAGTATGCATTCTAAATTAGAACTCGGTATATCATAGAACATTTAATGTATGCTAGTTTAATATATTATAGTCAATACTAATCGGGGCATATAATGTACTTAATGTTATATGCTTACAATATTTATTTTAAATGGGCAAAAAGTGACCGCTTTTCTCCAATCCGCTTCACAGGCGCTTAAGGGGTTTTTTAGGCAAACATGACCTATCAGCGATTAAGCGGCCGCTCAGTGCGATTTTCAAAACACTATATATAGGACATGGAAACGGCACTGGACATGGAAAATATATAAATAAATAAATATATATATATATATATATATCTAGCACATATTATGACATATAATATGTTATATTTGTGTAAACACAAAAAATGATTCAAATAGATATCCACAAGGCAATTACCATAAAATCCAACAAGAAGTCAACATATAATATCATATCCACAAGTCACAATATGGATTCAATCACATGACACATTAATATGCTTGATTATATAATTGTTGTCGTAAAAATATATGGAATTGTAAAACTTAAGTGTCATAGAATTTTGGGGACAATAGTTTTTTATTGTTTGTGGATGTAATTTTGAACATGTACTATCAAGAGGAAGAAAGGGAGGGATGAGGAAATATATTGTCAATGGTGGCAGAGGAGAAGGAAAATGAAGGTATCTTGGAGATTGAGAGGAAAGAGAAGGAACGTGAATGCATTGTAGAGCTACTTTAGATGGAGGGGCAAGAGAAGAGGAGGGGAAATGGAATGTAGAGTGAACCAATTGCTTTAAGGGTTGGCATCCCGAACTAATAAAGGATCAACTAGACCTAGACCCAATAAAGTACAAGCAGGCAGGGCTCTGCCTTTCTTATTCCTGCTTCAGTAAATGAATAGGGGGGAGGGTATAGATAGAGCGAAATCTTTACACCACAAATCAAAGGGAGGAATGCTACTTACCCAATAGGGAAAGCCCAAGTACATAGCGAGCCAACTTTATGCAGTAATGAAGTCCTTTTAGCAAGAAAAAGAGCAGGTGTTGAGAGAATAGTATTCCGATACTTTTACCTAGAGGAACAAGAAGAATAGGGAGAGAAGTGGCAACAGAAGATAGGAGACGTAGAGGACCAACGTGAAATTAGAGGAGGGGAATGTGGAGCAATGTTGTAACTGCTGCCACATTCAAATTGAGAAAGAGCAGGGCATGATTGCGAAGAGGAACAAGAGAGGGAGAAGGAAAAGTAAATGAGGGAAAAGAAGATGTACATGAGCAAGAAAAAGAGGAGGTGAAGGAACGTTTGTGCAGTTAGTACAACTTTAGAGTTGGAAAAAGAAGAGGGGGACAAGAAGAAGCAGGATGAAGAGCAAGACGGGGGAGAAGCAAAGGAGAAAGAGTTACATAGAATTGGAAGATGAGACGATGAATCCAAATGATTTCCTCCACGTGGTTGATGTGGCAGTCCCTAAATGCTGCAAGAGTTGGTGGGGATGATATCGCTAATGTGGGATACTATAGTTGCTATAGAAGGGCGTCAACGGCTCACCTGTAGCAGTTGAAGCATAACCACTTGATGTTAGTAGGGCAATGAGTAGTGGAGGACAAGAAGTGCGGATTTGGAGAAGGCTTGGGGTTTTTTTTCATACACTTGGCTTAAGTGGGTTAGGATGACGTGTCTTGGATGTGTCCACGGAGTGTCCAAGCCATGTTCGGCACTGCATTAAAAAAAAGTCAAAGTGGACACGCCTACCATGTAACCAGGCATCTCCAAAGTGTGTCCATATTGTACACGTGTTGGAAATGGACACAGCAGCCTCCGGGAAGTGTTTGTGCTTCCTAGAGCCAAACACATCGAGGTAGACTGTCATTTCGTCTTGTTTTGATGAGAAAGAAGATGACAACTTCATTCTTACCGAGTGAAGAACATAATGTAGATATCTTCACCAAGAAGAAAGTTCTAGAGTTAAGCTCCAAGATGGGCATGATAGATATCTATGCTCCAGCTTGAGGGGAAGGATTGAGATACATACATCTTCTATTTGATTATGACTTTTATGTTTTTCTTTTATCCTTTTTCTAATTTCTTTAGTCTCTTGTAATATTGGCCTAAGTCCATTAGGATATTTGGGTTGTGTTTGCTTCTATGTAATCCACCCTCTTATATATATAGGAGAGGGGTCTGCACCTTTATCATATAAGAATCACAGCTATGGCTGTTTTCAACAATCCATAATTAAGAATGCCTAAAAATATACATCATGCAAAATTTGCTGCATTTACTGCAATATATGCAAAACTTGCTGCATTTACTGCAATAATAATACAATATAGCTTTATCAGGAACAACATTATGATCAGTGCCAAAATTTAGAACTTTATATCAGACAATATAGATGTTTGTTTTAATATTTGGGAACTCAGCCAGGATTGCCAGTGCCTTCACATCAGCATATAAACGTATGGACTGTTGATCCAGCCCTACGATAAGAATGATTATCATCGTCATCATCATCATCGAAGCCTCAGTCCCAACTATGTTGGGGTCGGCTACATGGATCCTTCGTTTCCATTCAGCTCTATCATGGGCCATATTCTGGTTGAATTGTAGAGATTCAAAATCTCTCTTTATAAGCTCATCCCATGTTAATTTAGGTCTTCCTCTTCTTCTATTTATTGTGCTTGACTCAATAACATTGTTTCGCATAGGCGCATTAGTCGGTCTGCGTTGCACATGTCCATACCATCTGAGTCGGCCCTCACACAACTTGTCCTCAATGCCCGTCACCCCCACTTTATTCCTGATATAATCATTTCTCAAGCGATCTTTTCTTGTCTTTCCACACATCCATCTCAGCATACACATTTCAGCCACGTTCATCTTGTTGAGACCTTGTTTCTTTACCGCCCAACATTCACTCCCATAGAGCATGGTTGGTCATATAGCTGTTCTATAAAACTTACTTTTTAACCTGAGAAGGATCTTCCGATCACATATTACTCCAGTTGCACTCCTCCATTTCAACCATCCTACAGTGATCCTGTGACAAACGTCATTTTGGACATTCTCATCCATTAGAATAATAGAACCCAAGTAACGAAATTTATCACATTTTGGCATATCTACTCCGTCCAACTTGGCTCCATCATTCACACTGTGGGATTGGCTGAAATTGCAATGCATATACTCAGTTGTGCTCCTGCTAATCATCAATCCATTTGATTCCAATACCTCTCTCCACCGTTCAATTTTATCATTTAATCCATCTTTAGTTTCGTCAATCAAAACAATATCAACAGCAAATAACATACACCAAGGAATGTCATTTTATAAAATTCTTTGTCAGCTCATCCATAACAAGAACGAACAGATCTGGGTTGAGTGTGGATCCTTGGTGTATCCCAACCGTGATAGGAAAAAGTGGTGTCTCTCCTCCAGGAGCCGTCAACTTGCAGTAGAGTTTTGATCAAGTCAATGTATTGGATTGGCACACCCTTTTTCTTCAAAACCATCCACAACACTTCTCTGGGTACTCGATAATAAGCCTTTTCCAAATCAATAAACACCATATGAAGATCTCTTTTTCTTTCTCTATACTTCTCCATAAGCTTCCTTATCAGAAAAATAACATCTGTTGTTGATCTTCCAGGCATGAAACCAAATTGGTTGTTTGATATCTACGTTATAGATCTTAGCCTCTACTCAATAATCCTCTCCCAAAGCTTCATTGTGTGACTCATCAACTTGATACCTCTGTAGTTTGTGCAGCTCTAAACATCACCTTTGTTCTTATAGATGGGGACTATAGTACTATTTCTCCACTCATCTGGCATCTTCTTGGTCTTCATAATCTTGTTAAACAGTTTTGTTAACCACATAACTCTTTCATCCCCCATACTCTTCCATACATCAATGAGAATACCGTCTGGTCCACATACCTTTCTCATTTTCATCTTCTTCAAAGAATTCTTGACCTCAAATGGTGAAACTCGTCGTGTGTAAATGATATCTCTTATATTCATGTCACACGAGTCTCTAACATTATTTGCAGTATCTCCATTGAAAAGCTTATGGAAGTAACTTCTCCATTGGTTCTTGATATCATCATCCTTCACCAACACCTTGCCATCTTCATTCTTGATGCATTTCACTTGACTCAAGTCTCTTCTTTTCCTTTCTCTTATATGAGCCATTTTATATATATCTTTTTTCCCTTCTCTTGTGTCCATCTTCTTATAAATATCATCAAAGTATCTAGACCTTACCTCCTGAACAACCTTTTTAACTTCTTTCTTTCTTTGCTTGTATCTATGGAACGCTGCATCATCTCGAGATTTGGGCAAGCTCCTATAGATCTCCTTTTCAGTTCGATAGCCTTCTGTACTTCATCATTCCACCACCAAGTCTCTTTCCGTGGAGGCCCACAACCTTTGGACTCCCCCAAAACCTCTTTGGAAATTTTAGCTATGCAGGAGCTCATGTTATGCCACATAGTGTTAACATCCGACTCCAAGTTCCAAGTTTCCTCCTTGCTGAGTTTATCATAGGATAAGAATGATCTGTTTGGAAAATATTTTTACTTGATTCCAGTTTTCTATATGCTTTAGATTCTTATTATTGTCAAATATTTTAGTTAAGCAAAGACCATTCAAGTAGACAAGCAGGGATTGAGGCTGACAATGTTGTCATTGGTAATATATGAAGTTAAAGAAAACGAGCCATAATAAAATTACACAATCTTTTCTACATAATTTTAAACATTGCATAACCGGAAAAGATTCAAATGCATCTTGACAATTTCAATACTATGAAGGCAGAGTCTGCAAGCACATTGCAGAGAAAAGAATCCTAAGCAATGAAAAGATGCAAGCAACATACCTGCTACTTGGACAACCAGTTTATGTGGCAAGTTCAAATCATCCCAAACATAACCTACAGACTTTCCTGCTCCTAGCATTTCCAAACCAGAGGATTCCTTCAAAAACATAACGTGTTAATTTACATAATTAAAGGGTTATAACAATTACTGATTTCAGGTACCTTTTGATAAAATGTAACAGAAGCACTGCGGAGGTAATTTTCAATTCGATAAGGTAGGGGAAATATTGGTGGAAAGTGAAAATGCATGATGAGGCTTGCATTTTCCTCCGCAACATGGATGCCAGCAAACTGCGTCAACTCAGTTTCATACACATCACTAGAAGTTGAGGAGCTGGCCGATAATCCTTTTAATCTCCTAAACTTCACGAAAAAGCGACCTAGTGAAGAAATACATATCGGTCCGGACCAACTAGTTTCAGTATCATTTATCTTGAACTGGAGAAAGACTGTCGAATCCTCATCGGAGGACTTGTGCTTTTTAAATACAACATCAAACAAACTAGCCTCCTTTCTTCTCTTCAAAGTAGAGCGTACAAATAACATCGACTTCTTCATGCCATCAACGATAATACTGTTTGGTTCACACTGTAAATTGTGAAGGACTTCGAATGAGAAAATGAAAATTTTCAAATAATCACAAAATTATGTCTATGTATAGTTTAGAGAAGCAACATACCTCCAGATAGCACTGGCGGACAAGAATAGACAACTGAGATTCATTTGAAAAAATATATCTAGGAACAAAGCGTACAATATGTGACAATGTCAGCTGTTTTAAGTTAGACACTGCAAGTGATACCCCAATTTTGGCTATGTTGTGGACTCCAGCCTCATTCTGGGCTTCCAAGGCGACCTCCGCAACACCAGAGAGAATATCCAAATCCAGAATTGCTTCTGATGACTTTTCATTTAGCCACTTAATGTACAACTTGTTAGATCTGGTAAGAGAACGAATTTCAAGTCACATGCTTATATTACTTATTACTAGTGAAATTGGAACGTATTTAGACAGCCACACAATATCAAAGTACTCTTTTTACCTCAAAAGCCACGATTTTGAAGACTCTGGGCCCAAGAAAACGCCCAGATCTGATGCCAAGCCAGAAGTACAAACTTCAAGTTCCTCCCTGCAAAATTATTCAAAAACACATACCTGAGGAGATCATCGAACACCCTTCACTTTTTACCCAACAAGCACACACCAGAAATAAGTGGATTCCATACTAGATTTTCACATCATATTTCATGCATATATCATGTTGTCTAATCATGTTTTAGTGCGTAATAGCTTCTGATTCATTTATTTATCATTTTAGACTAATTATGGCTATTTCTGCAGAGAACAAGCTAAATACACGATATATACTTTAAGGACCAAGCACACGCAAAGACAGTCAAAATGAAGAAGAAAACACATGGAAATGCCAAAATCCAATGTTACAGGGCGTATCAACAGGTGCACACACCGTGTCAACTTACAATTACATGTCAACCACGTGAGACGACGTGTCCCAAGTCAGACAATGTGCCCCAAATCAGAACATGACGGTATCAATATTCAATACGCAGCATCAAAACTGCAATCAACACACCGTGTTTTCTAAGAGAGACAGTGTCAACTGCATTTAAGCCATGTATGTCAGTTATTAATTGACTAGACACTTTTACAACGTGTATGACACACCGTATCGTACAGTTGCGGAACAAAAATATGTATATAAACGCTTGCAACTTCAAAGGATCCCTTCCATTTCAAGCTATCACGCATTGGGCTACTTGAGGAATCTGGAGAACGGTCTTCCCACCCCCTAGACTGAGAAGGAAAGGATGAAGGAAAATGAGGCAAAGGAGCAAGAAGAGAGAGAGAGGAAGATAGAAGCAAGTGCAGCAGGTGGATCTTCTTGAAAAGTGACAACCCGGCAGTGGAACCCCCCTATAATTTTGTTCTTCTACTTTGAAGCCTCTCCTTCCGTCTTTATGGTTTGTCTGGGAGAAACACATCTCCTCCACAATTTATCCACGGATCTTCATGTACTAGAGATAAACAATAGATTACTTTGTATTGGGTCCCCTAGAGACATGTTTCTTGCTTGATCTATCTAATTTCGTGGTTTAATTGTTATTATCTTTCTAGTTCAAGATTATGTTGTCTTTTCTTGGGATTGATCACCCCTAGTTCTGCAGATAATAGTTGCTTTAGTTGAGAAATAAGGAAATTACTGTTTAAATGAGCTAGAACTTGGTCTACGACATGGAAGTGCATGAATTAATCACAGTTAGATTCCAAATTTCTAAATATGTTTCGAGTATGATAATAAAAGATGAAAAGTAAAATTGTCTTTTCTAATTCATTGGTCTTGAGTTGAGAACATGAATAACAACTTTCTGGAATCTACAAGATAGTAACCGTTTATATTATTGATGTGACAGAGTCAGGAATTTCAGAAAACTCAGGGTTGCACAATGTGTGCACCCTCATATATATAATACTGAGAGATTTACAGAGAGGTCCATATATAAAGGAAAATAACAAAACAAATAACTGGCTATGTAAAACAGGAAATATATAATGTAACACTCCCCCTCAAGTTGGAGCATAGATGTCAATCATGCCCAACTTGTCCAACAGCATGCAGAACTGTTTCTTCGCCAAGAGCTTGGTGAAGATATCAGCAACTTGATCTTCAGATCTTCTGAATGGAGTGCATATCTTGCCAGCAAGAATAGATTCTCTGATGAAGTGGCAGTCAACTTCAATGTGTTTGGTGCGCTCATGATAGACAAGATTATTTGCAATGAAGATGGCAGCTCTGTTATCACAATGCATAGGAATGGCCGATGAAGACTCAATCCCAAACTCTTTCAAGAGAGAACACACCCACAGTAACTCACAAGCAGTATGGGCCATGGCCCTGTACTCAGCTTCAGCACTAGATCTGGCCACGACATTCTGTTTCTTGCTTCTCCAGGTGACAAAATTGCCTCCTACAAAGGTACAGTAACCAGAAGTAGATTTTCTATCAACTTTGCTGCCTGCATAATCAGAATCAGAATACCCTTCAAGAACACAGTGCCCATTCTTTTTATAATGAAGTCCCTTGCCAGGCGACTTTTTTAAGTATCTCAAAACTTGACATGCAGCATCCCAGTGGCACTGTTTGGGTTTGTCGAGGTACATGCTAAGAAGACCTACTACAGTAGCAATATCAGGACGAGTAACAGTCAAATAGATCAATTTACCAATCAACCGCCTGAATTTTTTATGATCAGTAAACATGGCAGAGGAATCATCATCTCAATTAACATTGGGATCAAGAGGAGTGTCCGCAGGTCTCGCTCCAAGCATACCAGTCTCCTGCAGAATATCAAGAACATACTTTCTCTGCGAAAGAACCAAGGCATTGGAGTTTCTAGAGACTTCAATGCCAAGAAAGTACCGAAGTCTGCCTAGATCTTTGGTAGAAAAATGCTTGCCCAAATGATCTTTGGTAGCCTGAATACCAAGAGTGTCGCTCCCAGAAATAATAATGTCATCAACATATACAATCAGAACAATAATACCAGCAGAATTCTTTTTTGTGAATACAGAATGATCAACTTGTGACCTCAGAAAGCCAAAATCAATCATGATCCTGCTCAACTTATCAAACCAGGCACGAGGACTCTGCTTGAGCCCATAGATAGACTTTTTAAGCCTGCATACTTTGTGAGACTCCCCCTGAGCAACAAACCCAGGAGGTTGCTCCATATACACCTCCTCCTGTAAATCACCATACAGAAAAGCATTTTTCACATCAAGCTGCATGAGAGGCCAGTATAGATTCACAACAACAGATAAAAGAATCCTGACAGAGTTAAGGCGAGCAACAGGAGAAAAAGTCTCAAAATAATCAATGCCATATGTCTGAGTATAGCACTTCGCAACAAGCCTTGCCTTCAACCTTTCAACCGTACCATTAGGTTGATATTTGACGGCATAAACCCACCTGCAGCCTACAGGCTTACACTGAGGAGGTGGATCCACCAGCTCCCAAGTGTTTCTGTCAGTAAGAGCAATCATCTCATCATGCATAGCAGATGTCCAAGCCGTACTTTTCAAAGCATCCTGAACATTCTTAGGTACAACCACAACAGATAAGGCAGATACAAAATTGCTGGAATGAGTATGCAGATGAGCAGTAGACACACACTGAGAAATGCTATGAGAAGTGCAAGAACGAGTACCCTTACGGAGTGCAATAGGTATGTCAAGATCAGAGTGTACCTCAGGAGCAGCAGAACCTTCTGGAGGAGAAGATTGGTTGTCTTGGGGGGTACTTGTGTGGAAGGTGCTTTATTCCTGCGTTGATAAACAATAAGAGGAGGATCTTGCTTCGCAGTAATCTCAGTATCAGTGCGGTCAGGCATACATTCAGAAATAACAGGTAAAGGAGGAGCCAGAATGCCAGTCTGCAAATTATCTCCTGCTGAAGAATAATACGGTGTATCTTCAAAAAAAACATCACTACTGGTAAACCACTTCCGGGTGCTGGGATTATAACATCTGTAACCCTTCTGAGTTCGAAAATAGCCCAAAAAAATGCATTTAGCAGCTCGAGGAGATAGCTTATCAGAAGTAGGTCCAAGCAATCGAACAAAGCAAGTAGACCCAAAAATCCTAGGAGGCACAGTAAACAAGGAGGTGTCAGGGTGCAAAACCTGGATGGGAATCTTATTTCCAATAACAGACGATGGCATCCTATTAATCAGAAAGCATGCAGTCAAGATAGCCTCAGGCCAATAAGAGCGGGGCACATGAGAATGCATCATTATCGTCCTGGTAACTTCTAATAAGTGCATATTCTTCCTCTCAGCAACACCATTTTGTTGTGAGGTATAAGCACACGAAGTTTGGTGAATGGTACCCATAGATTTACAAAAAACAGTCACATCTTGCTTAACAAACTCTAAAGCATTATCAGTGCGAAAAACTTTAATAGGCAAGCCAAACTGCGTTTTTATTTCAGCAAAGAAGTATTTGATAGTAGACAGCACTTCGGACCTACTTTTTAACAGAAACAACCAAGTAGTCCTCGAAAAATCATCAATAAAAAGAATGAAATACTTGTAACCAGACAAGCTTGGTACATGGCATGGACCCCATACATCAGAGTGGACTAAATCAAAAATGTTTTTACTGCTCACAGTACTACGTCTAGGATACACAGTACGAATTTGTTTTCCTAGCTGACATGATTCACACTGAAAATGACAACTGCCAATATCAGGAACTAAACTACGCAGCTTCTCTGATGAGGGATGACCCAGCCTGTAGTGCCACTGTAGAGCAGACACAGAAGCAGATAATGCAGATATCACAGCAGCTTTCTCTGATCGAGGTAACTGGTCCAAGTAGAAGAGCCCATCAGCACCTTCATACCCCCCACCAATCTTTGTCCTCGTGCGAAGGTCCTGAAAAACGCATTAACCAGGAACAAATGTCAAGATACATTTTAAACTCCTTAAAATTTTGCTGACAGACAATAAGTTACGAGGAAATCTGGGCACATATAAGGCAGATTTGAGACCAAACTGAGAAATAATATCACCGACTCCAAGGACCGAGGACTTGGAGCCATCAGCAAGCATAACAGAAGAATGTCGGGAAGGTGCAGATATATGTTTAAACAAAGATCTATTTCCAGAAATATGTGCAGATGCACCAGAATCTACCACCCATTTGGTATTACCAGAAGTAGAAGGTGAGGAGGAGCTCAGGAATGCAGTATCATAACCAGAAAAAGCAGCATGCGCTCCGCTAGTACATGCAGCAGAAGCAGACCCAGCACGCTCAAGAAGAAGACGCTCCACCTCAGCACGAATGTAGTCTGCGGTAGCCCCCGCAGGCTCTGGAGCAGGAATTTGAGCACCACCCTCAGACGCAGTAGATGAGGAATCTGTAGCAGCATTGGCCCACGCCGGCTTACCATACTTTTCCCAGCATTTTTCTTCAATATAGTTAGACCGGCCACAAAAAGTACATACGCGTTGTCCCTGCTGAGGACGCGCAGCAGCAGAAGGTGGGGCAGAAGGAGGAGCTCCACGTCCAGCACCAGGTCCACGGCCCCTGCCTGCACCCAGGCGAGGACGGCCATCATTGGAGCGACCACGGCCACGACCACGGCCACGCCCGCCCCAAGCAGCCAAAGTAGTAGAGTCTCCAGTCTCAGGAGGTGAAGACGGTGTAGACGACGGAAGGCGCTGAAGACGCTTGTAGGCAGTCTGCAAGGTGGGAAGTGGATCACTCGCCAAGATCTGATCTACCACGTCCGTATAGGACTCGGGTACACCACTGAGAAACTGAATCAGCTGAAGTTCCGCCCGCTGTTTTTGCATAGTCGCTAAATCAGTAGACAGCGGGTGATACATCTCCAACTCACCCCACAGACCAGTGAAGGTGGAGAAGTAGTCAGATATGTCAGATCCCGTAAACTGTAGGCGCCCCAGTTGCTTGGTGATATCAAAGACCTTTTTGGGATTTTCACTATGTGAGTAGGTACTGGCGAGCTGATCCCACATCTGCTTCGCCGTAGGCAGCTGAAGAAGAGTGACACTGATCTTCTCAACAGAGTTGTTGAGAATCCATGTCATAACTGTCGAGTCATCACGAACCCAGTCATCAAAGGCTTTGATGTCCTTTGCATCAGCCTCCTCTGCAGGCTGAGGCGGGCCAGTCTGAATCAGGTGAGAGTACTTCCCTTGTGATTTGGCAAAGATCACAAAGGAGCATACCCAAAGCTGGTAGTTGCGCCCGTCAAGTTTAACAGTAGTGACTTGACGACGCGAGTCTCTCCATATATCATCCCCAGAAGACGCCATGAGGACCGGCAGGAAGGCAGGCACAGGCACAAGTAGGCACAGACAGAAGACGGACTACGCCGTCAGGCAGGCAGAAGCAAGCAGAAGCTAGTCACCGTGGACCTCTCACATACAAACCACGCCGAAGCGTAGCAGAAAACCAGGAGGCCGAAGCCTACACGGGCAGGCAGGCACAAACAAACACGAACCGAAGGTTGTCCCTCAGACGAACAATGCGCCGATCTCCCCCGGAAGACTGATCTAGTCCAGATCTACCAGTGGCTCAGTGGTCCCGTAGAAAACGACCACCCAGCAACGCACCTGCTGTGCGAACAACAACCAAGGTTGCTCAAGCACTAGCGGTGCACCAAGCCAGGAGGCAAGACGGAACAACGGAGACCCCCGCGGAGGGACCTGCGGCCCGCTGGAGGCGGCCTACCGGCGCTGCGGCTGCCCTGGCTAAGACAGCGGCTGCCGGCGGCGGGCGGGGGGGGGGGGGGGGGGGGGGGGCGGAGGAGAGAGAAGGGAGGGAGGGAGGCAAAGACAGCTAGGGTAGAGCCTGCTCTGATACCATGTGACAGAGTCAGGAATTCCAGAAAGCTCAGGGTTGCACAATGTGTGCACCCTCATATATATAATACTGAGAGATTTACAGAGAGGTCCATATATAAAGGAAAATAACAAAACAAATAACTGGCTATGTAAAATAGGAAATATATAATGTAACAATTGAAATGTTTAAATAATTAAGTGTGAGTTGTGTTAAAAAGGGATAGCAGATATGAAGGAAATCTATTTGCATTTGAATATCTCCTTTACTCCACTGTCACTTATAGTATTCACATTTATTTTCTGTAATAAAAGTAAATCAACCAATCAACTACCTTTTGGTACCCAATTTCTTGTTTAACATTGTTAACATGAATTTCAAAATTCCATTGATCCTCTGTGCATTTGACCTAACTCTATACTACTTGTGATCTGTACTGTTGGTGACAAGATGTTGCATTGGTTTATTTTAATTAATCACACACTTTGTACCATCAACTAACCGATAGGCAAGCATCAAACAAAACTATAAAAGAAGAGGAGAAAAAAATGACAAGGATGATTATTCACGATCAAATTACAAGAACTTCGGCAAAGGTTTCACAAGATTTAATGACACATAAATAGACAAATTATTTCTATAGTACGCCTATCAACATGAAAATGACATGATCGCATTGTATAAGTGACCGAATTATAAAGTAATGCATTTTTCCAATTCTTTGAGCAATTATTTAAGTTATATACTTACCAAAATTATAGAAATTACATGTTAAGGAAGTTGCCATGAGGTGCACTAGGGACAGTAGTATAAGTACAATGTCCATTGCAATTGAACCTCTACTAAAGATAAAGAATATTCCTAAATCCAGAAACCAATGGTGTAGAGCCATAATTAAGGCAAAGCACAAAATGAATCTTAAGGGTATAAATCCCTAATAACAATGGCATTTAAATAGTGATGTGGACAAAAAAAATGAATGAACAGGTTCTTATGAAAGAAATGATACCCCTGAATTGGCATATGGCCCCACAACAAATGCCCCATGAAGAAATAAATCACAGTGCATGTCAAGGCATGCCCCCTTGGGGTGCCTTTATTCCTTTTAGCAATAAAAATATATTTATCAGTTACATTCACATTGCAAAATTGCATGAAAATACACATCAGCAAAGGACAAACATGATACAACTAAAGAAACAGCCTCAGTTCAGTCAATTCCCATCTTGAACTAGTAGCAAGGTAAAACCACCAAATGACTGTTGTGAAGGAAAACATGATGAAGATGGTGAAAGACCTAGTTCAGATTTTTCAGTATATATAGCCAAGAGTGGATGGGTGGGAACCTCAAAACAATTATATAGGTGTAATCAAATAGGAGGCATCTTAGGATGTCCAGCTTCAACTTTGAGCCTATTGTCTTAAAGGTACTCATAGGGCACTAAAGCATATCCAAACAATCCATCAACTCCACTAGTGGCCAAGCATACACCTAGTTGTCTCTGTTAACATATATGTACAGGGACCTACTTGTGAGTGTGGGAAAAGGTGAGGGACCTATGTGTAAAATCTACAAAGGCTCTTGTATATAAAGATACACGCACCCTGACCGTGAACGAATAGTCCACTATTTTTTCTGTCGTTTTCTTTCTTACATGCTACAAGGAAAACCCTAGGAGATTCGTCAATCTATCCAAGGAAATCATAGGGAGTTCATCTCCATTTTGAGGTCTACAACCATCAGGTCAAGTTTTTTTCCCATCGCTCAATATTGTAGAATGACGTCAATTGGAGTGTTTATTGCTCCTTCTCTGGTTGGATTTGCAAGCATCCATTCTGGGTGCTGTTCCACCTTGGTCCTAGCTGCTCTAGGTGGCGGTGGCTGGTTACTCACCCCTTGTTATGCCCTAAATCTCTATATCTTAAGGTTGTTGTCAACAAGCTTGATTTCAAAAAGAAGCTTGGTTTCAAGAAAAGGGTCTAGGGGTTCTTTTTCCTCCCTCCAAAAAGGTCCATAAGGGGCGCCCCTGACCCTACTACCTTTCCCTATAAGATCAAAGGGCATAAGTAATCCGAAGATGGAGCATTGGTCATTCTCCTCAATTACTATAGCTAACGAGTACTATAGCAGGGTTGTTATAGAGCCTCCAAAAGTCTATTTTTTATAAGGCCATAAAGCCAAAAAATCTGATTTACGGTCCAGGGCTTCAACAAAGTGAACATAAATATGATTTGAATGTCTTCTATTGTCCCTTGGTCTGGTTTCTTGAAGAAAAAGTCTCCTTGGTGAAGACAAAATCTAAACCCTTACTATAAGGTCTGATTTGTTGTCCCTTGATCTGCTTTTTTGCCAATTTAATCAATATCTTTTTTGGTTAGGTACATTTGTGATAAAATGGCAGAAAAGGAACCTGCACGTCACTAAAATCCAAAATGATTATATGGATTGCTTGTGAAGTCCACCAATATGGAAACTATAGATGATACTCGAGACTCGAGAGGAGGCTTTAGCTGCCATTGTCTAAAGAAGAATACCACAGTTGATGAGTCCAAGTTTTAATAGGCCACATCTTCAGCCTCAATAGCATAACGCTCTGCTTCATCATCATGCATTATACAATCATCCAAGGCATCTGCATCCAAGTTAGAATGGGTCCTCAATTCATATGCAACTGATCTC
Organism: Alisma plantago-aquatica; assembly: GCA_963693085.1. Taxonomy (NCBI): domain Eukaryota; kingdom Viridiplantae; phylum Streptophyta; class Magnoliopsida; order Alismatales; family Alismataceae; genus Alisma; species Alisma plantago-aquatica. The sequence goes on from OY856409.1 coordinate 214,902,958, forward strand.
ATTACCAAGGTACCTGAGATGTTCACCACTTGTACCAATAACCCAACCCAAATAGTGTCACCCTTGCGGACAACTTTGTCACCTCTGTTAACGAAACTAGGATAGTGTCACGGGCTCCACATATATCCCTTTTGTCTGCCTTGTTCATCCCCCAATTTTCTTTTTATTTGTTATCATTTACAAATCAACTCGTTCTCTTCAAGCCTTTGCTACTTTCTTACCAGATACTTGTGTTATATAAGACCTTAAGAGAGGGAAGACGATCGGCAAAGCCTATGAATTGGTTGGTGTCTATTACTTGCAGCGGCTTTCCACAGCATGTATCGATGCATCTCCTTTGAAGGTGCATAGTCGAATTGGTCATGCACCTTTAGAAAAGCTCAAGGTCTTGATTCCAAGAATAACCGATATGGACAAGCTATAGTGTGGATCGTGTTTGCTACATAAACGTACTAGGTCACCCTTTAGGTTAAAGAAGGTCAAAGACAGTCTTTTTTTGAGTTAATTCATTCTAATATATGGGGTCTGGGTTGTGTTACATCTAAACTTGGATTTAGATATTTTGTCATTTGTGTTGATGATTATTCTCGTGCTACATGGCTATATTTGATGAGGGAATGCCTTGAACTTTTTATCATATGAAAATTCTTTATGCAGAGGTGGAAACCCAATTTAAAAAGAAAATTTGGACTCTCTGAACTTTTGTCCATATTAAAGCCCATATTCTCCCGCCCACTGAGGGACCCTCTGATTGGGAGGTCGAGCACCCAGCAGTACGACTGCCCATCAACCAAGGAGTCCCTTTGCTTCTACCTTCAAAAGCTAGAACAACCTCTCACTTGAAGATTTTATGCCCAGCCCTCATGTGGCATCCCTTTCCATGTGCAGGGAATTTCTTTTTTCTCCAACTACTAGTTCTCTTTGTAGTAAGAGTGTCAAGAGAGACATAGAGAAGAGAGATGGGGATGAGGAGGGAGATAGAGAGAAAGTATGAAGAGGGAGTATGACGAGAAAAAGTATGAGAGAAATGATATGTGTCGGTCCAGGCTATTCTAATCTTCAGTGAGCTTCTTATTATTCAGCACATTTGTCTTTCGATGTCTTTGTGACGCCTCATTCACATTAAGCATCATGCTTTCAATCATCAGTATTGTATCTCTTTCCCAATGGCATTGTGCTCGTTTGTGTTCATGCCCCGATATGCATATAGATTGCTTGTTCGCTCTTATTCTTGTTGGCCACCACATTCATGTGGCGTTGGAAGATCTTAGTTGCAACATTGACATTTTGGAATAGAGCTTTTTGCACTTTTCCCAGCTTCTAGTTCCCTTTAGTCTTAGTGTTGTGGCAATCTTGATGTATTCTCATGAGATGGATGGTTGTTTTCCAGAATTTAAAGAAGCTTATAATATCTCGCATGTAAATATTGCACCTGCAAGGTTGATGATCATCCGGAATTTATCTTCACCGAGCTACTTTATTGATGTCTTTTCCTAGTTGCATTTGTTGTGCTGAGAAGGTGTTTCTGGTGATCTACTTGGGTTTTCCTTGATGGTGCTTTTGTTCCTCTCAAGTCCTCGAGATCCACACACCAGATTTATTGATTCAACACGATAGTCATCATCACCTCATTGTGTTTGTTTTTGTGTTACGTTATGCATGTATGTGGTCTTTTGTACTTCTGTGTAGTTGACTACAATTCTCGGACGATTTGAAGATATATCTACTACTACATCGACATCGTGGGATGTGTCAACTGTTGTTATCCAACCACACCTTCCTTTCCAATAAAGACAGCGTACTCTTGGTGCTTTAATTGTCTGCTCTAGATTGATAGTGGTGATTTTTTATTATGGCGCTTAGATTCCATCTACTTTCTTCATTCCATATGCACTTCAGAAGATCTTTTCCAGAGCTTGAATATTTCCAGCTTATAGAACACACTTCAAAGGAAGCATCATGAGATCTTCTTTTATTGGTTGGAGAGTCATGTTTAAGGGGAGTGAGTTTCTTGTATGGGAGTGACTTTTTATTTCTTATTTGTCATAGCTTTTGATTGATTCTTGTATGTCCTAACTTGATATGTGTTTCACCCACACTCAATCTTGAGGGGGAGTGTTAGAAAGTATTATTGGTCTATTTAGTTAATAGGTTTATTTGTAATATGGATCTAATTGTCTTGGCCCATTAGGGTTATGTACGCTTCCTTGTACATGCCTCCTCTCTAGTATATAGGAGGGGAGTTTGTCGTCTACCATTAAGAAATACAACACATCTTATATTTCACAATTTCATAGTCAAGGTTTGCCATTCTTCTTATTATAAAAACCAATGCTTGGTGTAGGCTCCAACCAAGAGTCGTGTAAGGGTGTTTCCTAAGCTAGGTGCTTTGTACCTTAAGTTAGACTTTATATTTAGGTTTAATGATATGAACTTATGTTCCCTCCCTCCAAAAAATGAGTAAGAAATTAATTCCTCATCCAATAATTTTTCAGAAATACAGAAACAAAAGATCATATTAGTATTTGCCTAATTGGGCTTATGCCTACCATGAAAGATTTCTCGAACTACTTGCAAAACAGAAGAGTGGTAGTTCCGTATTATTTTGTAGAATGTATGGAGTGAAAACCGTTGCCTGTCCAGAAAACAAGAGTTAGAGAATGTAACATTGTTATAAAACTAATAACTAATACAAAAAGGGTAGCTAGATAACAATGGGAGTTATATACAAAATAAAAAATATAGGACAAATGAGTTGAGCAGTATAAATAAAATCTACACAGACTCTATATTTCACAAAGTGTTGTTTAGCACAAGATAAGGTGTGCAAGAAATAACACAACCAATGGTAGTACTCATAGTCAACTGTCTGGTATTGGTAATTAACACTAGCAGTGGCAGGTAGTATTACCTCAAAAGTTGCTAGTGTAACCAAAAGTAGAGCAAGAGATCTTTTGGTATATTTCACTTAAGACTTCTGTACTACTTCAAAAGTGACAATGTCCAGCTAGATTATGAATGACGTCAACCGATAAAATCTCTTATATTGTGTGTTTGGCACCACTTTGTACACATGCTAGTTTAAAAAGTGATTATGGACCAGGTTACTATTTTCATTCCTATTGTTAATATGTGTATATAGGGACCTACTTGTAAGTGTGATAAAAGTCAGGGACCTATGAGTAAAGTCTCTTGTATGTAAATATAGAACCACCCCAACCGTGAACGTTGTTGAGGGATTCTCCCATCTTCCTTTAGCAATCACATGGTATCAGAGCTACAGGAAATACCTTAGGAGAGTTGTCGATCTCTCCAAGGAATCCTTAGTAAGTCATCATCACCATCTTGACGTCTGTAAGCATAAGGGAACGACAACAACTCCAAGTTTCATGTTCGTTGCTACAGTATCATACTGTAGCACAACGACCATTGTGGTGGTTGCTGCTCCCTCTCTGGTTGGACTTGGGTTCTGCCCTTCTTGGATGTCCTTCCTCTTGGTCCTAGCTGCGTGACGGTGCTTGTGGCTAGCTGCTACGCTACGTCTCTATTTCTTCTCCAAATCAACATTGCATCCGGCTGCTGTCAACAGCCTTTTATTGCAGCGTGAAGTTTGGCTTCCAACAAAGGGCTTAAGGGTTGTTTTCGTCCCTCAAATCTGGTCAAAAGGGGCGTCCCTGAACCTACTACCTTGCCCTAGAAGGTCACGGGTATAGGTTGTTAGAAAATAGTTTCCATATTTATGTATCTCTTTACTATTTTTGTTTCTTGTTGGGTCTATTATGTAAATGTTCTCTTCCTATATAAATAAGGCTAGCCAGCTATGGCAGGGTATCGTTTTGGCCCAACACTTTCACATGGTATCAGAGCAAGTTTTGGGGTTGTGATTCTAGCCGCCGGCCACCCTCCTCTCTCTCCCCATCTCCTCTTAGCTCTGCTCCGCCTTTCACTACCGTTGTCACCTCTGTTAGGCACAGTCGTTGTTGCTGCCAACTTCGGTTCTCGTCGGCCGGTCTCCCTCAGTCTCCACCACGGTGGCTACTTGAAGGAGAGGAGAACCGCTCGTTCTATCCCAGCGAGAGGAGGAACAACTCCCTTCTCATTTTCTTTCCTCTCTACGTAATCCCTTACGTGGATGAGTGCCTAAGTCATTTAGGGGTTGTCGATGTGTCAGATTCACATCAACTATTGACAAGTGACGACACTAATTCCTGTTACGCCCTCAGCGTGTCTTCCCAGGGTCATCCTTCTCTCTGGTGTGTCTTCCCGGAGTTCTTTATCTTATTGACGGAGTCAGTTCCCGTCAAGGTCTACGTCTGTCGTTGTTGCACACGTGTCCCTAAGAGACACAGTGTGTCCCAACCATGGAACAGGACTTCGACTTCGAGACGACTTCGACAGGTGTGGACACAGAAGTTTTGGAAATGTCGAGGACATGTCGAGGATTTTTACAACCAAAGTTTCGACGCAACTTCGACAAAAATTAAACTAAAAATAGCCATTTTGTGATGAAAATCGACAGATTTCATCAAATCTAGCTTAAAAACACAGTATATGTTTACATATAGCCATCCATACAAGTTTACATATGTAGATAAATGCACGCTTACATACAGTCATCTCCAAACTACATAGTTCTTCCATATATAAAGTTTGTGACAATAAACAAACTACATAAAAATAGTGTAAATCTATGGTAGATTTAGCAGAGAGAGGATCGGTCTATTACTGTTAGCTTAGAATAGTAAAAGATAACATCAAAATCATCTTACCTCAAGCTCCAACACTTTTTCCACCTCACACAGCCAACTCCACAAAATCCCTGAAATATGTCGCCAACTTCGACGACTTCGATAAATGTCGAGGACATTGTGGAATTTTTGTATGGACTTGGGCCAACTTCGCCGACATATGGGGAAATGTCGACATATTTGACGAAATGTCGAGGATATTGTAGAATAAAGATGTTTACATGCATTCGACGTCGCTGACCGTCGACATCGACATTATCGGCGAAATTTCGCCTAATGTCGACGACATTTAGATCTATGGTCCCAACTACTGGTGTTTATGCCTCTGTCTCAGGCTCTCAGCACACGGCATGTCCCATTAAACACACGATGTGTGAAAAAGATTTGTCATCTCTGTGAAGCTCACCTGACAGAATTGTTCTTTTTGGATGAATGCCATCTATACTGTTCTTGAATTTGGCAGGAGCATGGATATTACTATTTCTAAGGAGGGGCATGACCATCTTCTTCAGGCCACTCACAAGCTTCTCTTGGATCCTCCGTCAATCTGGTTTCAGATATAGGTAACAAAGGGACTTCATTTATTGCCCCCCATCCATCAACAACATGGGTGGTGGATTATGGGGCCTCTCAACATATGACGGGTATAAGATTGATGTTGCTCTCTTCTGACTCGTATATCCTGCATTCCTCTGTGACATTTGCTGATGGATCTATTAGGCGAGTCCAGGCTTGTGGGACAGTACAAGCATCATCTGATTTAACTTTACAGTATGTACATTATGTACCAAACTTTCCTTTTAACTTAATGCCCGTAGCTAAGCTGGTTGATTCTTTAAAATGCTTGGTCATATTTGGAGACTCCTTTGTGCTACAGGATCCCAAGAGTTGGAAGACGATTGGTGAGGGATCTAGGAATGGTGATCTCGTCAAATTCCATCTCTTGCATCTACTATTTTCAGCTGCTCTCCTTTACAATGGCATTGTCGCTATGGACACCCCTCCTTGCAGAGTCTTCAGAAACTTGTTCCTAGCTTATCCTCGGTAAAGTCTATTGAATGTCAGTCTTGTAAACTGGGCAAGCATCACCATGTTTCTTTTCCTGGTCGCACGCTCTAAGTGTCCCTTTGATCTTATTCATTGTGATGTATGGGGACCCGTTAAAGAACCAAGCTACAATGTCTTTTGTTTCTTTCTTTTATTGATGATTTCTCCTGAATGACTTGGGTATACTCAAGTCTCGCGATGAAGTCTTAGCGGTCATCCAAACATTTCATAAATTGATAAAAGTTCAGTTTGATGATCATATAAAAATCCTTTGTACTATTAATGCCTTATGTATGTTCAAAAGGTTGTTTCTAATTTTTGTGATTCCTGTTGGCATGATTCACCAAACGACTTGTCCTCATACACCTCAACAAAATGGGGTAGCTGAGCGCAAAAATCGTCACTTACTTGATGTAACCCATACACTACTTTTTCAAATGTCTATGCCAAAGAGGTTCTGGTCCAATGCTATCCTCGCTGCTTGTTTCTTGATTAATCATCAGCCATCTTCTGTCTTATATGGGGCCACCCCCTTTCTGTTTTACGACCAGACGAGCAAGCATTTCTTGTTCCCCTCCGTGTCTTCGGTTGCACTGTGTTTGTTCATATGTTTAATCCACGTGCAGATAAGCTATCTCATCGCGCAGTTCGCACTGTCTTTTTGGGATATTCTCCCACACAAAAGGGGTACAAATGTTATTGTCACTCTGTCCAGCGTGAGAGGCAGCACAATCCTGTGAGTGACTACATCTTTGAGCGTGTGAGAGAGCCACCTCTTCCTGTGCCTTGTGATGAGACCTCAAGATACTACCCCCACACCACCACCACCTACTCCTCCACTGATTCCACCTTTTCCACTGGTTTACACCAGGCAAGCACGACATCACCAAGAGAATGTAGCGTCATCAGTCCACCAGATAGCCCCACCCATCGTCAGACACTCTTGAGGTAACTGTTCCTACTGAGAGTTCTCTTGATGCTTCCGTTTCAAATTTACACCTTTCAGTTGCAACCTGGAAAGGTGTTCACTCTTGCACTATCAGTCACCCACTGGCGAATCTTTGTCGCTTATCTCATTTGTCATCGGCAGCCTGCACTTTTGCTCTTCATCTTGATTCTACGGATGTTCCTCATTCTTATAAGAAAGCAGCGTAGCATGATGGTTGGATCCAGGCTATGGACAGTGAGATGGCAACTCTTCATGAGAACCCTACCTGGGACTTGGTGGACCTTCCTCCTGACAAGTCGGTTGTTGCTATGTGTATACTGTGAAACAGAAACCAGATGGGTCTATTGATCATTTGAAGGCTCGTTTGGTGGCAAAGGGGTATACTCAGACACATGGAATAGACTACTTTGAGACTTTCTCTCCAGTAGTTCGGCTCAATTCTATGTGCATCCTTATCTCTGTTGCTACTCATTTTGATTGGCCTCTAATCCAGCTGGACGTCAAAAATGTTTTTCTTCACCACGGAACGTATGGTCTGAAGCCGTCACCACGGGCATGGTTTGATAAATTCAGTGTTGCACTTATAAAGTTTGGGTTCACCCGATCTTCTACCGATCACTCATTATTTGTGTATAAGTCTTCAAGTGGCATTATTATTCTAGTTGATTGTGTAGATGATATTGTCATCACAGGTGATGACTCTACTGGCATCCTATAGGCCAAGGAATGGCTACAAACACAATTTCAGACAAAAGATCTGGGTAATCTCCGCTATTTCCTTGGAATAGAAGTTCTACGCTCCAAGAAGGGCACAAACCTCTCTCAGCGGAAATATGTCCTTGACCTCCTTGCAGAGACAGGCATGACACAGTGCAAACCCGTCCCCACGCCTATGGATTATCATACCAAGACGTCTATTTCTGATGACAATGACTATTCTTATCCAACAAAGTATAGATGGATTGTAGGAAAATTGATTTACTTGATAGTTACTTGCCCTGATATTTCTTATGTTGTGGGAGTTGTCAGCCAGATCATGAGTGCACCTAAGATGTCACATTGGATGGCAATTGCCCGGATTCTTCGTTATATTAAAGGACCGTCAGGGAAGGGTCTTACTTACTTTACAGGGCAAAATTTCGCACATACATCCTTGAAACTCACTGGGTTCACTGATGTTGATTAGGCGGGTGATGTTGGAGATAGACGCTTACTTCTGGCTATTGTGTGTTTCTTGGGTCACATTTGTGACTTGGAGTAAGAAACAGAATGTGGTAGCACGATCCAGCACAGAGGCTGAATATCGAGCTATGGCACATGCTTGTTGTGAGCTACAGTGGGTTATGTCTATTTTTGTCAGAAATGAGAATGCCTGTTGAGACACCAATTTCTCTCATGTGTGATAATCAGGCAGTCATTCATATTACTAGCAATCGGGTGTTTCACGAGCGGACCAAGCATATTGGAGTGGACTGCCACTTCGTTCGTGATTTAGTGCTCTCCAAGAAGACTCAAACTCCTCATGTTCGGACTGGACAACAAGTGGCAGATATCTTCACCAAGCCAAATTTTTAGCCTTCAAGTATATGAATTCCAAGTTGGGCATGCATGATGTGTATGCTCCAGCATGAGGGGGAGTGTTAGAAAATAGTTTCCTTATATATGTATCTCTTTACTATTTATGTTTCTTGTTGGGTCTATTATGCAAATGTTCTCTTCCTATATAATAGATGCTAGCCCACTACGACAGGGTATCGTTTTGCCCAACACTTTCACATAGGTAATCTGAGGAGGGAGCTTTGGTCATTCTCTTAAGCTACTGTAGCCGCGGAGTATTGTAGCACAATTGCTATAAAATTTGTGAAAGTCTGTTTTTAAGGCTAAAAAGTCTAGTTTCAAGGTTCATAGTTTCCACAAATTGTGCAAATGTCTGATTTCAAGATCTTTATTGTCCCTTAGTGAAGAAAAAGTTTGATTTCTTGAAGAGAAAAGTCCTATATCTTGAAGAAAAATCCTACCTTAGCGGAAAAAAAGTTTGAATCGTTGCTAGAGTCTAATTTGTTGTCCCCTGGTCTACTATATGCCTATTTGATTAATCAGTTGGATGCATTTTTTATCAACATGGTTGATAAAGAGTTCATGGTTCACCAATCCACTAGGACAATCCAAGAAGAGTTATATGGATTCCATGTAAAGTCCACCAATATGGTTGTTGTTGATGATACTCTAGAGCAGAGTACATATCAGGTTTCTTTATCTAAAGAAGAATATGCTCAGTTGATGCTTCTTCAAGCTTCAAAGCAGGCAACGACTTCAGTCTCCATTGCACAAAGGTCTGATTTGTCAGCATGCATTTCACAGGCATCAAAGGCATCTACGTCCAAGTCAGACTGGGTACTTAATTCTGGTGCAACTGATCACATCACCGGGGTACCAGAGATGTGTACCACCTACACCCATAAGCCCAACCTACCTGGTGTCACCCTTACAGATGGCTTTGTTGCCTCTATTAAGGAAACGGGAACAGTGTCACCAACTCCACATATATCCCTACTATTTACATTGTTCGTTCCCCATTTTCCCTTTAATTTGTTATCAATTAGCAAATTAACTCGTTCTCTTCAAGCCTCTGTTACTTTCTTACCAGATACGTGTCTTATACATGACTTGAAGATGGGGAAGAAGATTGGCGAAGGATATGAAAAGGTTGGACTATACTACTTGCAACAGCTTTCCACAGCATGTGTCATTGCATATCCTTTAATGGTGCATAGTAGTCTTGGTCATGCGCCTGTAGAAAAGCTCCAGGTTTTGGTTCCAGGTTTGTCCAACCTAGAGAGTTTGCAATGTGAATCATGTCAATTTGGGAAACATAGAAGATCTTTCTTTAGGTCTAGGGAGAGTTAAAGAACAAAGTCTATTTTTGAGCTGGTACATTCTGAAGTATGGGGTCCAACTCATGTCACATCTAAACTTGGATTTCGATATTTTGTCATTTTCGGCGATGATTATTCTCGTGCTACATGGCTTTATTTGATGACGGAACGATCTGAACTTTTGTCCATATTCAAGTCTTCTTGTGCAGAAGTGGAAAGCCCAGTTCAAAAAGAAAATTTTATACTCTTCATTCTCACAATGCTAGAGAATACTTCAGTCGTGATTTCATGCATTTCACCATCACACATGGCATCATACATCAATCATCTTGCCCACATACTCCACAACAAAATGGAGTGGCTAAGTGGAAAATCCGTCATATTGTTGAGACAGCTCGCACTCTTCTCCTTCATATGCATGTTCCTAGAGAATTTTGGGGGGATGCAATACTGTATGCCATCATCCGTTCTCCAAAATCGCATACCTGTTTAGATCCTTCATCCTATAAAGTCATTGTACAATGTTCCACCTAGAGTGTATAGATGTGTTTGTTTTGTCCACTGTCTTGATCCACGTATGGCTAAATTGAGTCCAAAGTTTGTCAAATGTGTTTTCTTAGGTTATGCTCGAGTTCAAAAGGGGTACAAATGCTATAGTCCTACCTGAAATTGCTTCTTTGTATCTGCAGATGTCACCTTCTTTAAAGACACATCCTACTTTGTTGATAGTTCTTCAATGACACTCGTAGTTATGGAGGAACTCTTGCCTCTTCCCATCATTTTCGAGTCTGCTATTTTTGAGTCCCCTAGCTATGATGGTCCTTGTGATGTAGTTCCACCTAGCTCAGCTAGACCATAAGTCACTCAGGTTTACACTCGTCGTACAGGTACACGTGGGCAGTCTGGTTCTGGCACTAATGCAGGTGGTACAACCGGTCCTACAAGTTCAGCTCCTTATCCAGATGTTTCCTTGTCAGAAGGTCAGGTAGAGACAATTCCTCCACCTTTAAATAGAATCTTCCTATTGCTCTAAGTAAAGGTGTCAGATCATGCACACTTAGAAATATTCAACATCTTATTTCTAACTTTGTTTCATATAGCCACATCTCACCTTATCATGCTTTTATTTCTTCTATCTCATTTATATCTATACCTCTATTTGTTTCAGTTGTACTTGATCACCTAGGTCGGCGTCATGCTATGGATGAGGAGATGTTAACTCTTAACCAGGACAAGACATGGTCTCTTGTTTCACGCCTGCATGGCAAGTCTGTTGTTGGATGTCGTTGGGTTTACACTGTCAAAGTGGCTGTAGATGGTTGTGTAGATCAACTCAAGGCACGCTTGGTAGCCAAGGGCTACACTCAAATCTATGGTGAGGATTACTCGAAGACCTTCTCTCTTGTAAAAGATGACATCTATTTGCATTTTCTTGTCTCTGACTGCTATTCACTCCTAGCCTCTACACCGTCTTGATACTAAAAATGCAATGTTTTATAAAGCGGGAAGCGGGAGGCGTGTGGACAGCACCTTGTGGCCGCTTGAGCGCCAGGCAGGCGCTCAAGCGGGCGCTTTTTGAAAAAGCGGATCAGCATAAATTCATATATAATTTATAGAAAATTACACATATATATATGAATAATATATTATTATACATATATAAACCATGTGATGAGTATAGAATTACTGAATTAACTCAATTATAACATACTCAATCTAATAACTAGTAATATATTAAATTAAATATATACAGAAGTAGCCCATAGATGATATATATACACTAGTGGTACATACTACATAGTATATGAATATATAGTAGCAGGCAGTACATGATATATGTAATACGTTATGCTTTAGAGGTACATGCTACATAGTATAGAATATGCATTATATAGTAGTAGGCAGTACATGATATGTACATTATACCGTTATATGTATTGCAAACTACAAAGTACATCTACATATATAATACATTAGTTGAACGCATAACAATACAAGAAAAACTAAGGTATGAATGTATGTATAGGTACAAGTATAATGTATCAGTAAATATTAGTGGTTGAGTTCATAGCAGAGCAGCAATGTATGTACAAATGATAAATATGTAATGTAAGTATAGCAGTTCATACATAAAGATGTAAATGGGTGCAGCAGTACATACATACCGAGCTTATATGAAGTAGGAACGATTTTGATGCATGTACAACTCAATTAAAAATGAGAAACGCATACTAACCTTGATTTATAAACATAAGTTGTGCTTTAAAAAGCAAAATCAGTGTAATATATACACTAGTTAACTGTTGTACAGTATTTGGATACATACTTAGTTGTTTAGCGCAATAGTATTATATTCACATGTTAAATAATGTTATACAATGTTGATACATACAAACAAATTGATTATATTTCATTTTGGGTCGAGGAAGTGGGCATAGAACCTGATTTTAACTTAAGCGGCCTCAAGCGAGCGCCCAAAAGCAGTGCTCAGGCGGGCGCTTAAGCGGGCTGAGCGGGTCTGAAGCGGCCGCTTAATGGAGATCCGCCTGACTGCCCGCCTAAAGCCCATTCTGAGCGGCCAAGGGTCTGGGCCGCCTGGGCCGCTTTTTAAAACACTATAAAAATGCATTCCTTCATGGTGATCTAGATGAGGAGATTTATATGGAGCAACCACCTGGATTTGTTGCTCAGGGGAGTTATTTCTAGTATGTCGTCTTCACAAGTCCCTCTATGGTCTAAAGAAGTCATCTCATGCCTGGTTTGGCAGATTTAGTAGTGCTCTTTCAGAGTTTGGTCTCTAGAGATGTACAATGGATCATTCAGTCTTCTACAAACGACAGAGTACTAGGAGCATTTCTCTAGTGGTATATGTTGATGATATTGTGATTACTGGTGATAACAGGTTTGGCATTGCATAGTTAAAGATATTTTTACAAGGCCAAATTTAGACAAAGGACCTGGGTAGTCTCAGAAATTTTCTGGAGATTGAAGTTGCCAAGTCCAAGTCTGGGATAGTTATCTCACAAAGAAAATATGTCTTAGATCTTCTCACTAAGACAGGGATGTTGGGAACCAAACATGTTGATACTCCAATGGATCCTAAGTTAAATTGTCCATGGAGTAGGGGGAGTTACTTGATGATCTATGGAGATTTAGATGACTTATTGGGAAGTTGATTTATTTGACTGTCACTTGGCCCGACATTGCCTTTGCTACTGGTGTTGGTAGTTAGTTCGTAGATAAGCCATGCACGGGTCATATGGAGGTTGTGATGCGCATTCTGAGGTTTCTCAAGAAATTTCCTGACAAAGGGCTTCTATATGAAAATCATGGACATCTACATGTTCAGGGTTTCTCAGATGTTGATTGTGTTGGATCTAGTATTGACAAAAAGTCTATTTCTGCCTATTGCGTATTTATAGGAGGAAACTTGGTGTCATGGAAAAGCAACCAGACTATAGTTGTAAGATCTAGTGCAGAATCAGAGCATAGAGCTATGGCCCTAGCAACATGTGAGTTGCTATGGGTTCGTCACTTGCTAGAGGAGCTTGGCTTTATTCAGAATACACCCATTGACTTGAGGTGTGATAACCAAAGTTGTTGTCAACATTGCCCAAAACCCTATCTTTCATGAGAGAACCAAACATATTGAAGTCGATTGTCATTTTATGAGAGAGAAGATTCAACAAAATTTGATTTAGTTGTCACCAGTCAGATCAGACTGATTTGTTTACAAAGTCCCTAAATGGTTGTTGGGTTTGATACTTATGTAACAAGCTAGGTACATATGATATATATGCTCCAGCTTGACGGGGAGTGTTAATATGTGTGTATAGGGACCTACTTGTAAGTGTGATAAAAGTCAGGGACCTATGTGTAAAGTTTCTTGTATGTAAATATAGAACCACCCCAACCGTGAGGGATTCTTCCATCTTCCTTTAGCAATCACACCTAAAAACCAACTAAAAGAAACTACGAATATAACAAAGGCATGACCCTACTGATTTTGTACGTTGCTAGAAAACTCCATGTGGAACAAATACTGATTACTGCAGCAACATAGAGACCTAATTCAGATGCTAGCACTAGCAGAAAGCATTTCTGACACTGAATATTTGGAAAGCAATAATAATTACCTCTAAAACGCCCTTTTCTGCTCGTGACAATCTTAGTGAAGCAAAATATTTACCACCACCAAAGTCCAAGTCAATATCAAAGTAATCAACTTCATTTTGTTTACGAAGCTTCTTGACCCAATCTCCACTGTTCACTGGTTTGCATCTTAGTTTAAGATCTGGCAGAGTGACTGTGATGTATATGATAGCAGGATTTACGTATAAGTTAGCACTTGATCCAGAAGCAATGGCAGCCTTCTTTCCAAAGAGAGTCAAATCATCAGCCTTAAACTGATCTTTAGATTCAAAAATAAACATCATTCAGATAACCAGAGTACGCTAATAATGAATTGAGATGACAAATTGTGCAATGAACATATGAAAAGAATGTTCGGCAAGAGAATAGAGACCTTTGTCCAACCTACATTCTTTGGTAATTACTAAACTAAGTTACATTAGACAATTTGTCATTAGAAGATAGAAAACCCTAAAATATGTTTCTTTCATTCACTTGAAAAATAGGACTTACAACTACGTGAACTAACATAGAAAGGGTAATCACAAGTGTAACATGCAAGCATACAAATATATAAACAACACCAACATACAATGAACAAGTCTACTCAATGTGCGACAGCCGTAAATACTTTCAAAACTCAAGTAAAGTAAAAATGCCAAGCATGCACAACTCAAATAAAAAGATTTAGGATACACATTTTTACAAATATTTATTTTGTAAGGGTTTTATGTGTAACTACAGTGTTAGGTTCCCCTTAATTCTGCAATTTGATATGAAATGTAGTTGGGTACAATGATGTCTGTCAGCCAAGGATTAGGTTCCCATAATTCTGCAATTTTGTAAGGGTTTTATGTGTAACTATTGTGGAATGTCAACCAAGGATTTGCATTAGATCATGCTTCATGATGCATGTCAGTGGATATCAATTCTCCAACAAGAATTCACCAAAGTGACATACCATCATTCTCAGCTCAACTAGCTCAAGGATAAAAAAACTCCTTTTGACACAAAATAACTTGTTCTCCTACCAATATATGACATGTCAGGGGTGTTTAACTCAGAATATCTAGCATTATTTAACATCCATATATTTTTCTTATTACCATCAATCACCTTTCTTGTATGCATTAATTGAGATTCACTTAAATGTAACAAGGAAAAAAATCTTGCAAGTCAGTCTGAGAAGTAGAGTACACGTTAATCATCAAAGACACTACATTAGAACCAGTTTTCAGAAAAGTTGCCTGCACTGAGCATTCAAAGAGCGTACCACAATGAATATATGTTGCATGTGGCTCTAGATTTTTGTAATTTCTTATACAGATGTGCTTGCATACACATATACATATTATATGTAATATTTCATACACATATTATATATATGACCTCCATTACTCTTCTGAGATGAACACTTCCAAGGGAACAACAAGAACTACACATCCATCACCTTGTATCTCGTAAGGATAAAATAGACGTAGAGATGGATGAAATCATTAATGAAAATGTTAAAGCTGTTGGTATATATGCACATAAAAACATAACATGAAAGACCACATAAACATGTCCAAGTGGAAACTGTTACCATAGACACCAAAAAGCATTGAACAATCACTCTACAATCAATTCAACTGTAAAGAGAAAAACTTGTGTCATGTATTGAAAAAGGGCATGTTTAAATACAAGGCTATGGGAAAGCATCTTGTAGGATATATGGTATGGGACTAAGATCCAAAAAGTCACAGAAATTTTCAAAGAGGAAACGATTCTTGATCCGAGAGAAACAATATAAATATAAATCATACCCCCCCCCCCAAAAAAAAATAAAAAATAGATCATATCTAACTAGCCGAGCATGTTGTAGAGTTTGTAAACATGCTTGCCTATAAGAGGTTTCGAGAAGAAATCAATTGTCTAATCTTGTCTCACATCATCACAAAAAGTGTTGTAATTTTCTTAGTCGTCGCAGCATCATATACAACATGGAAGTTCACCTCAATATGTTTGGTTCTTTGATGAATAATGAAACACTAAGAATTTGCAGTGGATGTGGTTGCCCTGTTGTTGAAGTACATAGAAATACAATTAGCAGCCTTATTAAGATGTCCAAACTCAGCAAGAAGAGCCTTGATCCGCAAGAAGTGGTGTGTGCCTTGGCACAGTATTCAGCTTCAGCGTTGGACATGGCCACAACATTTGGTTCTTTTCAAGCCAAGTGATTAGGACATCACGAACAATTGTGCAATAATCAAAAGTGGATCTATTAGGGCAAAAACCAACATAGTGAAATGCCACATCACAGTGAGATTGCTTCGAGTAGTGATGAATTGAACGAGAAACCCTACAACGAGGAAAATGTTGGTACGGTGATGGTAAGGTACAAGAGTATCCCAACCAAGCATTTGGATATGAATTTTACCTCAAGTTCTACAAAAGAATCACTTTATGTATCATGAGATGAATGAATAGGAGAGACAGTTGGTACATAACCCCATCTCATTTGTCTCCTCCAGAAGATCTAGGCTAGATTCCCCTTGAGACGGGGATACCCCAATTCAATGCTAGGCTACCTCTATGTCAAGGAAGTATCTCAACTATCGGAAAAGTGCCTCAACAAGTGAACTTTCATCTGTGCTGTGTCAATTGTGTCATTGTCAAGGAAATTAGCATCATCTACATACACCATCAGAACGGCTATCCCATCCTTGGTAATCTTTACAAACACAAATTAGTCACCAATGAGATTGAGAAAGTCAAAGGCACACTGCAATAACTTACTAAACCAAGCACTTCGACTTTGTTTGAGTCCAATAATTAGATTTCTCAAGTATGCACACTTCGTAGTACATCCCTTTTAGCAGGATTGCTAGGAGATAATTCTGGACATATAGTTATTGAAACACCCATACTATATTGACGGCAACAAGAATGGGTGTACGTGAGGGGGGGAAGGGGGGGTGGGGTTCAGAGCATGCATCTCATCATCAATGGCCTTTCTTCATGCATTATGAGTTTCAAGGAACAGACACATATGATGGCTCTGCAATAAACTCCAGCATTTGACTACTTACATGAGATGTAGATTGAGTGAGAGATGCAATATCTTGTTGAAGAACATCTGCTTAGGTAAGGAAATTGACAATTCAACATCACAAGTAGAAGTAGGAACTATAGGATTACCAGAATTATTATGAGGATCATCAAACTAAGAAGACTCCACAAAAAGGCATATGTAGGGTCTCATAAGCAATGGAGGGGCCTTTGTGATAAAAGTCATCAAAGGAAGAAGTATCTCCAAAGAAAGTTGCATTTGCATTGTCAGCTGAGCAAATGTGAACTAGGAAGCACAGACACTTCAGGGAGCAGTTATGGTTGCACTAGACATATCCAAACAGATGACCTAGATATGGCCAAACATGGTAAACATGGCTATGGATGTCTAACTTTTTGTTAGCTTGAAAACTGATTGGACATGGCTAGAAAACGGGCAAGACACATCTAGGACGCAACTCAAAACACTATATAGTTTAAATTGTTGTTGTTGCGTACTTCTACCACAGTTGATAGAAATTCAACCATAGGTGCTTGCATTGCAATGTGCATAATTTTACATCTTCATTCATTTTGTATGGAAAATTTTCTTACTATTCCATCAAAATTTAAAAAGCATCATCATGATCTAAGCCTCAATCCCAACCATATTGGGGTCGGATACATGGACCTTTCTGTACAAATTAATTCTATTATAGGTCATATTCTTGTTAAGATGTAAAGATTCAAAACCTCTCCAGTCTCCACCATAAGCACTTCCCTAGTTAATTTAAATTTGCCTCTTCTTCTTTTAATTTTGCTTTGCTCAATAGCATTGCTTCAAATTAGTGCATTTGTCAATCCATGTTGCACATGTTTATACTATCTCAGACGACGCTAATGTGCTTGTCCTCGATACTACCACCCCCACTTTGTTCCTTATATAGTCATGTTTCAAGCGATCTTTTCCTGCCTTCCACACATCTAAGTGTGCCCATTTCAGCCACATCCATCTTGTTGAGTCCTTGTTTGTCCTTGTTTCTTCACTGCCCAACATTTACTCCCATATAGCATAGTTGGTCGCATAGTTCTATAAAACTTACAATTTAATCTGAGTGGGATCTTTCGGCTACATACTACTAATCACATTTGTGAAAACCAAACTCATACGTCCAATTGAATTTGCGACAATACCGAATATGGATTTATATAGATAACTTGCAAGAAACCTTAATCTTCTTATTTCCACTAATCACTCAACTTAGACAAAAAACTAAACTAATAAAATGAGAAGTTTAAAATAAGTCCCCAACTATTACATATAGCTCCAGATAGTGAAACATTTGCATAATAAATCCTAAAACACCATAACTTAATAAAAGAATTAATAAACCCTAATTGGAAGCATTATCAGGCGTTTTGACCCGAGAGTAGGACTTGTCCTTCATCAATCGCTTTTGCTATGAAAGATCTCGTCCCGAGATCAAAATCATAAGTTGATGATGTAAGTGAATGACATTTCCTCATGCAAAGAAGACTAGTCGGTTGAACATCATGATTCCACTGCAAACAATCAAACTTATCAATGTGTTGAGTCAAAAGTTGGATCTAGGAGCATTGCAAAGAATGGATCATGGAGTGTGTTGGTGATTGTGTTGTGTGTTACTAGTGGCACCACTATTGAGTGGTGCAAAAGTTGGAGTTGTATCTATTCGATTGGCATTGTTATGCTCATCTTATAGATCTTCATTGTCCTATGTAAAGCATTTTGAGCATTAAGTGTATCAATGTGCAACTTCATCGCAACCAAGACATGCTTTGATCGATGGAGGGTTCAATGGTCACGTGAATTGTTGTGGAGGTGGTTGTTTATATTGAGATATATTGCTGTCTTTTATTTCCTTTTTTATGTCTTTCTTACTAAAGTGTCATGTAACATGGGCCTTTGAATAAGAGGCCCATTAGAGTTTTATGTTTGCTTCCCTATACTACCTCCTCCTATTTATAGGAGTGAGTTTTCCCTTTTCTAAATGTAGAAAGACGACACATTTCCACATGGTATTAGAGCAGGATACCTAATTTGGATCCTCCCATAGCAAGCAGCCGTCGCCGCTCTCTCTCTCTCTCTTTCCCTCCTCGTAGTTTCTACTTTCTCCATCGCTGCTGCTAATCACACCTAAGGGGTCTACTCCCCTCTCTAACCCTATCCTATACTCCAATAAGAGGTTCTAGGGACATGGCCGACAGTCTTTCCAATGGTCTAATGCCCTGAAGACTACTATTTTGGAAAATCATTCGAAAAATCTTTTGTGGTCATCCATGACCACCTATTATAGGGCTCTATCCATCTTATTATTGATATGATTAGGTCTATCCAACATATCGTTCTTCTTCTTGGTGAACCATAGTGTTTGTCACTTATTATGGGTCTTTTGTGACCTTATTTTGTTGGTTCGCCGCGGCCTGACACGGCATGCTTGTGACTCAACACGGTGTGTTGCCCCGCCATCTGCTCCTGAATCGGCAAACTACCCTGATACCTGCACGCCGTGTCTCTTGCCTTGACACACTGTGTCGTTGTTTGTTGTCGATGCTCTTTCGTTGCCTGCTGCTAATATCACACGTCGTGTCACCTTGACACGCCGTGTCACTTCTTCTGGAAACTTCTGTCCACTCTAGACACGTCGTGTCACTTCTTCTGGAGACTTTTGTCAACTCTACACATGTTGTGTCATTTTCTTGACACACTGTCACTACTTCTGGAGACTTTTGTCAACTCTACACACGTGTCATTTTTCTGACACACTATCACTGCCCCGGATCTGTTGGTGTACTATCTACACGTCGTGTACTATTGTTGAGAGTGTCTTAAACTCTCTAGAAAAGCTTCCTTGATGAATGGGGTGTCTACACCAAGCCTCGACATTTTCGGGATGAGTTTTAGGAACCTACATGTGTATTTACGGCCATTACTTTAGACCATACATGGTCTGCCTGGACTGTATTTGCATTCAGGATCCAGCCGGACCGTATACAATCCAACGTCGGACTGTAAATGTTGCTGATTTGGAAATACAGTCTGTGTTACGGACCGTATATAGTCCCTGTCGGACCGTAAACGTGGCCGGAAAACAACCTTGTAACTTCAGGACTTTAGATATGGATTATATTCTTGTAAATATTCCCCAACTCGTCCCAAGCATGAAGAGCAATGAAGAGACATCAAGAGACGTCATTTTTCGAAGACCTAAAGCCACAGACGGACCTAGGGCTTTCCTTAGAGTTTGATGCCTCCAAGAGCTCCTCTCCAAGCAACTATCTTCTTCCACGGTTGGCTTTTGGGTGTAAAGGGGATTGGGTACTTCTCTCTTCTGTAATCATCATCTCTGTAATCTCTCTATCAATAATATCATCTCCGCCAGTGGATGTAGGCACCCACATTGGGAATTTGCCAAACCACTATAAATCTCATCTTTGTGGTTGCTTGTTCACTGTTGATCTTCTTCGTACGTATTCGGTTTGGATTGCTCGATCTCACGCTTCCGCATCTCTGCAACATGCTCGTTGGGCCTTGTTCGGGTCTCTCATCACCACCATATCCCAACAAGTGGTATCAGAGCAAGTTCTACCTTCGGATTTCTACCATGACGTCAAAGTACAACATCGAGAAGTTTGATCGCTTGAAGAGCTTCTCTCTCTGGCAAGTTAAGTGTGAATCTTGCCTCATGCAAGGAGTCCACAAAGCTCTTCTCAGAAAGGAGAAGAAACCGGAGTCCATGACGGATGACCGGTGGGAGGGGATTGATCAGAAGACACGTACATGCATCTTACTTTGTTTGGAGGATGAAGCCCTTTGTGAGGTCGTCCATCCGAAGACCGCCAAAGACGTGTGGGATGAACTTGAAGCACTTTACATGAAGAAGTCCATCACCAACGAGCTTGCACTAAAGAAGCGTCTTTTCATACTTCGCATGGAAGGTGGTTCCTTGACGGCTCTTCTCGATGAGTTCAATGAAATCATCCACGACCTCGGGCAGATCGAAGTGAAGATAGAGGACAAGGATCAAGCAATTTTTTTGCTATGTACCCTTCCACCGTCCTACAAGAATCTCCGGGATATGATGATATTCCGTGAGTTAAGACTATCTCACTCCATGAAGTGAAAACAACCTTGATGTCTTTAAAGAAATTAGAGAAGGATCTTACTTCATCAAAAGTAACGGGTGAAGCTTTAGCCGCTAGAGGAAGGGAGCGCCCACGTGACAAAGACCCTGAAAGTTCAAAGCAAAAGAAGAATAAGTCAAAGTCGCGTCAATCATAAAAAATTGTAAGACCCGGGATGAATGCTACAAGTTGCAAAACACACAAAAGCATAAAAAATCAAATGATGTTGCAGCTCATGCATAGGTGGCTCATGGAGGTTCTGAAGACAACGGCTACATTCTTACTTCATCGCCGTCCTATGACTACAAGAAGGATTGGGTCCTTGATTCAGCATGCATGTACCACATGACCGAGCATAAGGATTATTTCCATACCTATGAGTCACATCAAGGCGGAGATATCCTTATGGGTGACGATCGTCCTTGCAAGACAATTGGTGTTGGCACGGAAAAGATCAAGATGTTTGATGGTGAAGTCAGAACATTGACGGACGTCCGACACGTTGTTGGGTTGAAGAAGAATCTCATCTCATTGGGCATACTTCAAGACAAGGGCTGCAAGTTCTCTAGTGAAAACGGAGTTCTTGATGTTCTTAAAGTTGAACAGGTCCTCATGAAGGCAGTGAGAAATTCACACAAACTGTACATCTTGCAAGGTTCCACTATCTCAAGCTCAGCAGCGGTTACAACTACATCTAAAGACACCACAAGGCTCTGGCATATGCGTTTGGGACACATGTCTGAGAAAGGGATGATGCTTCTGAGCAAGAGAGGGTTGTTGTATGGCGAAAGCATTGGAAAGTTAGATTTCTGCGAGCATTGTGCTATGGGGAAGGCCAAACGAAATAGCTTCGACACGGCAATTCATTCTTCCAAGGATGCTCTGGATTATGTTCACTCTGATCTATGGGGCCCTTCTCGTGTTCCTTACAAAGGTGGTGCTAAATATATGATGACCTTCATTGATGATTGCACTAGGAAGGTTTGGGTTTATTTTCTCAAGTGCAAGGACGAGGCATTCTCAACTTTCAAGCAATGGAAGGCTCTTGTTGAGAATCAAACCGATAAGAGCATAAAGACTTTTTGGACTGATAACGGCTTAGAGTTCTATTCTAAGGAGTTCAATAATTTTTGCAGTGATCATGGGATCAAAAGACATCGTACAGTGTGTCACACTCCCCAACAGAATGGTGTAGCAGAAAGAATGAACAAAACGTTGTTGGAAAAGGCTCGATGCATGCTTCTCAATGCGTGTTTGGATAGATCTTTCTGGGCTGAAGCTATATCAACCTCTTGCTATTTGGTGAACCGTTCTCCATCGTCTTCTGTTAATTTCAAGACTCCTAAAGAAACTTGGTCTGGTAAACATGTTGATTATTCAAATATGCGAATATTCAGTTGCCCCGCTTATGCACATTCTGATACTGGCAAATTAGAACCTAGAGCTATCAAATGCATATTCCTTGGTTATGCTTCTGGGGTGAAAGGATACCGCCTTTGATGCAAGGATCCTTCTTCACCACGTTTTTTGGTAGAGCGCAACGCTACTTTTAACAAATCTTCCATGGTGTCTACTATGTAAGACACAAATAGCTCTTCTATAGGTTCTCTACAGGGCGTCTCACAATAGGTGGAGACCAAAGAAGATGTCGGCTCACAGGTTGATGAACAAGATCCCTCTTCTACGCCAGATGATTTAGTGCCTACTGAAGATAAAGAGGAGATTTCAGAGAGTTCTTACAATGTAGCCAAAGGCAAAGGCAAACGGAACGTCAAACCACTCCAACGCTAGGACTTTGATGACTCCATGGTAGCCTATGCCCTTTCCAATGTTGTTGATATGGGTATTGGTGATGAGCCCACCATATTCTCTGATGCAATAGCAGGTCATGATGCACCGCAGTGGATTGTTGCAATGAAGGAAGAGATGGAATCTCTCCACAAGAACAAAACTTGGGAGTTGGGGGTACCTCCTAAAGGCAAGAAAGTAGTGGGTTGCAAGTGGGTCTATAAGAAGAAAGAAGGTGATAGATACAAGGCACGCCTTATTGCAAAAGGCTACAGTCAAATTCAAGGCATTGATTATAATGAAGTCTTCTCACCCATCGTCAAGCATAGTTCCATACAGGTGCTTCTTTCTTTGGTAGCCATTGAAGACCTAGAGTTGTGGCAGCTAGATGTAAAGACAGCTTTTCTGCATGGTGAACTAGAAGAAAAGATCTACATCCAACAGCCAGAGGGTTGAAGACAAAGAGAATCGTATGTGCTTGCTCAAGAGGTCACTCTATGGACTGAAGCAATCTCCTAGACAATGGTACGGGAGATTTGACTCTTTCATGACGCACAATGGATTTTCCAGGAGTAGGTATGATGCTTGTGTCTACTACAAAGGGTTGGATGACAATTCCTTTGTTTACCTACTGCTATATGTTGATGACAAGTTGATTGCTTCTAAACACACATCTGAGATTGCCAAGGTGAAATCTCTTATAGGTGTAGAATTTGATATGAAAGACCTAGGTAAAGCTAATAAGATTCTTGGCATGGAGATGCAAAGGGACAGTAAAGATCGAAGGCTTATCGTGACACAGGAGAAGTACATCAATAAGGTTCTTCACAGGTTCTACATGTTAGATGCGAAGCCTGTTTCAACTCCATTGGTCGCTCACTTCAGGTTATCGGCATTGCAGTCTCCACAGTCTGACGAAGAAGAGAAAGAGATGGTGCATGTACCTTACTCCAGTGTCATTGGTAGCATCATGTATGCTATGGTTTGCACTAGACCAGACATCGCTTATGCAGTCAGTGTGGTTAGTCGTTACATGGCTCATCCTGGCAAGGCACATTGGCAAGCAGTTAAGTGGATTCTGAGGTATTTGAAGGGCACTTCAAATACTTGTTTAGCCTTTCATGGAACTCAAGTCATCACGACAAGGTATGTGGACTCAGATTATGTAGGTGACCTCGACAAGAGGAGATTTCTCACAGGTTACATGTTCACGATGGGATCTACAGATGTTAGTTGGAAAGCCACTCTACAAAGTACCATTGCTTTATCTACTACTGAAGCAGAGTACATGGTGGCAACGGAAGCCGTGAAGGAGGCTTTATGGCTCAAGGGCTTGACGAATTAGTTGGGCATGGTTCAAGAACAAGTTATTGTTCATTGTAACAGTCAAAGTGCTATACATCTTAGCAAAGATCAAATGTTCCACGAGAGAACGAAGCACATTGATGTCAAGTACCACTTCATTAGAGAAGTCACGGCTGAAGGCAAAATTCAAATAAAGAAGATTGGTGCGTTTGAGAATCCAGCCGACATGATGACGAAGACTCTTCCGTTAGCTAAGTTTGAGCTTTGCTCAAAATTAGCTGGTCTTCTTTCTACCTGAGCTTTGCCCATGCAGTGCATGTGGAGGAGATGGTATTTTGAATCAGTTTCTGATATCAGAGAAGATTGCTAGTACTTTTCGACTTCCATCATTTTTGAGTTGAATACAAGGTGGAGTTTGTTGACAGTGTCTTAAACTCTCTAGAAAAGCTTCCTTGATGAACGGGACGTCTACACCAAGCCTTGACATCTTCGGGATGCGTTTTGGGCATCTACAAGTGTATTTACGGTCATTACTTCAGACCATATATGGTCTGCCTGGACTGTATTTGCATTTACGGTCCAGCCGGACCGTATACAGTCCTACGCCGGACTGTAAATGATGTTGGTTTGGAAATACAATCTGTGTTACGGACCGTATACAGTCCTTGCCAGACCGTAAACGCGGCCGGAAAACAACCTAGTGACTTCAGGACTTTGGATATGGGTTCTATTCTTATAAATAGACTTCCCCAACTCGTCCCAAGCATGACGAGCAACGAAGAGACATCAAGAGACGTTGTTTTTCAAAGATCTAAAGCCACGAATAGACCTAGGGCTTTCATTAGGGTTTCATGCCTCCAAGAGCTCCTCTCCAAGCAACCGTCTTCTTTCACGGTTGGCATTTGGGTGTAAAAGGGGATTGGGTACTTCTCTCTTCTGTAATCATCATCTTTGTCATCTCTCTATCAATAATATCATCTCCTCCAGTGGATGTAGGCTCCAACATTGGGAATTTGCCGAACCACTATAAATCTCGTCTTTATGGTTGCTTGCTTGTTCATTATTGATCTTCTTCGTACGTATTCGGTTTGGATTGCTCGATCTCATGCTTCCGCATCTCTGCAACAAGCTCGTTGGGCCTTGTTGTTCAGGTCTCTCATCACCACCATATCCCAACAACTATCAAAGCACGACGTGCCCTATTTGTTGTTCTATCCTTTTGGAATCATGGCTTCATCCTCTTCCATTGTTGAGACCCTTGAGACACATGCTAGATGTGTAACTTTTTTTAAGTTAAACCGGTCCAACTATATTTATGGGCACGTTCTTTTCAAATTTATGCACACTCTTCGGGCAAGCTTGAGCATCTCACTGAACCCCCTCCGCTAAAGATGAAACGATCGACAAAAACAAAGTCAGAGTATAAGAAATGGGGAGAGTGACTCTCAAGTCCTCTCATGGATTCTAAATAGTTGTGAATCTCATGCATCCACCAATCTTCTTTTCACTAATATAGTCAAAGAATCTTGGGATCATATTGATCATGTCTATTCTAGAAAGGGAAATGCCTTCCGAGTTTTTGAACTTTATAAACGTCTACATTCTCTACGACTTGAAGACACTACATCGTTTGCCTTCAAAGGTATTTGGCGCGAGCTCAAACTCCATCATTTGTTGTCTACTAATCTCACTAAACTACATAAACGGCAAGATGAAGTTCAGCTATGTTAGTTTTTGGCATCTTCGTCTCCTAGCTATGAGTTGTTCGTCAACAAATCCTGACATATGAACCATTGCCCATGCTAGATAATGTTTATCTCTAGTATCTCGCTCGGTGTCCTCTACTACAAAAGAAGAGCATGATGTTCTAATTGTTGCTAGACGAGGGCGTGGTAATTCTACTCGTGAAAGGGCAGAAATCTCAACAATGGTGGTAAGAGGGTCCTCTCCCCTTCAATCTCCTGGAAGAGGGTTCTCTCCTCTTCAGTCTTTGTTCTGTAACTTCTGTAAACGGACTAATCATATTGAAGACAAATGCTGGAAGAAGCATGGAAAGCCAAAATAGGCTAACCAAGTATCCACTATTGATGTTGATGGAGAATCTAGATATGCCTCCAGTAGAACCACTCCTCAGATGGTAACACTAAGTTCGTCTGACCTTGACAAGCTATTCAAAGTCGCTTCTACTATTACTACCACGCCTCAGGCAAATATTGCTCAACACTCAGGTGATCCTTCTTGTCTTCAAGCTTCTTCATCTTCAACAAAAGAAGATTGGATTGTTGATTTTAGTGCTACGACCCATGACTTGTAATAAAAATTTCTTCACTTACCTAAAGAAATCCAAATAGCATCCTCCTATGTGTCTAGCAGATGGATCTACTAGTTCGGTCACTGGAATAGGGGATGTTAATAACACCTTTCTTAAATATGTTATGTTTGTGCCCATACTTCCAAGTCCTTAAATTAGAGTGTAACCTTCTTTCCTTACACTATTTCCATGCAGGATCTCAGGACGAAGAAGATGATTGGCCGGGGATATGAAGGTGGAGATGGTTTGTACTACCTACAGACTTCGTCAACTTCGCCTGCTACTGTTGTTGTGGCCCAGTCTACCTCTCTTTATCAATGGCACCTGAGGCTTGGTCATCCTTCTTCCATTAAGTTGAAGTCTTTATTTCCATGTTTGTCTTCTGAAAATTTTACATGTTAGTCTTTTAAACTTGGAAAACACCATCCCTCTGTGTTTTCTCCTTGTCGTGATAATAGGAGTCCAAGCTTGTTTTATTTAGTTCACTCGGATGTCTGGGGACCATGTCGTATTGGTAATTGTACTGGTGTGTGATATTTTGTAACCTTTATACATGACTGGTCTCGTTTCACATGGCTTTGTCTTTTAAAAGATCGACTGAAAGTTTAGATGTTTTCTCCAAATTCCTGAATGAAATAAAGACTCAATTTTTTGCTACTCCTAAGTTTGTTCGCACTGATAATGCCTCTGAATATGTGCAACATGGTTTTTAAAAGATTTGCATCTCCAAAGGAATTGTTAATCAAACTTCTTGCCCCTATAGTCCACAGCAAAATGATGTGGCTGAAAGGAAAAACAGACATCCTGATGTAGCTCGTACATTCTAATTTAAATGAAAGTTCCTAAGTTTTATTGTGTTGATGCCATTCTTTGAGCAAACTACCTCATCGAGCGAATGCCTTCCTTTGTTTCACAAAATAAAATTCCCTACAAACTCCTCCCTCATGAAGCAATTTTTGCCCTACCAACAAAAGTTTTTGGCTGCCTATGTTTTGTTCACAATCACCAACCTGGTCGTGATAAATTGTTTCCACGATCTTTTCGTTGTTGTTTCCTTCGCTATTCTCAAACTAGTATGTTTTGATCGTGTTGCACGTCGATGGTATATTAGTGCGGACGGTACCTTTTTTGAAGATACATCTTTCTTTTCTGAACCTAAGTAAACAGGCGCCTCTTCCTACTGTGCCACTTCCTAATGTGCCACTTCCTAGTGTGCCTCCCTTAGACGAGTCTTCTACCGCTGTTCCAGAAGCCTATGAACGGCAAAACAAAAGACCTCCACCTACAGTATCCCATGCTATGACCTCTTTTGAGACTGATGATCCACCACAAGATGATGATAATTCTACTGCTTCTATTCCAATTATTGATTTGGACGTTCCTAATGCATTACGAAAAAGACAGCGGTGTGGTGCCAAATATGTTTTTCTCAACATGTTTCTACAGACCATCTGAATGCTTCTATGGCTCAATTTACTATTTTATCTGCTCTTTCTGTTCCAAAGAACGTTCAGGAGGCACTCCTATACCCTAGATGGATACAAGCTATGGATGAGGAGATGGATGTTCTTCGATCCCGTGGGACATAGGAACTTGTTGATCTTCCTATGGGTAGCAATCCTATTGGTTGTAGCTGGGTTTATACTGTTAAATATTTGCCAGATGGGACGGTTGAACGTCTGAAGGCTAAACCAGTTGCTAAGGGATACACATAGGAATTTGGTGTTGATTACTTTGAAACTTTTTCTCATGTTGCTCATCTTAATTCTGAACGCATTCCTATTTCTATTGTCGTCAATCAAGGATGGCATTTGCATCAGCTAGATGTCAAGAATGCCTTTCTATATGGTGAGTTGCAGGAGACTATCTATATGTCCCAACCTCCAGGTTATGTTGCTTACGTGGAGTATTCTGGGAAAGTTTGCCTTCTTAAGAAGGCTATTTATGGTTTCAAGCAAAGGCCCCAAACATGGTTCGAAAAATTCCCCCTTATACTACACAAATTTGATTTCACACGGTCTCAGTGTGATCATTGTATATTTATCAAGATCACTACTTCTGGAGTCATTATTCTCATTGTTTATGTGGATGATATCATTTTGTCTGGTAGTGATGACACAAGGATTGCCAATGCAAAGAAATATCTTATGGAGCACTTTATAACCAAAGAACTTGGACGTCTTCGGTATTTTCTAGGCATTGAAGTCACACACAACAAAAATGGAGTATCTCTATCGCAAAGGAAGTATACTCTGGACTTATTGATTGAAATTGGAATGTTGGGTTGTTGACCTGTTGTCTCACCTATAGACCAAGCACATGATCTATGGGTTGAATCCTCTCAACCCTTAGAAGATATATATTGCTACAAGCGACTGGTTGGTAAACTTTTGTATGTCACTATTAGTAGGCCTAAATTATGCTTTGTTGTGGGAGTTCTTAATTAGTTTATAGATTGCCCTAGGCAGCTTCACTGGGAGGCAGCATGTCATGTCCTGAAATATTTGAAGAACGCACCGGGATAGGGATTGTTTTATAAAAGAAATGGACACCTTGATCTAACTAGGTATTCTGATGTTGCATTTGCAGGGTGTAAGTCTGATAGGAAATCCGCTTCTCGTTATTGTACCTTCGTAGGAGGTAATCTAGTTACTTGGTGAAGTAAGAATTGTTGCCAGATCTAGTACAGAGTCTTGAGTATACCTTCGTAGGAGGTAATCTAGTTACTTGGCGAAGTAAGAATTGTTGCCAGATCTAGTGCAGAGTCTTGAGTATCATGCAATGGCACATACTACTTGTGAGTTGTTATGCATTAAACTCGTTCTTACAGACTTTGGATTTTCTATCACTTATGTTATCCCGATGTATTGTGATAATTTTGCCGCTACCTTCATTGATGGTAACCCTATTTTTCATGAGAGAACCAAGCATATTCAAGTTGACTTCCATTATCTCCGAGATAATGTGTTGGATAAGAAGATTACTACTACTTTTTTGCCATCAATGAGAAAACTGCAGATATATTTACTAAGCCTCTCTCTAGAAAGAGAATTGAGGAATTGTGATGCAAGTTGGACATGATTGACATCTATGCTCCAACTTGAGGGAGAGTATTGAGATATAATGTTGTCTTTTATTTCCTATTTTATGTCTTTCTTACTTAAGTATCCTATAACATGGGCCTTTGTATAAGAGGCCTATTAGGGTTTTTTTGTTTGCTTCCCTGTACTACCTCCTATTTATAGGAATGAGTTTTCCTTTTTCTAATTATAGAAAGACGACACATTTCTACCGTTTATCGCCATTCAGATATGAATGTATTTTTCGCCATGTTGCAAGAAGCGCTCCACATGCACGATCAAAATGGCGACTATATATGTCATATATTCTATATTTATGTTTTAGCCGCTAAACGAGTGTCAAACTCAATCAGCTTAAGCTTGGAAGTCTTCATTGCGCACTTAGTGCAAAGTTTGGATCCACGACTGCTCACAAATTTGAACTCCAAGAATAGTGAGATCTTGTAGAAGGATCCAAAAGTTGCAGATCACTACCACGGAGGAAGAAAATTGTCAAAACAATGCTTTTGGGACCAACAAATTCTACACGGCTTGTTTCTACAATAGCAATGGATGGCTAGGTAGCCACTATGGAGGCTTGTAGCTCCACCCTTAAGTCGTGGATAGCCATCAAACTTCGGGGGGAGGGGGAGGGCTTAGATCCCCTAGAGGAGCCATCCTCGATGGGTTTGACCCTTTATAGGGCCGCAGGGATACCGAGGGTGACTTGGCAGCAGCCACCTGCCATGGAAGAGGAAGAGGAGTGACCCACATCCTCCAAAAAGGGATTCACTACAATGATTCTTGCTATAGTCGGCTAGAGAGGAACCCAGGGAAAGAGCGGAAATGGTGGAGGTCAAGCATGTTGCATGTGGTTCAGCCACCAAACACTACAAGGATGACGGCTACAATGTTATAATGTAATATCCATGTCTTGGAGATAAGGAGGTCTAAAAATATATTGGCTACATGAATGGGTCGGTTTCCAGATGATAAGCATATATGGAAGGTAGGTGAAAGACAAGGAGGTGTGATCTAGAGAACAAGGGATGGCTAAACGGAAGAACATTGAACAGGGACATACTATTTGTACACAATAAGTAAACCTTTTTTCTACTTAAGAAATGGGTGGATGGGTTAGGTTGTATTAGACAGTTTGTTTATTTATGTAATTAAGTGTCTTTATAATATGGGCCCAAGTATGTCTTGCCCCATTAGGGTCAGGTTGTGTCATGTATGCTTCCTTGTTCTCCGATATATAGGAGTAGGGTTTTCTCTTCTTATGATAACAATTAGTCGTCTATTTTTATTTGATAAAGTGTCAGAATGGGCCCATGAAACAAGTGTGACGACCACACCCTACCTAAAATAACAAGTGCAAGCACACAAAAATGGTTGCACTTGAGGGGGGTGTTAGAATAGTGATCCAACCCTAAACCTATAGGAAATAAACTTTTCTTCCGCCTACGGGAGGCAGCCGCCCTTCCTGGCTTGGCCGCCCGCCGGGCTACCATACAACAATAACTTGTCGCCGATTGCAATCTCGCTACTCATATTTCCAGTTGCAAATATCTTTGTCACTAAAGCCCCCCCTCCACTTTCCCCGATAAGTCCCTTGCTTGTTGCTCTACACCTTCCTCCGTCAACCTCGCTATGTTGATGCCCCCTCGTGCCGGTTTTTGTTGTTGAGCATTGTGTTCTTGTCTGCCGATTTACTTTGTGCTATCCACCGTGATGGGAGAGCCCTTCATCGCCGTCCTCGTGGAAGACATGCGCTCCTAATTACATGCTCTAACAACATACCTTTTATATTTTATTTCTTCCTTAAGCGCTAGCAGCAAGATGAACTCCTCATCAAGGACGCACTCCATCATATCATTATCGCACGACGCCACTTTTGTGAGGGAGTCCGTCAATTGCAATTGCCGCTTTCTCATCCAATTGTTGGTATTTCTTGTGTAGGAGCTCGTCATCCTGACCACGACCGCTACTCTTCTACGCCCTCTTCCCTTGGCTGGAAGATTCAGATTAGTTTAACTGTGGTTTTGTCTATGCTCTCATACCCAAACAGGAAAAACCATTCTGCCAGATCTGATCCTTTACTCAAACCGAGCCGCAATCTACCCCTACCAACTACCAAGCAGACGATACAAGCATCTCTGATTCCCTTATGCACGATCCTCTACCCTGCCATCAATGATTGGAGTCCACTTGGTAACAACTAGGTTGGCTTTATCTACGACAACGAATGTTGTAAAGATTATGTATTTTCCATATCATCGCTTTTGGTTACGATGGAAAAGAGGACGTAAATTTCTTGCTACCTTCAAGTTTCTATCTTTTGATACAAGAAAGACCAAAAGTCACCAGTCAACGGGGTTCAAAAAGACAAGCATGTGCCCTCTGAATCAGATGGAAACCATATCTTTTGTACCTACAGGTTTGACAATATCACACAAAACAAATGGTTGGAGGAAAAAGCTACCTAACATATAGAAAGGAAGACTGGTTTGAGGAGATATTTCATTGATTTGTTTGTCAAAGAGGGATTCTGTTCTCTCACAAATTCTTTAACTCTTGGAGATTTGTACACAGTTTTCCTCTAAAAAATCATTCTAGACCTTTTTTTTTCTTCGGGGGCTCTACCCCCGAGGCCCCCACGAGGGGCGGCCTCCCCTCGACTCCCGCCCACTGAGGGGCAGCGGGCCCCCCTAATTGAGGGGTCGCACTCCCCAAACCCTCTGGCAGTGCTATGACTTATTTTTTCTGAGGTGTTTCTTCATGATTGTCCACCCCAACCACTCTTGGTTCTTTCTATGGTTGGTGTGAGGGGGAGGAAATAAAGGAGAGATGACTTGAAGAAAGGAAACTTGTTCAGCTACTATCTATGATGAGCTTTTTTTTTGTTGCTCTATATATATTTGTGGATCTTTATGCACTTTGAAGAGCTTGTGGACTTTTAAATTGATGTTTGCATCTGAAAAGTCTTTTACTGCTACATGATTCTTGGTTATCTTAATTTCTAGAGCTTTATGTCTTGTGTTTGCTTGTTTAAGCTGATGGTATTCTATCCGGCTACGCCGACTCTACTTTCCACTCTTTCCTTTTCCGTGATTTTCTTGCATGTTGACTGTTGTGACCCAACACTCTTTGGGACTTTGACCACCTGTGTGTCAGCACACTCTGGTTTGTCTATGCTTTGTTTACAAGTGGGCATTGTCCATGCTTTGATCATGTTGACCTTTTTACTTGCATGTGCCTTATTTGCACGTCGACTTTCTACTTCTGTGTGCCAGCACTCTCTGGCTCGTCCATGCTTTGTTACGCACGTTGACCCACCTGTACTTTATTTGTACGTTGACTGCTACTACTGTTGTGACCCAGCACTCTTTGGATTGCGACGTTAGCAACTGTGATGAAGACCATGGAGCACGATTGTTTCTGCTTACTTATCCTCCAGATGATCACGAAGCTTTTGCGACTGCAACCAGCTTGCTTGGGGTATCTACTTGAGGGGGAGTGTCTTAGTGTTTGAGTGCTTAATTATAATCTGGAGGGGGAGAAAATCTTATATGGGCTTGGTTTATCTTTTAATTTTGTTTCTTTGTTTTTACTCCAACTCTCTTTTTGCAAGCTGATTTGGGATTCTCCCAACTTCAACTTGAGGGGGAGTATTAGAGAGTTTGTTTATTTATGTTATTAATTGTCTTTGTAATATGGGCCCAAGTATGTCTTGGCCCATTAGGGTTAGGTTTTGTCTTGTATGCTTCCATGTTCTCCTAACTCTTCTTAAGATAACAATTAGTCGTCTATTATTATTTGACAGGCTGCACCTAGGGTTTTGGTATTCCATGGTGGAGTCTTGGATCTAAACCTAGGGTTTAGATCTTAAGCTCTGTTACCAGATGATATAAATAACATTTGTAAAATCAAGTTCATTCATCCAACTCAATCTACCGGACAATGCCCCCAGGGATGGGTTTTTATAGATAACTCATGGAATCCCTAGCCATCTAATTTCCACCAATGACCCACCACCATCCATAGGATATTAAGCTAACTAATGGACAACTTTCAAATAAGTCCCCAAGTGTCGCCCAACTATTACATACAGCTAAAACATTTGCATAAGAAATACTAAAAACAATAACTTAACAAAAGAACTTAAAACCCTAATTAGAAGCATTCTCAA
>OY856409.1:217434057-217831557 GCA_963693085.1 Alisma plantago-aquatica
TAATATATAATGATATCTAATAATATAATATCTATTTTTATCATATCATTAACCCATATTCCATTATTTTTATTAAAATTTTAATATTTATAATAATATGAAATGTATTTAAAGTTGATTTTAAAACCCATGAATTGCAATTGAATCAAGCTAACCCAAATGTGTTGTGTTCTAAATTAAATCAAGAATTATATTTTGTGCACCACACTCCAGGGTATTCAAGGAAATTAGTACAAATCATAGTCTTGTAATAGGGGCTTTTAGATTAAGGTAAATATATTTATATATGTAACACCCTCCCTAAGTACACACATGGGCATAGCAGAAGCAACAATGAGTTATCCATAACTCATGCACTCAAGGGGGCATAGCATAAAACTGGCATACATAACAACAATATAATCAATCACACAACTGGAAATATTAAAATATTCTCATGATTGTTATTACAAAAGTAACACAAATTTTATTACATGGAAAACTTATTTAACATCTTGAGTCTTTACTCAAAGGTTCTAAATATTAAAACATGTAGCGGAGTCTATAAACTTGGGGATCATCTTATATTTGGCGTCCCACCAGAATTTATCCTACCCAATCTTTATGCTCAAGTCTCTACGTGCTACTTCTACTATTGCTCCTCATCTGTTGACATCTCGTCCCCAGCCATGCACAAAGGGAAACCTAGGTTAGAGTAAGTGGCATTGAATTCTAATAATTATAAGAAAAATAATTGCATTATGAAAACTAAAAATCTATAACTGAAGTAAACATCTTTTATTTACACCTTTTATCTTTTTATGGACAATATTATACAATAATTCCTCTTATGTGGCACTGTGTGCCTTCTATGGTGTAATGCACCTTCTGTGGTGTGGACAGCTTCTAGTGACACCAAGGTGTCTTCTGTTCTGTGACACTAAGTGCCTTCTATGGTGCAATGCACCTTCTGTGGCATAATTGCCTTCTATTATGTGTACCACAGTACTTCTATTCTGTGAGGACTTATTATATAATATAAATTATGTTCTGGTGTCATTTTCTATTCTATGCTATTTGTATTCTATTTTTTATTCTAATTCTATTCTGATTGTGTATCTCTACTAATGGAGATGGATTCTAAAGTATATAGTCTGTTCTGGCATTCTAAGTTCAAAATTACATTTTGGCTTGTAATAATTTTATTCTGAATTCTAATATTGAAGTAGTAAAGAACTGTGCTAAGTTTCAAATCTAAATTCTGCATCAAAATTTGATGTTTTAAAAGAGATTCTAGATTCTAAATGTATGTAAGGAATTAACATATTGAAATAAATTCTAATCATATATTCAAAGTTCTAATAGTCCACAAGCTGATTTCTAACAATTATGAATGAATAATAACTTGAAGCTAGTACTTTTTATGATCTAAGCAGGAGTTGTTTGAGGTAGAAATTCCATTGTACTAAAAGTAGAAATCTATGGATGAACGTTAGACCATGCGTCTATGGATTATTCTGGGAAGGATAATTAGATAACACGAATTCAAAGGACATGGCCCACTTACCTTTCTTGAAGAAAACTTAATTTCACTTCTGAGGAATAAGACCTAATCGCATTCTTGGGTTGGTTTAACCCTAGTTGTCCTATTCATTGAATCAACATTCATTAAGAAACTTCACAGTAGTTTCCTAGTGTTTAGGTTCTTATCGAAAAAGGGAAACTCATAGTTAAAATAGCCTTTAAAACTCATCCCATCATCTAGATCTCGAAAAATAGATCAAAATCCATATATAACTTAACCCCATAGGATATACAAATGAATCCCTATCACTTTTGAAAGATAAGGACATTATTTGAAATCTACTAAATTATGCCTTACCTTTAAGATGATCTATTGCCTGATCAATTTATTCTAATATCCACACAACTTGGCAAACAGGGCCTTGCCCCATTCTTGATCACAAGCTTCTTTGTTTCATTTGTTTTACATAATACAACGAGGCGGCTCCCGTGGTGGCTTGACCCGATATGCTTCTGGCGAGGTCGACTCATGGAAATTTTATCCTACTACTCTCAACCAAGATCCACAAATAGGAAACTCTGATCTACTCAATCCCCCCTTCAACCAGCAAAGGGGTGGCCATCTCCTTGGTACCGATATGATGGTGACTAACCTAGAGCTACAGCGGATGGACACCAGAAGTTTGGAATAGGCACTTTTTCCACCACTTCCTAGCTACCTGCCATCTTCTGGTCCTGAACGTGCCCCCTTTCCTCCTTCACTTTGATGAATCTCGATGGAGTGATTGGGGGCTTAGGTAGACATGACCTCCTTCCAGCCCTACCTGGGATAGTTGGACTCTCGTAGTCATGATCTTTGCTTGCTAACATCGTAGTTATGTCTAGAAGCATCTCATGATCCTTACTAAAAAAAAAAGGCAGTAGTGTATCTGCCATAATGATCTATATTGATGATGATCTTTAGATCTTTCCCCATCTTAAAATTCTGAATTTTGCATCTAACCTCCTGATTGTGGTCTATTTTCCTAGTAAAACCATGGATATGAATTTGATTTGCATAGATTTGAGACCGATCTTGTGAGGTTTGACATTGACTTGTATCTATATTTGTATATATACATCCTCAACATCCATCCCTATTAGGTTTCCCACAAACCTAATACCTCTATATTGAGTTTCCAATAATTTTCCAACATAGATTCGCCTAATTGCCCAAGGGAAAGAGTATAATCATGATTATCTACTTAAGGAAAACATAAGTGTAACAAACTATGGCATAAGATCAACTCAAGTAAATTTGGGGGATGGAAACCACGGTTTATTGGAAAAAAAACAAACTCAAAGAATTCTCTTATATGCATGCTATCAGCCATTGGTCAATATCTATAAGGGCCTTGTGACATATGAATGTACTATGAAATTAAACTAACTATCGAACTATACAGAGGAGTTTCTAATCATATAGTTCCACAATATGGTTTAGTCACTTGATCTTCATCCCTATTCCCCAATTATAACATACTTGAGTTCATATTTTGATCATCATCTATGATCTCTTATTTCATAACAACCATGCATTCACTCCTTTCAATAATTTTGGGGAACCAAAACCACCCTAGAGTCTGCATCATCTAGGGTTTAGAGTATTAATGTATCCTCATATCAAATTGGGCTAAGATGTCGAGTATCATGAGACGTATTGATCAGTTTAGATGTCATTGGATAGAAAAGTTTCTTTTTTTCTACAAAAAATGAGATGTTACAATTCTATCCACCTTAAATAAATTGTGTCCTTGAAATTGATTAGTCTGTCCACTTTAGGGCTTTATGTACTTTGTGTATGATAACTCTCTAATAATATCTTAAGGCTCATTAACACACTCAAGATGCGACCTCCACATGATAAAACATCTAAATCTAATTAATATGTGCATATTCTACTAATGAAGCATGAAATCCATTGCACGACATCATTATCTAACAAGCCAATGAACCTAGCTTGCCTCTCTCCTGGGTGAGCTAAATTAATAGTTTTGCTTCTTCTTTGAATCCAAATCACATATATGTGTCATATTATCTACCTTTTTATATGCATGCTTGGTCTTACATTATATCTTATTAGGTTTAGGTGACTAAATGTCTCAAACTTTTCATGTTAGCTCTTCTTTTCTTTGTCTCCTTTGGATATATGTCAGTCGTTTATATATTCTGAGGTTACATGTCTTATCACACCTATCTTAGCACCTCCCTCATGCACATGTACCATACCACATGCACTTGAAAGGACAAGACAAGCGTGATGCATATAACATCATCTATACAAAACCCCATAAGCTTGTATCCCATACCACAAACATGTGGGAAAGAGAGAGATAGAGTATATTATATACATTTCTAGAGTTAAAATAAAAGATCAAACCATGTAGACACATAATCCTAATCCATATCTAAACTTATGTCTCCTATCCGGGCCTCTACATTAATTTCTAGTATCTTTCAATTGTTTTTCTATACCTAGGGCTACTATTGATCTTTCTAAATCAATATTCTACTCTGACTTAGCTTCTTATAGGGTGTTCTTAAGTAAGAACATGAGAATTCATCTAGTGGACAAATATAATGTTGCTATGATACCATATTGTAACGCCCTCCCTAAGTACATGCATGCACATAGAGGAAGCAACACTGAGTTATCAATAACTCATGCACTTGATCAGGCAATACAAAAAACTAGAACATGTAACAACAATGTAATCAATCAGACAAGATGAAGTATTAAAACATTCTCATGATTGTTCTTACAAAAGTAACACAAATGTTATTACATGGAAAATCATTTAACATCTGAGTCTCTACTCTAAGGTTCTAAACATTAAAACATATAGAGAATCTATAAACCTGAGGATCATCTTATAGAGGCACCCCACCAGACCTTATCCTTCTCTATCATTATGCTCTAAGTATTTAGGTTCTACTTCTACTATAGCTCCTCATCTATGGGCATCTGGTCCCCAGCCATGCACAAAGGAAAACCTAGGTAAGAGTAAGTGGTATTGAACTCTAATAATTGTAAGAAAAATAACTCCATTATAAAAACTAGAAATCTATAACTAAAGTAAAGATATTTTATTTACATCATTTATCTTTTTGTGGCCACTATTATACAATAAAACCTCTTATGTGGCACTATGTGCCTTCTATGGTGCAATGAACCCCTTGTTGTATGAAAGCCTTCTGGTGACACCAAGGTGTCTTCTGCTCTGTGAAACCAATTGCCTTCTATGGTGCAATGCACCTTCTATGGCATAATTGCCTTCTATTCTATGTATTGCAGTATTTCTATTATGTGAGGACTTATGATATAATATAAATTATGTTTTGGTGTCATTTTCTATTCTATTCTATTCTTGTTCTATTTTGTATTCTTATTCTATTTTGATTATGTATTCAACTAATGGAGATGAATTATGAAGTATATAATATGTTCTGCCATTCTAAGTGCTAAATTCTATTTTGGCTTCAAACAATTTTATTCTAAATTCTAATACTCAAGTAGTAAAGAATTGTGATAAGTTTGAAATCAAAACTTTGTATCAAAATTTGATATTATGAAAGAGATTCCAGATTCTAAATGTATGTAAGGAATTAACATATTGAAATAAATTTTAATCATATATTCTAAGTTCGAATAGTCCACAAGATGATTTCTAACAATTACACATGAATAATTACTTGGAATTAGTAATTTATATGATCTAAGAAAGAGCTATTTATAGTAAAAATTCTATTGTATCGAGAGTAGAAATATATGGATGAACATTAGACCATGTGCCTAATGGATTATTATGGGAAGGATAATTAGATAACATGAATTTAAAAGGAGATGGCCCACTTACTTTCTTGAAGAAAACTTAAACTCACTTCTGAGGAATAATATCACATTCTTGGGTTGGCTGAACCCTGGTTCTCCCATTAATTGAATCAACATTCATTAACAAAGCTTGCATTAGTTTCTAAGTTTGTAGGTTCTTGTCTAAAAAGGGAAAATCAGAGATAAAATAGCCTTTGAAACTCATCCCATCATCTAGATCTCAAAAATAGATCAAAATTCAAATATAACTTGACCCCATGGATATAACAAATGAATTGCAATTACTTTTGAAAGCTAAGGACATTATTTGAAATCAAGTAAAGTATACCTTACTCTTAAGCGGACCGCATGCCCAATCCACTTATTTCAAGATCTGCATAGCCAGGAAAATAGGGCCTCACCCCCTTCTTCATTGCAACCTTCTATGTTTCCTCTATTGTACAGAGTACAATGAGGTGTTAGTATGTATGCCCTGAGAGACAATCATGGGATGATTGGTGGGATACATTAAGATTGATTTGATAAACATCAAAGGCAAGCTTCCAATTCTTTCTGGTTCAGTCATATGAGATAGTGATAGAACAAATTGAATGTCTAGAGAATGACAGTACTCAATGACGTATGCTTTCAGGTTGAGGACCTGAACGATGAGATCATACGGATGCTAAGAGTTTGTACATTCTTGTTATGTCCCTAGTCGGATGTCATTGTGGAAGGTAGATAGACAACAATGACACACAAGACTAGATTGTGGTGTTGGTTGATGACAGAATCTCATTAGTCATGATATAGAGATATCAAATCAAACACATAGGTACTTGTTAGAGAACAAGTGTACCGGACAGACCCACCGTGAGTTTGACACATGGAACCATGACATGGTAGTCACAGTCAGTACTCACAGTGATGGTGGTGAGTGTGATTCTTTGACCTGAAATCACTACACTCAACACATGTCGTTGGGCACACTTTGACATCATCAAACGCAGTCCTGAAACATGGGTTGTTATAAAGGTGATGATTGGGTGGCTTTGACACATGGGGATTTTGAGGGGTGAGTGATAGATATGGGATTTGTCCCTCCTAAGGGAGTTTGATATCCAGGGCCGCTTGATGAGTAGGATTGAGAAAGGCTTGCACGCATGTGTGAATCAGTATATGATATTGATGTCATACATATCTCTTCCAATCTACTCTGAGGTCAAGAAAGTGAATGAATGTTGACAGGATGACTGTTCCATGCCTCAAGTTCATTCGGGATATCAGTGACAAAGGAATTATACATTCACTGTAACACCATTCACGGATTGTAGGATTGAAAGTTGTTCTCCAACTTTCTATTTCACTTGGGTAGCACTGATGTGTGACTAGGCACCCCTCTTTGCTTGTGAAGTCATAAGTGTTATGGACTTTCACTGCCAATGTGAAATGGACCTGCAGGGTCACACACATAGGATTTAACCTAGAAGAGGAGTTTTGTCCACAAACAATGTTTAGATTGATTACTAAAGGAGTTTAGTAGTTCAATTAAACACTCAATTAATTGATAGCTCAATGTCATAATGTTCAAGGTGTTGGACACATTGATTGGAGTATCGGATTGATTGAAACTGCAATTGACTGATTCTGCACAATCTGCACTCTCAACCGATCGGCTCATGTGATGAACCGATCGGCTCATGTGATGAACCGATCGGATGAGCTTGGTGAACCGATCGACTCAGGTGGTGAGTCAATCGGCTCATGGACAGGGTGAAACGATCGGTTCAAGTGTTGAAACGATCGGTTCAACTGGTCCAACCGAGCAAGTTGGGAAAGTCAGGTTGGTGAGAAATTGCTTTTCATTTCACTTGCCCAATTTGATTGGAACAAGGATTGTTATTAAGTACCAATTAGAAACAAAAGAGGAAAAGTCAATCGGGAACTGACCAGGACCACGAACCGACCGGTTCAGAAGTGAACTGACCGTTTCATGGGTCCCAACCGATCGGTTGAGGTGTCAACCGACCGGATTAGGTCCCCAACTAACCATTTTAGAAATGAAACGATCAGTTCAGGTTGCACAGTTGGTTGTTTTTGTGGAAAATCTTGAACCCTTCTACTCCTGCTTTAGTCCCACATTGCCCAGG
Organism: Alisma plantago-aquatica; assembly: GCA_963693085.1. Lineage (NCBI taxonomy): Eukaryota > Viridiplantae > Streptophyta > Magnoliopsida > Alismatales > Alismataceae > Alisma > Alisma plantago-aquatica. The sequence goes on from OY856409.1 coordinate 217,441,561, forward strand.
ATAGAGAACCCTGTGCCATGACCCTCCTATATATAGGGGTATTGGGGGCTTCTCAAAGTACAACTCAGTGCAACCAGTTGCTCTATAAAATTGTCGTTCTCTCTGGTTTTGGTAACTGAGAGAGCCTGAGCAAGTGCTACCCAATAAGGGAGGCACAGCAAGGGAAAGACAACTGCAGAAAGTGACTGGTGGCAGTAGAGTGTGTCAGTGACTAGTATGCTGACAGGAGGGTGCGACTCCTTCCAATTCCTTGTGGGACAACGAGATTGGAGTTCCAGGTGGTCCGTGAGGACTACTTCTGAGGCAGGAGATTTCTGCCGCTCGGAGGACAGCTGTCAATCCCGACAGTCCCGGTGAGACCAGGAGTCGTCAGTCCCGGTGCGACCAGGAGCTGCACAGACACCGTCCAAGACCGGAGGTGACGACCGTGCAAGCCGCGAGGTATTATCACTGAGCAAGCCTCGGGATATGGTATGATTCCAAAAACCATCTTTCCTATTATATAGACGTTGACGCGTTTCCTTGTTCTGGGTTTGGGGAGGAGAAAAAAAAATTTCCGATGCCTTCTTTGCCTCCCATAAAACCTAACAGTGGTATCAGAGCCACGTCAACTGCTCTATACTTTAGGATTATCGATATGATCAATTTTGGTTTGTCACCTTTATTTATTGCATACGATGAGAATAAAATTGGCTTTATACATGTCCAATCCTAAATCCACAAATCCCAATTTACATATATGATATGTATTATGAATGCACTCGATACGTGTCGCCCTTAAACAAGTTTTGTGGTGGATGTATAGCGTGGTTATGGCCAATAAACCCTATCTGTGTATGGTTATATGTGGTTGCTTGCATCTCGGTCTGCGCACCAAGCTTCCTTCTCCTATTCCTGATGTAACTCGAAATAATTCAAGATTTCTTTCCTACCTTTGCTCCCCTCGAATGTAACTCGAGGTTTCTCTTTTTACAATGTAAAATAGGATAGAATTTTATTTCCTGTTATGTCAAAGAACGACAGACATCCTGATGACAGCTGAGACGATCGGTTCAAGGAGTGAACCGATCAGTTGACATTCCAGACGACCGGTTCAAGGAGTGAGTCGATCGGTTGATGACTGGTTCCAAGAGCGAGACGAGTGGGTGGAAGCCATGATGAGATGCACGGTGACTAGGCGAACCGATCGGTTGGAGGAGCCAACCGATCGGCTGGTGGCACCCAGCCAACCGGACTGATGGCGAGCCGATCAGTCATGTGATGAGTTGATCAAACCCAGAAAGGCAAAGCACAGAGTTCATCTTGTACAAGTTGCATGTGATGTAGACCTAGATGACCGTGATTCCTCTTGGCTCGAGGAATCACATTAGGATGGCCATAATCATCGCTTTTATCATTTTTCATATTTTCTGTGGGATATAGCATGTATATGATACGTACTATTTATTGTGGTGATTGGATATGTATATGTATATAAAACCAAATCCCTCATTAAAATATTAAGTCTTATATGCCTTCCATTAGTGGCACACATGAAAAACTCGATCGACCAAGCGTAGGTTATGCCGAAGCGTGGTGTACCATCTATCTTGTGGAAGTGTGAAGGGTAGACATGTAGGTACTGCCAAAGCAGGGTGCATGTTTATTGTGTCGGCTTTTGGGTTAGACTTAACTGGTGATTCTTAGAGCGTCTAAGCCCAGAGGCAAGGAATGTTCATGGCAAGATGTTGCGCATGTTCATTCATTAAGAGTTGCATATGATGCAATTGGTATGATGGCCTACCTAAATAGTTAAGATTGTGGGCGATCAGCCAAAGTTGACTCATGACTTGATGAAATATGGATCTTGCCCACTTAAAAAAAATATGGATCTTGCCCACTAGAAGGTTGTACGCTGCAATCTTCTGAATTGATGGTGAGGGCTATCAATTTGAAGTAAAATAGTGGGAGCGATAATTAATTAAAGACCTAATTATATCGTCAACTTTTCAAATCAATCAAATAAGTCAAAAATGAGTTTTGGACTAAAATTGCATATTTTCCTTTTGTAGTACAAATGACAACAAACAACAATCACTTTTCTTTTTGATCCGTCCTGGAAAAAGGACAAGTTAAATGGGAATACTTTCCATGATTGGTTAGGACGTTGAGAAGCATTCTCGATCAAAGAGCGAAAGCTCTAAGTCCTAGTTATACCAGAACCAGATGAACTAGATCCCACCACATTAATGGCTGAAAGTATGCTTATGGAAGCATTCCGAGGATGACATTGACGAGGAGTGCTTAATGTTGTGTTCTCTGAACTATGAGTTGCAGAGACAACATGAGACATGTGATGTCTTCGAGACATTGTCCTAGTATGTCATGATAGAAGGAGATCCAGTAAGGTATTCACACACTCAATATGATTGGGTATGTGGAAAGACCTGACTAAGAAGGACTCCCTTTGAGCCAAGAGTTGGCTATTGGTATGATACTGCAAATGTTGCGAGAATCATATAGTTCATGATAAACTACAACATGAACAACTTTGACAATCATTGACAAAGTTGTTGGACATGTTGAGGACAATAGAGGAAAATATGAAGAAAGATTAACCATAATCTTTGATGAGATCAATGAAAGGTAAGTCTTAAGGGCAAGGGCAAGGGCAAGGGCAAGGGCAAAGCAAAGAAGTGTTTTGATGCTAGCCAGCAGCCCAAATCGTCTTCAACCTCAAGGCACATGGGGAAAGGGTGTATGAAGGAATTGTCCTCTCTATCTGGAAGAACAAAAGAAGGAGGCAACAAACGTCTCTACTTAAAGGTGTCATGAAAGTAAACTTGTAACACTTTTGAGGTATATGATATCAAGATGTAAAGTGTAAAGCACTCAATAAATGGGGCAAGTGTTGCCGCCATAGATAGGATTACTTTAGTTTATTTTCAGCCTAAAAGGCATGTAATACAGTTATGAACTGCTATTTCATATTTGCCAATAGATATAAACACTTTATTTTTGCATATTGTATGATAATGATGGCAATCAATAAAGAGATGTTTCAATTTCTAAAGATATGATCTTTGTGGCAATGCCTTGTTTATCTTGTGGTATTTGATATGCATAAGATAAAATGATACCTAAAAGTTACAGATAACTCAAACAATCAAATTAGCATCAAGAAATTCATTTCTAGTTTCCATGTGATGGATAAATCTAGACTCTTTTGGTTAGAGAACCAGTAAGAGACATGAATATCTTGGACATGATTAATCAATCTTCACTAAAGGTGGTGGGAGAATGATTATCCTATTAGGTATGATACATGTGATGTATTTACATACCTATTGGAACAAATGCTAATACTTCAAATGGTGTTTAGAGAAATACCAATATGAATATCTTGAAGTGTTCAAGATTATCATAGATGAAGTGCAAATTTGGTAAAGTGTTAATTCTTGATGAGATCAATGAATGAAATACTTGGACCAAATGTTTGAGATCCTTATGAGTGATTATGATAGTGTATCATAGTGAACTCATGATTAAGGCATGATGATGTCTAAATCAAGAAGGAATCATACTCTAAGGAGTTATAGAATGATTATTAAATAACTGAATTCTTCTTAATAAAAGAATACCCCACACTAATAAAGGACATTAAGAATCACAAGGAGTTGTAAGTTCTTATATCCTTGACAGATACACCTCGTTTATCTATGTGATGAGTTGTTCATGTGATGAGTCAACTATCTAGATGAATATGAGGAACTGAATTTTGAGTTATGGTTTATGACCATTACATCCTAAATGACATCCATGTGAACTATAAGGTATGACCTTGATGGTAGCACCCATTGGATGAAATCCATAAGTGCAAATGAATCTTAAGTGTTAAGACACATGGATAACATTTTGAGAAGGATGATGCTTATTGATTGCAACTTAATGACTAAGACATTTGGCATATGGATACTAAAACCACATTCCTATAAGGAATAAGACAAGGATGTATACGTGACACAACCTATAAGGTTTATGAATCCACTAATGCAAATGAAGTCTATAAGTTACAATGGACTAATCAATGTGATTGATTGAGTACAGGCAACTCAAAATTGGATCTTTACTTTGATGATATAGTCAAAGGGTTTGGCTGATATGTCAAAGATAAAGAAGGGATATGTGATTTAGTGGGAGTGTGTTCACATTCCACATGTTGATGTGAAATGGAAATGTTCTAGAATGGAAATCCAAAAGTGGGAATTATCTTAAAGGAAGATAGAGATGTATCCTATGTGATAGGAATAGAGATCTATAGAGATAGTTCTCGAAAACCTCTTGACCTAAAAGGAGAAAACATACATTGGCAATCTGTACTGAAGGGTTCAGTATGCACATATTCAGTGGGAGAAAACTTGTCCATGTTACATGGAGTTAGTATCCCAAGGCCAAGTGTCCAATTCTTATGAAGAATGGGAACACTAAGAATAGATGTGGATCTATCATGTATGTAATCATCCCATTATCTTGCATGGCAAGAACAAAATGCATTCATCACCTTGCATGTATGGACATGGAAAGAACAAAATGATATGCTCATCCTGATAACTCGTATGTGAGACATGACGAGTGGATGTCTGTCTACTTCCAGTAAGGGTTATTGGAATACCATGAGAACTTGATAAGTACTTGTGAAGTACCAGTTCTATGGAGATAAGGAAGAGTTCAATGTAAAGAGTTACATTGATGTGAACTTCTGAAAGGATAGAAAATTAATCGCAAAATATATATAGGATATATAAAAGTGAAAGTTTTTTGATAATTGGAAGTGTTCCAATAAAACCATTTAAAAGGAAATGCTGAGTATCTATGTGTTAGAGAACAGCAGTGGATACTATATGGATCTGGAAGTTCATGAGATGAACTTATAGATATTCCTCTCATTGATGACAAGTATGGAATCCTTGATCATGCAATGTGGCTAAAGGTTAGCAAAGGAATACTAGATCGCATATTACGGCAACTCCATCTCATACGTATGACGTACAACGAAGAGATGAGAGACATGCAATTTATACTGACTTTGCAAGGTGTTACCATTACTCACTATGATCGCACTAGAGAAGAGTAACATGTGGGACATGTTTGAAGATCACTATGAATATGATTCAAGGGTGATTGGCTCGCAGTGCAAGTGGGAGTCTGTTGGTATGTATGCCCTGAGAGCCGATCATCGGATGATTGGTGGGATACATTAAGATTGATTTGATAAACATCAAAGGCATGCTTCCAATTCTTTCTGGTTCAGTCATATGAGATAGTGATAGAACAAATTGAATGTCTAGAGAATTACAGTACTCAATGATGTATGCTTTCAGGTTGAGGACCTGAACGATGAGATCATACGGATGCTAAGAGTTTGTACATTCTTGTTATGTCCCTAGTTGGATGTCATTGTGGAAGCTAGATAGATAGTAATGACACACAAGATTAGATTGTGGTGTTGGTTGATGACAGAACCTCATTAGTCATGATATAGAGATATCAAACCAAACACATAGGTACTTGTTAGAGAACAAGTGTACCGGACAGACCCACTGTGAGTTTGACACATGGAACCATGACATGGTAGTCACAGTCAGTACTCACAGTGATGGTGGTGAGTGTGATTCTTTGACCTGAAATCACTACACTCAACACATGTCATTGGGCACACTTTGACATCATCAAATGCAGTCTTGAAACATGGGTTGTTATAAAGGTGATGATTGGGTGGCTTTGACACATGGGGCTTTTGAGGGTGAGTGATAGATATGGGATTTGTCCCTCCTAAGGGAGTTTGATATCCATGGCCGCTTGATGAGTAGGATTGAGAAAGGCGTGCACACATGTGTGAATCAGTATATGATATTAATGTCATACATATCTCTTCCAATCTACTCTGAGATCAAGAAAGTGAATGAATGTTGACAGAATGACTATTCCATGCCTCAAGTTCATTCGGGATATCAGTGACAAAGGAATTATACATTCACTGTAACACCATTCATGGATTGTAGGATTGAAAGTTGTTCTCCAACTTTCTATTTCACTTGGGTAGCACTGATGTGTGACTAGGCACCGCTCTTTGCTTGTGAACCGATCAACTGAGCTTGGTGAACCGATCGGCTCAGGTGGTGAGTCGATCGGCTCATGGATAGGGTGAAATGATCGGTTCAAGTGTTGAAACGATCGGTTCAACTGGTCCAACCGAGAAAGTTGGGAAAGTCATTCATTTCACTTGCCCAATTTGATTGGAACAAGGATTGGTATTAGGTACCAATTAGAAACAAAAGAGGAAAAGTCAATCGGGAACTGACCAGGACCACGAACCGACTGTTTCATGGGTCCCAACCGATCGGTTGAGGTGTCAACCGACCGACTTAGGTCCCCAACCGACCATTTTAGAAATGAAACGATCGGTTCAGGTTGCGCAGTTGGTTGTTTTTGTGGAAAATCTCGAACCCTTCTACTCCTACTTTAGTCCCACATTGCCCGGGATAGAGAACCATGTCCCATGACCCTCCTATATATAGGGGTATTGGGGGTTCTCAAAGTACAATTCAGTGCAACCAATTTCTCTGTAAAGTTGTCGTTCTCTCTGGTTTTGGTAACCGAGAGAGCCCGAGCAAGTGCTACCTGATAAGGGAGGCACAACATGGGAAAGACAACTACAGAAAGCGACTGGTGGCAGGAGAATGTGTCAGTGACTAGTATGCTGATAGGAGGGTGGGACTCCTTCCTATTCCTTGCGGGACAAGGAGATTGGAGTTCCAGGTGGTCTGTGTGGACTACTTTTGAGGCGGGATATTTCTGCCGCTCGGAGGACAGTTGTCAATCCCGACAGTCCCGGTGAGACCAGAAGTCGTCAGTCCTGGTGCGACCAGGAGCTGCACAGACACCGTCCAAGACTGGAGGTGAAGACCACGCAAGCTGCGAGGTATTGTCACCGAGAAAGCCTCGGGATAAGGTATGATTCCACAAACCATCTTTCCTATTGTATAGATGTTGACGCATTTCCTTGTTCTGGGTTTGGGGAGGAGAAATTTTTTTTCCACTGCCTCATCTGCCTCCCATAAAACCTAACATCAGGCAGCTCCCGTAATAGCTTGACCCGATATGCATTAGGTGAGGTCGGCTCATGGAAAGTCGGTCTTGCTACTCTCGACCATGATCCACATCCAGGAAACCCAGATCTATCCAATCCCCCCTTTAACCACCAAAGAGGTGGCTATATCCTTGGCACCGAGATGTTGGTGCCCGACCTGGAGTTGTGACGGACAAACATTTGAAGTTTGGAATAGGCACTTGTTCGCCACTTCTTAGCTACTCGCCATCTTCTGATCCTAAACTTTTTCCCTTCCTCCTTCACTCCAATTAATCTTGATGGAGTGGTTGGGGGCTTCTGTTGCTACAACCTATGTCCAGCACTACCAAGGGTAGTTGGACTCTCCAAGTCATGATCTTTACTTGCTAACGTTGTAGCTATGTCTAGAAGAATCTCATGATCCTTATTGAACAAGGCAGTAGTATGGATGCCATCATGATCCATATTGATGATGATCTTTAGATCTTCTACCATCTTAACAGTCTGAATTTTACTTCTAACCTACTGATTGTGGTTTGTTTTCCTGGTAAAACCATGATTATGAATTTTATTTGGCATAGATTTGAGCCTAATCTTACAAGGGTCGACACTGACTTGTATATGTTTCTATATATATACATCCTCAACATCTAGACCTATTAGGTTTCCCACCAACCTCGTACCTCTATAATTGAGTTTCCAGTAATATTCCAACATAGATTATGCCTAACTGCTCAAGGGAAAGAGTCTGATCATGATTATCTACTTAAACAAAACAGAATGTAACAAACTATGGCATAAGGTCAACTCTGGTAAATTTGTGGAATGACAACCACTATTTCTCAGAGAAAAACAAACTAAAAGAATTCTCTTATATGCATACTATAATCTATTGGTGAATATCTATAAGGGCCTTATGACATATGAATGCATTTTGAAATTAAACTAACTATAAAACTATACAAATGAGTTTCTAATCTTATAGATCCACAATATGGTTTAGTCACTTGACCTTCATTCCTATTCCCTAGTTATCACGTACTTGAGTTCAAACTTAAATCATCATCTATGATCTCTTATTTCTTAACAATCGTGACCTTTCAAAAAATTTGGGAAACCAAAACCATTCTAGAGTCCGCATCATCTAAGTTTTAGAATATTAGTGTGTCCTGATATCGAATTTGGCTAAGGTGGTGAGTATCATGAGACGTATTGATCAATTTAGACGTCATTGCATAGATTTTTTTTCTTTTTTCTAAAAAATGGGATGTTACAATTCTACCCACCTTAAATAAATTCCGTCCTTGACATTTGATTAGTCCACCCACCTTAGGTATTTATGTACTTTGTGTATGATAACTCTCTAATAATATCCTAAGCCTCATTAGCACACTCTAGATGCGACCCTCACATGATCAAATTAACATGTGCATATACTGGTAATAAAGCCTGAAATCCATTGAATGACATCATTATCTAATATGCCAATGAACCTAGCTTGCCTCTCTCCAGAGTGGGCTAAATTAGGAGTTTTGCTTCTTATTTGAATCCATATCACTTGCCTATGTCAAATTATCTACTTTTTTACATGCATGCTTGGTCTTACATTGTATTTTCTTAGGTTTAGGTTACTAAATGTCTCAAACTTTTAATGACAACGCTTCTTTTCTTTGTCACCTTTAGATACATGTCTGTCGGTCATATGTTCAGAGGTGACATGTCTTATCACATCTATCTTAACACCTCCCTCATGCACATGTCCCATACCAAATGCACTTGAAAGGAAAATACAAGCATGATTCATATAGCATCCTCTCTACAAAACCCCCATAAGCTTGTGTCCCATGCCACAAACATGTGGGGGAGAGAGAGAGTATATTATATACATTTCTAGGGTTAACATAAAAGTTCAAACCATCTAGACACATAATCATAATCCATATATAAACTTATGTCTCCTGTCTAGACCTCTACTTTAATTTATAGTATCTTTTACTTGCTTTTTCTATACTTAGGGATAATACTTATGTTTCTAAATTTGTACTCTACTTTGACTTAGCTTCTTATAGGGTGGTCCTAAGTAAGAGCATGAGAATTCATATGGTGGTCAACTATAATGTTGTTTTGATACCATATTGTAACCCCCTCCCTAAGTACACACATGTACATAGCGGAAGAAACATTGAGTCATCTATAACTCATGCACTCAAGGAGGGCATTACATAAAATTGGCATACATAACAACAATATAATCAATCACACAAGATGAAGTATTAGAACATTCTCATGATTGTTCTTACAAAAGTAACACAAATGTTATTACATGGAAAACTCATTTAACATCTTGAGTCTCTACTCGAAGGTTATAAACATTAAAATATATAGTCAAGTCTATAAACCTGAGGATCATCTTATAGTTGGCACTTGTAAAGAGGTGAGATCACCCCCTTACTAAAATTTAAAGGAAATACAAAACATCCACTTTTTCCCAAACATATTAGACATCGTGGAATGCATGTATAATAATCCAAGTAAATAAGCATGTCTAAATACATGTAACATATCAATAGCAGCGGAAAAAGAAACTAAGTTACATTGCTTTTTGTACTCTTATTCACAACATGAGTTTCTTTGAAAAGGGAAAAACTAAAAAGAAACTATAGGATCTAGCAATAAGAAACCTAGTCATCCTTTATTGCACAAATTGAATCTACAACTCCTGAACTTGGTCACCTTGGCCTTGTTCAACACCTTGATCTAACCCTAGGTGGTTGGGAAAGCACCCAGCAAAAAGGGAAAGCAAACAAGGTATGTGTCAGAGAAACTGAACAAGGACAAAAGATAAGAAAACTATATGCAAATAAAGAATAAGATTTCATCATAATATGAAGATAGTCATAAGTATGAGGCATAAAAAAATAGATGCTTGCCATAACAAAAATAGTAAAAAGGTTCTATGCATGATTAATATTGACTACCTAAACTATGTAGGATTGAGGCACCTATCAGACCTCAACCAAATAGGTAAGGGTGAGTAACACATTCCAGTCACCCATCAAATATTTTATATTGGGGAGAGTAACACATTATCCTGGGCAAAATAACACATGCCCCATCTATGGGTGGTTGTACAAAAGTACCACTACTCTAGTTAAATAATTTAATAAAATCAACATGCTAAAGAACCATGGCAAGTATAAGCATCAAATAAAAGGAACATGGCATTGGGTACAAGGCCCAATAAATAAACTGATGTGGAGGCAAGAATATGAAAAAAAATTGTAAAAGAAATAACAAAAAGGAAATTAGGGTTTCATATGAGCCTCATTAGGGAAACTGCGTTAAGGTTGCAAATATTCCCAACTATGGTGTAACGATGCACATACCTCCTTTATTGATTACAACTTATTCACGTTCACCACTTTTATTAAGTCCAAAGCCCACATTTCCTATTTCCAATGTATAATTGTATATTAGGGTTTACATTTTCACTAAGGTAAAGAAACCCTAACTTTTTAAATTTTTGAACAAAACCATGATTTTGACTCTAAAAACATCACCATCGGTCTAGTTAGCTTCTCCTAATTAACAAAACATATAATTTTGTATATTTTGGAGTTACGAAGATTGAAGTGTATTTTTGGTGATTTTTATGTATTAAAATCATTTTTAGAAAACACCTTTCGATAAAATACAAAACCATACCTCAAAATTATTTTATCAGAAATCTTACCTTTTTCTAATTCCAAAACATATTTTATGTTAATATTTGGACAATCAGTTAAAAAGATATGAATTTTCAAATTTTAACCAATCAGGAGATGACACCTCAGCAAGCCGTGAGAGAGAGAGGAAGAGAGAGAGGGAGAGTCACATGACCGGTGTCTTGGCCCAATGAGGCACAGCCACCTTACCCGGTCAGGGCCCGTGCCGCTTGTGTGGCATTGTGCAGATGAAAAATAAAAGGGAACGAAAAGAGGAGGATACCCCCCCTCGGCGTGAGACAGAATAGAAGGAAAAGGTGGGATGGAAGGATGGAAAATCAGGGAGTGACCATCTTCTTCGTCGTTCACATGCCATAGTATCAGTAGGTGAAGATCTAGATTGGGAAAATCCACGATACGCGATGAAACATGAAACCAAAAGAACAAAAAGGAAGAGGAGTGTGAGACAAACTCACATGCACCTTCAATTTTCTCAGAGATGTTCGGTGGAGAGGAAATCGGCCACCATAAATCTTTGGGGAAACTCTACTCTAAGCCTTTAAACGGCTTTGTCTCAGTCAAAATTAGTTGTTCACAAACAATAAGTGATAGCTAACGAAGACCAAGGTACCCATATATATAGGTGTGGGTGAGGGACATTCTGAATAGGGATGGGATGGTTCTTGCTTAGAGAGCAAGAAATGGGCTTTTCTTGAATTCTCCATGAAACTTTGAAAACAAGGGCTCGATGCATGTGGGATTCTATTTGGAACACTATGGCAAAAGAATCATGGAGTTTGATGGATTGTAGCCCGAGTTATCATCGTTCGAAGGTGCACCCAAACACATCTTCATGTACAAGTAGGACTCATGGGGAAGATGATCTGTGGACCATTGGTTCACAGATCCTATGGTGTGGATCATGCACATCCAACCTTAGGCATGACATTGAATGTCATTGCCAAACCATATTCCGACTAATGTGTGATATTCAATTTATTTAAATTTTTGTCTCTCCTTTTTAAAGGTGCAAACGAATCCCAAATTGGATGAAATTTGATAGCCATCCTAATTTGTACATGAGGAATCTGAATATGAAGTTAGTTTTGACTTTTGAGAATTTTATTGTGTTAAATAAATCAAATCCTATTTTCTCTTTCCTCTTACATTAATGATTATATGATTCTCTAAAATTGATGAAAATTCACTCATAAGTCAACTTAAGTACCTTGGACATGAATCTATCAATTTTCCATGTTGAAGTTATTTAGGCAATTATTTAATATTTTGAAGTTTCAACACACTTCCTCTCTCCTAAATTCACATGTATAATGAAGATTACCCAAATTACATGAAACTTTACCCAAATGCTATTTTTAAGGTGTAGATTATGAGTTCAAGATTATTTTCCACTTTTGAAGTCATTAAGTATTTTATTTTATTTTATTTTTATCTCTCTCAGTGGTCATTTTGCAAATCATCCCATTATAAAATTGTTACTGAGGTATTTGTACATAAATCCTTATGAAATCAGATATTGGGAACAAATGTACACCAAGCCTTTATAATTTCCACTAATACATCATCAGGGATAGAAAAGAAAAAGAAAACTCAGGAAAAAAGACTCAACTAAGATTATACACAGATTTCAGTTCGTTACAACACTCCACCCGTTAAAAAGGATTTCGTCCCCAAAATCTCATACAAAAAGAGAAGGGTGAGTATGTAACATCTCATCTCTGAGCTCCCAAGTGGTTTCTTCCAAACCATGATACTACCATAAAACATTTACCAACTCAATCTCCTTGTTCTTCAACTTCTAAACTCGGGAGTCAAGAATCTTCATAGGTAACTCTTCATAGGTCATGTTATCTCAAATCTCCAAAGGCTCGATAGTGAGTACATGAGAAGGGTCGTTCACATACTTTCTCAACACATAGACATGCAACACATTACAGATCTTGTCATAGGCAGGAGGAAAAGCAAAATGATATACACATCTCCTACTTTATCTAAGATCTCAAATGGTCCAACATATCGGGGACTAAGCTTGACTTTAACTTTAGATCTTGCAATAGAACGTATAGGCTTGATCTTCAAGAAGGCATAGTCACCTACTAGGAAACTAACATTGGATGTCTTCTTATCAGCATACATCTTCTTCCTATCTTATGTAGCCTTCATACGCTTCTTTCTCAACTAGACCTTCTCTATCATCATCTGCATATCATCAGTCTTTACCAGAGTACGCTCTCCCACATCATCCCAATGCAATGGAGAACGACATGGTCTTCCATATAAGGCTTCATAGGGTGGCATACCAATGCTAGCTTGGTAACTATTATTATAAGCAAACTCTACCAATGGAAGAAACTTATCCCATATACCTCCCCAATCCATAACACAGACATGAAGAAAATCTTCTAGAATTTGCACTATCCTTTCATATTGACCATCAATTTGAGGATGATAGGCCGTACTGAAACACAAGTCAGTACCCATCTCTGCTTGAATATGACTCCACAAATGAGAGGTGAACTTCAGGTCACGATTAGATACTAGCAATTTAGGAACTCCATGTAAATGAACAATCCAATCCATGTACAACTGAGCCATCTCATCAACCTTATATGTGGACTTGAAAGGCAAAAAGTGGGAAGACTTTGTAAGCCGGTCAATAAAGACCCACACAACATCAAATCCCTTCCTAGTCTTGTAGGGAAACCAATGACAAAGTCCATAGTAATCTTCTCCCATTTCCATTCCGAAATCTCAAGTGGGTGTAGAAGACCACCAGGTCGTTGATGCTTGATCTTGACTTGCTGACAAGTCAAACACTTTGCAATGAATAGAGCGGAATCCTTCTTCATGTTCTTCCACAGAAAACTTCATTGTAGGTTTTTGTACATCTTGTTAGTACCAGGGTGTATGGTGTACTTAGACCCATGGGCTTTGCAAAAAAACCTCTGTCACAGGTTCCCAACTTCAGGTATCCACAACCTTTGTCGGAAACGAACAACACCATCCACTCCAACTGAAAAATCAGATTGTGGCTGCTCAGCTAAGTCCTTCATCTCTTCAAGAACAGAACTTTCAATTTGTGTAGCAACAACTTCTGAGATCCAAGAAGGTGTAATGGAAAAAATAGCCATGTAAACACACAACTTCACAGCATCTTCTTTATCAACAAGTTGTGGTTTCCAAATAGAAACATATTCCAGGTTAGACATACTGCATTCTTCTTCTGACTGAAAGCATCAGCGACTAAATTTTCCTTACCAGGATGGTAGTTGATGGTAAAATATAGTCCTTGAGATACTCTAACCATCCTCGTTGCCTCAGATTCAGATCCTTCTGTGTCAATAGATATCTCTAACTTTTGTGATCTGAGAAAACTCCAAATTTCACTCCATACAGGTAGTTTTGCCAAATCTTTAAAGCATGTACGATAGCGGCTAGCTCCAAATCATGTGTAGGCCAATTATCCTCATTAGGTTTCAACTGGCATGAAGCATAGGCTATCACATGATCTTATTGCATCAAGACACACCCTAATCCTTGCCTAGAACCATCAGTGAAAATGATGTAGGATTTGCCTTCAACCGGTAGTGCAAGAACAGAGGCAGACATCAAACAACCTTTCAGTTTCTTAAAATTGTCCACACATTCATGTGTCCACACAAAATTGACGTCCTTTCTTGTCAACTTTGTCAGGGGAAGATCTATCTCAGAAAAACTATTGATAAACCTCTGATAATAACTTGCTAAACTGAGGAAGCTACAGATCACAGATGGGGTCTTCAGAGCTTTCCACTTGGTCACAACTTCTATCTTTGTGGGATCAATAGCAATATGTCCCATAGAAATCACATGACCTAAGAACATCACCTCCTTGATCTAAAACTCACACTTTGAGAATTTAGCATATAGTTGATTTTCTCTCACTATGTTCAGCACGATCTGCAGATGTTCACAATGTTGTTCTTTCGATTCAGAGTAGACCAACACATCATCAATGAATACTACCACAAATTGATTGAGGTATGGACAAACACTCTATTCACCAAGTCCATGAAAGTAGCAGGGGCATTAGTCAAGCCAAAAGGCATGACCAAAAACTCATAATGCACATATTGTGTCTTGAAAGATGTCTTCGGGACATCCTCATCTTTCACTCGCATCTGGTAATAGCCACTTCGCAAATCCATCTTTGAGAACACAGTGGCTGACTTCAACTGGTCAAATAGATCATTGACGTGGGGCAGACGATAATGCTTCTTTATCATCACATGGTTGAGCATACAGTAGTCCATGCACATACGCTACAAACCGTCCTTCTTCTTTACAAACAAGTCAGAGGCTCCCCAAGGTGAAACACTAGGGTGCACAAAGCCCATGTCAAGAAGCTCCTGAAGCTGCTTCTTAAGCTCGACAAGTTCTGTAAGGGCCAAGCGATAAGGCAACTTTGAGATAGGTGAAGTTTCTGGTGCGAGCTCAATGGAAAACTCCACCTCGTGACTTGGGGGCAACCCAGGTAACTCCTCAGGAAAAAGATCAGGGAAGTCCTTCACAACTTCTATATGGTCAAGAGCAGTTAGGGTAGTGTCGAGGAAGATAGAAGCTAAAAAGGCTCTACAACCACACGAGATAAGCTTTTTGGTTTTGATTATGAGATGATGAATGGTCAATCTTCTCACTTCCTTCCCTTGACACACATCCTTCCCTCTACAAGGTGAAACAAACTAACCTTCAAAACCTCACAGAACTAAATTGCCTTGTACTTCTTCTACCAATCCATCCCCATGATAATGTCAAAGGTGATAATGTCAAGCAAGATGAAATCTGAGGGAAACATTATACCAGAGATACAAAGGTTCAAGGTCGGGAATTTGAGATAAGAAGAGTAGATCCTACCACTAGGGGTTTTAACATCTAAAACATGATCCATATATGTTGATTCTATCTCTAACATGGTAGCAAACTCAGATGACATGAATGTATTCGATGAACCAGAATCAAAGAGTGTTTTAAATGGATACATATTAAGATGTAAGGTACCTTTGATGACTTCATTATCTCCTTCAGCTTCCTCAGCATTAAGGACAAACACCCTTCCATTCCTACTTTCCACGGGTGGCTGTCAGCCTTGCCGGTTCTGATTTTTGTTCTTTGGAGGCGGATTCTGACGTTGTTGTTGTTGGGTGGGCTATTGAGAAGATGACTACACCAGGAGTCACGTGCAAGCTTGGGGCAGTTTGGCTGGATGTGTCCAACTTGGCTGCACTCATGGCAGATGGGTGCAGGACGGTCATCTCTATGGGGTTGTCCATTACTAGTAGGACACCTTCCTAGTTGATGAGAATGGGAGCAACAATTTTATTTGGCATGCCTTTAGTTTCCACCATTATTCTACCTCTTGTTGTTGTACCTGAAAGGCTAGAATCTGGGGTAAGACTTGATCGGCAAAGCCTTGTCCACCATTTGTTGGAATGTCATGGGCAGTTGGGGGACAATGTTCCGACCAACATTGTAGCTTAAACCCTTAAGGAACTTGGTTGATCTCCTTTCAGCTTCAAGGTCCACCGCATAGCGCTCCAGGAGGAGGAAACGTTGCACGTACTCGGAGACGCTCATGCTTCTTTAATGCAGGTTGTAGAACTTTGCCTCCATCCTCTTCACAAAGGTGGGGCAGATGTACTTCTCATGAACAAGCTTGAGGAACTGCATCTAGGTCATGCTTGTGGTATCACAATTACAAGCCATACCCGTCCACCAGACTCGTGTCGGCCCATCCAGCACATAAGCTATGAAACAAACCTTCTAGTGAGGAGGATAGGCCATGACCTTAAAGGTATGCTCCAAGGCCAAAACATAGTCATTGGCCTTATCCACCATGTTTGGATCACTCTCGCCCTTGAATTATGGTGGTTGCATCTTGATGAAGTTCGTAAGAGTGAACTCCTTCGGATTGGCTGTAGAAACTACAGTGATGGAGAGATGACCTACCAAGGTGGTCAAGAGCAGTTGGCACAGCATGGTCAGCTCCTTCTCAGGGGTCAAAAGAGGTGTTCTTACAGGGGAAGTAGGGACTGTCCCAATGTTGGAGGGAGTCACTGGAGTATCTCAATTGTTGATGTTGCCGAAAGTGGCTCCTGAAGAGGAGTTGTTCATGTTTCCAAACAAATCTCCCTTACTGAAAGATAATGGTATAACGTAAGATAAAAAAAGTAGAAAACAAGGATAGATAACACTACTATTTCCACTGGGCCTACTATTACAAATAGTGTGTATCAACGTAGGCCTAGACACCCTTTCTTCAACTTATGCCCTGATAGTTGTCCAACTGGCTCTGATACCACGTTGTAAAGAGGAGAGATCACCCAAAACATAGTAGACATCATGGAATGCATGTATAATAATCCAATTTAATAAGCATGTTCAGATACATGTAACATGTCAATAGCAGTGGAAAAAGAAACTAAGTTATTACACTATTTTTTGAACTCTTGTTCACTACATGAGTTTCTTTGAAAAGGGAAAAACTAAAAAAAGAAACTATAGGATCTAGTAATAAGCAATCTAGTCATCCTTGATTACACAACTTGAATCTACTACTCCTAAACTTGGTCACCTTGGCCTTGTTTAACACCTTGATCTAACCCTGGCTGGTTGGGAAAGCACCCAGCAAAAAGGGAAAGAAAATAAGGTATGTGTCAGAGAAACTGAACAAGGACAAAAGATAAGAAAACTATATGGAAATAAAGGCTAAGATTTCATCATAAGATGGAGATAGTCAAAAGTATGAGGCATAAATAAATAGATGCTTGCCATAACAAAAATAGTAAAAAGGTTGCATGCATGATTAATATTGACTACCTAAACTATGTGGGATTGAGGCACCTACCATACCTCAACCAAATAGGTGAAGGAGAGTAATCCATTCCAGTCACCCATCAAATATTTTATATTGGGGAGAGTAGCACACTCGCATGGGAAAAATAACACATGCCCTGTCTATGGGTGATTGTAAAAAAGTACCACTACTCTAGTTAAATAGTCAAATAAAATCAACATACTAAAGAACCATGGCAAGTATAAGCATCAAATAAAAGGAACATGGCAGTGGGGTACAAGACCCAATAAATAAACTGATGTGGAGACAAGAATATGATAAAGAATAATAAAAGAAATAACAAAAGGAAATTAGCATTTCATATGAGCCTCATTAGGGAAACTGGGTTAAGGTTGCAAATATTCCCAAGGTGTAAGGATGCACATACATCCTTTAGTGATTACAACTTATTCATGTTCACCACTTTTATTGAGTCCAAATTCCACCTTTACTATTTCCAATGTATAATCTTATATTAGGGTTTACATATGCATTAAGGTAAGGAAACCCGAACTTTTGATCTTTTTGAACAAAAACACAATTTTGACTATGAAAACATCACCATCGATCTAGTTAGGTTCTCCGAATTAAGAAAACATATAATTTCATATATTTTGGAGTTACAAAGATTAAAGTGTAATCTTAGTGATTTTTATGTATTAAAATCATTTTTAGAAAACACCTTTCGACAAAACACAAAACCAAACCTCAAAAGTATTTTTATCAGAAATCTTACCTTTTTATAATTCCAAAACATATTTTACTTTAATTTTTGGACAATCGATTAAAAAGATATGAATTTTCAAATTTCGACCAATCAGGAGATGACCCCCTAGAAAGCCGCAAGAGAGAGAGGGAGAGGCACATGACCGGTAACCTAGCCCAATGAGGTGCATCCATCTTGCTCAGTCAGGGCCCTTAGTTTCCACCAGCATTCTACCTATTGTTGTAGTTGTACCCGAAAGGCTGGAATCTGGGGTAAGACTTGATCGCCAAAGCCTTATCCACCATTTGTTGGAATTTCAGGGGCAGTTGGGGGACAATGTTCTAACCAATGATGTATCTTAAACCCTCAAAAATAGGGTTGATCTCCTTCCAGCTTCAAGGTCCACTGCATAGCGCTCCAGGAGGAGGAAACGTTGCACGTACTCAGAGAAGCACATGCTTCCTTGATGTAGGCTATAGAACTCTGCCTCCTTCCTCTTCACAAAGGCAGGGCAGATGTACTTCTCATGGAATAGCTTGAGAAACTACATCTAGGTCATGCTTGTGGTATCACAGTTACAAGCCATACCCGTCCAGCAGACTCGTGCCGGCCCATCCAGCACATAAGATGTGAAACAAACCTTCTAGTGAGGAGGACACACCATGACCTTGAAGGTACACTCCAAGGCCAAAACCTAGTCATCGGCCTTATCCACCATGTTCGGCTCACTCTCGCCCTTGAATCATGGTGGTTGCATCTTGATGAAGTTCATAAGAGTGAACTCCTTTGGATTGGCTGCAGCAGCTACAATGCTGGAGAGCTGACCTACCAAGGTGGTCAAGAGTAGCTGGCGCAGCATGGTCAGCTCCTACTCAGGGGTCAAAAGAGGTGTGCTTACAGGGCTAGTAGAGACTGTCCCAGTGTTGGAGAGAGTCACTGGAGTATCTTGATTGTCGATGTTGCCAGAAGTGGCTCCTAAAGAGGAGTTTTCCACGTTTCCAAACAAATCTCCCTTCCTGAAAGATAAGGGTATAACATAAGATAACATAAATACACAATAAGGATAGATAACACTATTATTTCCACTAGGCCTACTATTTCAAATAGTGAGTATAAACGTAGGCCTAGACACCCTTGCTTCAACTTATGCATTGATAGTTGTCCAACTGGCTCTGATACCATGTTCTAAAGAGGTGAGATCACCCCCTTACTAAAATTTAAAGGAAATACAAAACATCCACTTTTTTCCAAACATAGTAGACATCATGGAATGCATGTATAATAATCTAAGTAAAAAAGCATGTTTAGATACATGTAACATGTCAATAGCAGCGGAAAAAGAAACAAAGTTATTACATTGCTTTTTGAACTCTTGTTCACTACATGAGTTTCTTTGAAAAGGGAAAATTTGAAAAAAAAACTATAGGATCTAGCAATAAGCAATCTAGTCATCCTTGATTGCACAACTTGAATCTACTACTCCTAAACTTGGTCACCTTGGCCTTGTTCAACACCTTGATCTAACCCTGGGTGGTTGGGAAAGCACCCAGCAAAAAGGGAAAGAAAATAAGGTATGTGTCAGAGAAACTAAACAAGGATAAAAGATAAGAAAACTATATGGAAATAAAGGCTAAGATTTCATCATAAGATGGAGATAGTCATAAGTATGAGGCATAAATAAATATATTCTTGCCATAACAAAAATAGTAAAAAGGTTGCATGCATGATTAATATTGAATACCTACACTATGTGGGATTGAGGCACCTACCGGACCTCAACCAAATAGGTGAAGGAGAGTAATCCATTCCAGTCACCCATCAAAAATTTTATATTGGGGAGAGTAACACATTCCCCTGGGAAAAATAACACATGCCCCATCTATGGGTGATTGTACAAAAGTACCACTACTCTAGTTAAATAGTCAAATAAAATCAACATACTAAAAACCATGGCAAGTATAAGCATCAAAAAAAAGGAACATGGAAGTGGGGTATAAGACCCAATAAATAAACTGATGTGGAGACAAGAATATGAAAAAGAATAGTAAAAGAAATAACAAAAGCAAATTAGGGTTTCATATGAGCCTCATTAGGGAAATTGGGTTAAGGTTGCAAATATTCCCAACTAAGGTGTAAGGATGCACATACCTCCTTTACTGATTACAACTTTTTCACATTCACCACTTTTATTGAGTCCAAATTCCACCTTTACTATTTCCATTGTATAATCTTATATTAGGGTTTAAATATGCATTAAGGTAAAGAAACCCTAAATTTTGACCTTTTTGAACAAAACCACAATTTTGACTATGAAAACATCACCATCGATCTAGTTAGGTTCTCGAAATTAAGAAAATATATAATTTTGAATATTTTGGAGTTACGAAGATTAAAGTTTATTTTTGGTGATTTTTATGTATTAAAATCATTTTTAGAAAACACCTTTTGACAAAACCTAGAACCAAACCTCAAAAGTATTTTTATCAAAAATATTACCTTTTTATAATTCCAAAATATATTTTAGTTTAATTTTTGGACAATCGGTTAAAAATATATGAATTTCAAAATTTTGATCAATCAGGAGATGACACCTCAGCAAGCCGCGAGAGAGAGAGAGGAAGAGAGAGAGGGAGAGGTGCCTAACCGGTGACCTAACCCAATGAGGTGCATCCATCTTGCCTAGTCAGGGCCCTTAGTTTCCACCAGCATTCTACCTATTATTGTTGTTGTGTCCGGAAGGCTGGAATCTGGGGTAAGACTTGATCGCCAAAGCCTTATCCACCATTTGTTGGAATGTCAGGGGCAGCTTGGGGACAATGTTCTGACCAACGTTGGAGCTTAAACCCTCAAGAAACAGGGTTGATCTCTTTCAGCTTCAAGGTCCACCACATAGCGCTCCAGAAGGAGGAAACGTTGCACTTACTCAGAGATGCTCATGCTTCCTTGATGTAGGCTATAGAACTCTACCTCCTTCCTCTTCACAAAGGCAAGGCAGATGTACTTCTCATTGAATAGCTTGAGGAACTACATCTAGGTCATTCTTGTGGTATCAAAGTTGCAGGCCATACCCTTCTAGCAGACTCATGTCGGCCCATCCAGCACATAAGATGTGAAACAAACCTTCTAGTGAGGAGGACATGCACGCCATGACCTTCAAGGTACGCTCCAAGGCCAAAACCTAGTCATCGACCTTATCCACCATGTTTGGCTCACTCTTGCCCTTGAATTATGGTGTTTGTATCTTAATGAAGTTCGTAAGAGTGAACTCCTTTGGATTGGATGTAGTAACTACAATGATGGAGAGTTGACCTACCAAGGTGGTCAAGAGCAGCTGGCACAGCATGGTCAGCTCCTATTCAGGAATCAAAAGAGGTGTGCTTACAGGGGTAGTAGGGACTGTCCCAGTGTTGGAGGGAGTCACTAGAGTATCTTGATTGTCGATGTTGCCAGAAGTGGCTCCTAAAGAGGAGTTGTCCATGTTTCCAAACAAATCTCCCTTCCTGAAAGATAAGGGTATAACATAAGATAACATTAGTAGAAAATAAGGATAGATAACACTACAATTTCCACTAGGCCTACTATTTCAGACAATGAGTATCAACGTAGGCCTAGACACCCTTGCTTCAACTTATGCCCTGATAGTTGTCCAAATGGCTCTGATGCCATGTTGTTAAGAGGCGAGATCACTCCCTTACTAAAATTCAAAGCAAACACAAAACATCCACTTTTTCCCAAACATAGTAGACATCATGGAATGCATGTATAATAATCTAAGTAAAAAAGCATGTTCAGATACATGTAACATGTCGATAGCAGTGGAAAAAGAAATGAATTTATTACACTACTTTTTGAACTCTTGTTCACTACATGAGTTTCTTTGAAAAGGGAAAATTTGAAAAGGAAACTATAGGATCTAGCAATAAGCAATCTAGTCATCTTTGATTGCACAACTTGAATCTACTACTCCTAAACTTGGTCACCTTGGCCTTGTACAACACCTTGATCTAACCCTGGGTGGTTGGGAAAGCACCCAGCAAAAAGGGAAAGAAAATATGGTATGTGTCAGAGAAACTAAACAATGATAAAAGATAAGAAAACTATATGGAAATAAAGGCTAAGATTTCATCATAAGATGGAGATAGCCAAAAGTATGAGGCATAAATAAATAAATGTTTACCATAACAAAAATAGTAAATAGGTTGCATGCATGATTAATATTGAATACCTAAACTATGTGGGATTGAGGCACCTACTGGACCTCAACCAAATAGGTGAAGGAGAGTAATCCATTCCAGTCGCCCATCAAAAACTTTATATTGGGGAGAGTAACGCATTCCCCTGGGAAAAATAACACATGCCCCATCTATGGGTGATTGTACAAAAGTACCACTACTCTAGTTAAATATTCAAATAAAATCAACATACTAAAGAACCATGGCAAGTATAAGAATCAAATAAAAGGAACATGGCAGTGGGGTACAAGACCCAATAAATAAATTGATGTGGAGACAAGAATATTGAAAAGAATAGTAAAAGAAATAACAAAAGGAAGTTAGGGTTTCATATGAGCCTCATTAGGGAAACTGGGTTAAGGTTGCAAATATTCCCAACTAAGGTGTAAGGATGTACATACCTCCTTTATTGATTACAATGTATTCACGTTCACCACTTTTATTGAGTATAAATTCCACCTTTACTATTTCTAATGTATAATATTCACTACTACAGAACCTACCTTTAGTGTCGGTTATTTAACCAAACTCTTCGCGCGCCACAGGAAGCGTGCCATCAGGGGACAATAGGCGTCGGTTATTAGATAAGAAACCGACGCCCAAAACTTTCGCGCCACAGAAAGGGCGCCATCTTGGCCACTATCAGTGTCGGTTATTTACAAATAACTGACACCATATATTAGGAAATAGACGTCGGTTATTTGTAAAAAAACTGACACTAGAACATTATGTGTCGGTTTTTTACAAATAACCGACGCCCAAACCCGCGCCATCTTGGCCACGGCCGTGCTGTCCAGCACGGTCGTGTTGTTAAGGAAATAGATGTCGGTTTATTATAGGAAAATCGACACTATATCATTATGTGTCGGTTATTTACAAATAACCGACGCCTATTGTTTTTTTTTTCTGTCAGTCTGCAGACCTGCTGTGGCTGGTCGCAGGATGAGAAACATGTTCAGTTCAGTTATGAACTGCATGTTTTACGACATCCATTGATATCAGCCGACAACAGGCCGCAAACCTGCAAAATTAACAATAAAAGAGTTCCATTCATTCACACATTTATAAACATTCACACATGCTAGCAATCTATAGTTCCATTCATTCACATTCACACATGTAGAAACATTCATATAGCAACGAACACTTTCATTCATTTTCACTCAGACACGTGTAGAAACATCCAGACATGTAGAAACATTCACACATATATTATAATTCAGAAATTCATTTACAAAGTATCATTGTTTAGTCATTATTCGCTATCAGGATCCCAATTATATTTTAAAGCCCCCACTAATTGTATGGTTGTTGCCGATTGTTCGATTACTTCATTTAATTCTCCTATCGTATAGGGAGCATTAACATTTGGTAAGTCATTTCCTGTAATGGGGTCAGCTTTAAACACATGTAAAGAGAATGATGTATATATATAATTAATGAGCTATAAATAAGATTGATATATTTCGATCATATTATCTAATGAGACTATATAATACATGAGCAATACATTTGATATCCAGTGCGGCATGTTTGATAATCATGTGCATATATTGCATGACATAGTATCCACATGCCCATCCATTGTCTTGTGTAGAACACTATAAATTCAAACATACAAAATATTAACAAATACAATTAATTAAGCATTGTTCACATAAATAATATATACATATATTGCAGTCGGGAACTTACTTTCATGTTCTTCCAAATTATTGGCTGGTTCTTTTTCGTGGGGACCTTTCCTCCAGCCTTTTTGTACTCCTCAAAACCCCTACATGTTAATGTAACACAGAACATTGCAATTATATAGTAATGTAATAACATATGTTAACGGATATGAAAAATGAAATATTTCTCACCGAAATATTGCCATTTTCATTATGTGTCCAAATCTTGTATTCAATTTACCCCCCTTAGGATCTAGATAATACACAGTGAACGTCTCGGGGGCAATAACCAATAACTCCCAATGCCTACCCCTAGAGGAAAAAAAGTTAAAAATTAATAACTCAAAATCCACAATAAAATGTAATTTTCTTAAGTCCAAATTATAATAAGAAAAGTAAACTTACTCTACATTGAATGGAGCCATTATCACCGTCTTCTTTTTTACAGTAAAAATTGAAAAAGCCTCACAGCAGTATTGTTGAACTGATGTAGGGTCTTTAGCTACTAGACTAATCAAGGATGGAATAAAAACCCTACATGTTCGAATCCAAAATCTGCACATATGTTGTCTAAGTAGCTGCAAAATATGTATTAATTATGCATGCATAAATAAATAAGAAACCAGATCACCAGATCATACACAAGGTATATGGATGTATAAAGAATATCTCACCTTATCCATAGCTCTATCACAGATGTATTTATCCAATCATATCGAAACAACTCCAAAATATCTTGTATAAATAGTTTTGTTTCGTATGACTGACCTGTAGAATCTGAATTAGAAGAAACAATTATAGGGGAGTTTATATCATGTTCCCCTAATCATATTGCCATACCCCTATAGTTAGGACCTAACGGGATAGGTAGGTCCTGTGGAACCCAACTAGGTAATGCAGGAGGTGGAGGTGGAGGCCTAGATGTTGTGGGTGTCTTCTTTTTAACCTATATATATATATATATATATAATTTCAGATCAACTGCCAGCATATACACACACTAACAATTGAACGTAATGTAAATTTACCGTACCTTTTCAGTAAAGAAGACATACGCTTTTTCCCACAATATCACTCCGCCTACTGCTTCACTAAGCGTTTCACAATCGGGGTGGGCATATGGCAGTGGAAGATCCATCCACTGGGGGAATATATGTATCAGGCTCACCCGAATCCAACCAGCTGGTACTGGAGACCCGTGACATGTTTCCCCTGGTAGGGATGGGTAAGCCGACGCCTCTTCCACGACAAATTCTTTACTTTTTAGACGGCATGGCTTCAACCCCTACAAATTTTTTATGTAAAGAATGTTATATACATATATACATATCATCTTTTTCTTAAACGACTACAATTTCATATATACGTATCATCTTGAATTAAAAAACTAGTTACTATGTCATAAAAATACTTACAGTGGATGTGCTAGGTGGTGGTTCTACAGGATTACTCCCAACCTCTGCAGTAGGAGTAGGAGTAGAGTCTGCAGTAGGTATTGTCTGGTAAGTGGCAGTCTGAGATGCCTGCTACTTTTTCATTGCTTCTTTGAGTTTTTCTTCGAGTTTTCTGTCAAATAGCTTATCCACATATACATTGATAAAAGAAACGTCAAATTCTAATTTTTGAATTCTCTTTTACAGTAACATTATAAAGAAAGAATATGTTACCTCTTCTTGTGAAAGTCCCACTTTTGGGACATGTTTGCGCTGGGATGACCCAAAAAAAGATTTAATGCCCACACCAGCGCCTGCAGCCCTAACACGTCCAGGATGCTCTGGGTTACCCAGAGCAACTGTCAATTCATCCTTTGTTCCCTCGGGGATGAACTTTCCTTGTTTCCTCAGATCGTGCAGCTCCCGTTAATCACCAAAACAAAAATTTGTACTTAAGTAAACAACACAAATAATCAATATTCGAATGATTGCTGTAAGAGTTGTATTTTACCATTTTTGCAGCCGCCTCAGTAGTTGCGGCCTTAGGTATTTCTCCCTTCTTATTTTTCCTCCCAGCTATCCAGACATCATGGCGAGGCAGAGGTGTGCTACCTATGGTAGAGGACTCCTGAGTAGCAGCAGACTGAGCAGCAGTAGCCTCAGCATGTAGTCTTTGGCGAATGCCTGCATACCCCTTTGGACCCATTGTGTGGTCATGCACATTCAGTGCACGCCTTGATCTTTGTGCCTCACTGAGGGCCTAGTTAGTATGCAAATTAATTATTTGGTTAGTAACATTAAATGTTAATCTTGAATAAGTGAATACAACATATATTAATTAATGAGATTGACGCCTAATACCTTGAATTCATCAGTTTGTCTTGAAGCGACAAACATGTCCCATTCTTCTTTGTCCAGGAAGTTCCACTGTTCAGTGGTTGTCTTCTTCCTCTTGTCGGCTTCTTTTATGTATTCTCTGGTGAGATTTGTCCTATAGTTCCTTAGGACTCTCCCACAGCGTTGCATCACGCATTTACGATGCAGCTTTTCATCCAATTCAAATATACTCTGCAAAATAGAATTGCTATTAACTAGTATCCAAAAATTTAGCAATCTACAAAATAAAATTGCAAATTAATAATAACTCACGCATAAATCCCTCCATATTAAATCTTTCTTCTCCTTAGAAACTTTATGCCAAGAATCTAAGCGACAACCGCAACGGATACGAGTAACAAACCCAAGATATGAAATAAATGAATTGCGATTCACACCACATGCATTTCCTGCATTATCGAAATCCACAACAAGTTTGGGTCCATTGCCCTTTTGTGAAATTAACTTCTTCATCATAGTGATGTCCCTTCTCTTGTCAACTTTTTGGTGTTGTTGATCAAGTGCTTCAGCTGGTACCTGTGCATCATCAACCTAAAATTTGACAAAATAATTCACATTTACAAGATATAACTATAAATGGACATATAGATATAAATATATGATATATTTTTAAAACTTACATTGTGAGGCGGCGCATTGATGTCCTCACCCTCACGGTAGTCATCAGCACGGTCATCAGGAGAATGGCCAGCCATCTGCAAATTCACATTCAAATTGTAAAGTTCACATTGTAAAGTAGTAATTCAAAGTGTAAAGCTCACATTGTAAAGTAATTCAAATTGTAAAGCTCACATTGTAAAGTAATTCAAATTGTAAAGTATCCATTCTATGATCAAAGAGAAAAACAAGTATATATTAGGACAAGATTAGGCCAACAAATACATGTGATGTCATTCTTATATATAATAAATGTGTACCACCTATCCCATTCTTGAACACCTAATCTCACTAGTAAGTGTATAATGTGTATTGGGTTTTCGAGATAATTTCGGCAGCATTTCCCCGCTGTTCTCCAAGTACATATGTACTTAGAGAACAAATGGGGAAATGCTACCGAAATTTTCTTGAAAACCCAATACACATTATACACTTACATCCTAAGTGATATTAGGTGTTCAAGAACAGTCCCAAACTGGGGACTATCCAAGATTTACTCCTAATGAGTAAATCTTGGACGGGGTTCTAGGCTATTGAGTACATATCCACATTAAAGCTCACATTGTAAAGTTCACATTCACATTGTAAAGTAATTCAAATTGTAAAGTATCCATTCTATGATCAAAGAGAAAAATTAAGCTCACATTATAAATTAAGCTCACATTGTAAAGTTCACATATTCAAAAAAAAACGTATACAACAAAACATATATACCTCTAATATTGCGATTTTTTATCAATTAACAATCCTTCATTGTGATCTTCGCGCACATACAAGTCATCATTAGCTTCAATATTTGTTGTTGTTGGCAACCCAACTGAGAATGGACTGGAGTCATCATACTTATCATAGTATTGTTCTTCATCTATAGGATCTTCAACGAACTGTCTTTTACCATGAAGAACAACCGACCATTTATCATTTGCAGGATCATCGATATAAAATACTTGTTTCGCCTGTGATGCCAATATAAATGGTTCAGCCTTCTCGCCAATATTTTCAAAGTTCACTAAAGTGAAACCCAATTCATCCACTATAACTCCTTTGGTGTTATCAACCCAATTACATTTGAAGAGCGGAATTCTGAAATCTATGTAGTCAAATTCCCATATGTCTTCAATGACACCGTAATATGACATTTTAGCTTCACGTGGACTCTTATCCTTTGCACTTACAAAAAACATAGTCGATGCTTGAAGGGTGACCCCACTGTTTTGGACGACACTCTTATCATCTTGGCGCTTTGTGTAATATGTGAATCCATTAATGTCATACCATTCATAAGACATAACAGTCAACTTTGGTTTAAAGGCAAGGCATTTGATAGTTTCAGTAATATCATCTGGTGTTTGAGATAGTTGATGTAAGACTTTATCTTCAAACCACTTAATAAAAGTCTTGTTATGCTCTCTAGCAAGCCACATTGTATTCGCTCGAGGATATTGTCTTTTGATGAAATTGGTATGTTCCTCGATATAAACGTTCACTTCGTCCATGTGGTGTAAAATATACAAATGACCTTGTTCCAACTGCTCACGGCTGATTACTTTCACACGTGAACCCAAAATTCCTTTGCCAAATAGCTCGTCAATATTCTTGTCATTATCAGGAGTGTCATTACCACTGAGAAAGTCATTGCAGAATTCCATAACCTCTCTTGTCACATAACCTTCAATTATACTCCCTTCAGGCCGATAGCGGTTTCGAACATCACCTTTGAAAATGCTCATGTATCATTCAAAGGGATACATCCAATGCAAGAAAACCGGTCCCAAGATTTTCACTTCCCTAGTCAAGTGGACAACAAGATGTACCATGATATCAAAGAACGAAGGAGGAAAATACATCTCAAGCTGACATAGGGTAACAACCACTTCTCTTTGTAAATTATCGAGAGTCTCAAGGTCAATAACTTTTCTACAGAGACTGTTGAAAAAGAAACAAAGTCTGGTGATTGCAAACCTTACATGCTTCGGCAATATAGATCGAATTGCCACGGGAAATATTTGTTGCATTAGAGTGTGACAATCATGAGATTTAAGACCAAT
The DNA here is from genome assembly GCA_963693085.1 of Alisma plantago-aquatica. NCBI lineage: Eukaryota > Viridiplantae > Streptophyta > Magnoliopsida > Alismatales > Alismataceae > Alisma > Alisma plantago-aquatica. The sequence continues at coordinate 217,470,908 of OY856409.1, forward strand.
CAACTTCAATCTTTCATTGATACCAAACTACGGATGTTGGATGAGTAACCATGTGGCACCTTAACATTTACCAAGCATTCACAAAAAGCTTTCTTCTCCTTTCTAGACAACGTGTAACAAGCGGGAGGTAAGTATGTTCTTTTATTACCCATTTCACGTAATTCTGTTAATTCTGATCTTATTCCCATTTTCACGTAGGTCCAGTATAGATTTTATCCCATCTTTAGTCTTACCTGGTATATTTAACAGAGTACCAATGATGCTATCACAGACATTTTTCTCAACGTGCATTACATCGATACAATGTCTGACTGTCAAAGAACTCCAATAAGGAAGATCCCAAAATATTGACTTCTTCTTGAATGAAGAATTGTCACTCCATGTAGTACATTGTGATCTCTTACCAAATTCATTGACAATGTCTTTTACTCTTTCATAAACAACCTCCCCTGGTATAGGTTTAGGTGCACTCCGTTCCTCATTCAATCCATTGAATGCTTTGCGCTTCCTACGATACGGATGGAATTTTGGAAGAAACCTTCGATGACCGAGATATACATTCTTACCGCCATATTTTAGTCTTGTTGAATCAGTGTTCTCTTCACATATAGGACACACTTTAGCTCCTTTGACACTATATTCAGACAAATTCCCATATGCTGGAAAGTCATTAATAGTGCAAAACAACATAGCATGCAAACGAAATGTCTCTCTTCATGAAGCATCATAGGTCATCACACCTTCAACCCAGAGTTTCTTTAAGTCATCAATCAGAGGTTCAAGATAAACATCGATGTCATTTCCAGGTTGTTTAGGGCCCGATATCAACAACGACAGCATCACATACTTATTTTTCATACACAACCAGGGAGGAAGATTGTATATAACAAGCATGACTAGCCAAGTGCTATGTTGGCTGCTCAATGTCCTGTACGGATTCATCCCATCTGTACAAAGCCCAAGTCTTAGATTCCTGACTTCTTCACCAAATTCAGGGTACAATAGATCAATCCTCTTCCACTGTGGGGAATCAGACGCATGTCGTAGGATCCCATCATTATTTTTCTTAACATCTGCATGCCACCTCAAATTCTTCGCATCTATCGGATTGGCAAACAAGCGTTGAAACCGTGATATTATAGGTAGATACCACATCACCTTGGCAGGAGAACCAGTTTTGGACTCCCCCGAAGTCTTCAATTTATACTGTGACGCACCACATTTTGGACAATCTTTCAAATCCGCATAGTCCTTTTGAAATAATACACAATCATTCGGGCATGCGTGTATCTTCTTGGCATCCATTCCCATTGGGCACAACAATTTCTTTACCTGGTATGTTGAGATTGGAAGCTCGTTTCCTTCAGGAAGCATTTCTTTCAACAAAGACAGCAATGACGTGAAGCTTTTGTCGCTCCATCTATTGTTAGCTTTCAACTTATACAATCTCAACACAGCGCTAAGCTTCGTAAACTTAGTACAACCTGTGTATAACGGCATCTCAGCATCATGCACAATGTTTCTAAAAATGGGAGGTGGATCGGTGTGCTCTACCCCACAACTATCCAGCATCGCATCAATGATGTCTACTAGAAATGGTTCATTCACATCTACGTCATCGTAGGCAATTTCTTCTTCCACACAAGCACTGCTATCGACATCCACTGGTTTTGGGTTTGAAATCTCTCCATGCCAGTGCCATTCTGTATAGCCTTGTATAATCCCATTGCACATGACATGAGTTTTGATTTCGTCACCAGTGTTGACTTTCAAGTGGTTACCGCAATGCCTACATGGACAGTAGAACCTATCTCTAGGTTGTTTCCTATGTTCCTCGGCAAATCTAATAAACTGGTCAAGACCAGAAATAAACTCTGGGGTGCAGCGATTGCGAATGGACATCCATGATCTATCCATTCTATGATCAAAGAGAAAACAAGTATATATTAGGACAAGATTAGGGTCTAGGGTTAACAAATACATGTGATGTCATTCTTATATATAATAAATGTGTACCACCTATCCCATTCTTGAATACCTAATCTCACTAGTAAGTGTATAATGTGTATTGGGTTTTCAAGAAAATTTCGGCAGCATTTCCCCGCTGTTCTCCAAGTACATATGTACTTAGAGAACAAACGGGGAAATGCTGCGGAAATTTTCTTGAAAACCCAACACACATTATATACACTTACATCCTAAGCGAGATTAGGTGTTCAAGAACAGTCCCAAACCGGGAACTATCCAAGATTTACTCCTAATGAGTAAATCTTAGATGGGTTTCTAGGCCAACAAATAATGTGTTGTCATTCTTATACCTAAAATCCTAGTTCTTCAAGTTAGGGTGATTATTGATGTCTTTAAAAGCATGATTGGCAATTTAGGGAAAAGTTCATCATTTACATTCCAAGCATGTCACATGTGTGCATTACAGTTCATCATTAAGCAAAAGAAGGGTGATTAGGATTGTCACCAAGAATATAGATAAACTATTAAACAATGATTATAGCTAAACTATTAAACAATAGACTTGCCACACATAAAACACCCTATACAACTATAAAACAAAAAATTATTAAGTATATATGCATGATATAATAACTATTTTGCATCACATTACAACAGACTTATCATTGATACCTTACTAACTTATTGCTACATTTACATATCATCACTTGATCAAAAATTACAGCAGTACATTTAACCAAAGTATGCATTCTAAAATCTACGTCATGATTAGTTACATAGAACATGTATATATTGTATAGACAATAGAGGATTCAGCTCAGTAGAAGCACAAAATCAGTACCTAAACCCTAAAATCACACCTTTTTAGCATTTATTCTATGTACATCAATATGTGTATGACCAGGCAGGCACCTTGAGAGAAGGAAATAAATTAAAAAAAACACCCAGCAGCAGGGCAGGCAGCTTGAGAGAAGAGGAGCAGAGGAAGAAGAAGAAGGCAGGCTAGGGCAGGCATCTTGAGGAAAGAGGAGTAGCGGTCGGTCCTAGCAGCTGCCGGCGGCGAGGAGAGGAGCGGCAGAGAGGAGCGGCAGAGAGGGCGGCGAGGCGAGGAGAGGAGCGGCCGGTCCTAGCTGCTACCGGCGACGACGGAGAGGGCGGTCGGCAGGTGGGCGGGCGGCGACAGCTTCTCGCAGCGACGGCGACGACGGCGACAGGCAGGGAGGGGCGGCGGCAGCGGCAGGGAGTAGCAACAAATCACCAGAGGTTAGGAGGTTAGGGAAATCGATCGGGAATGAATGAAACAGGGAAAGGGGAAGAATCGGTCGCTGGTGAGATATTAAGTTCACAATAGGTGTCGGTTATTTAAAAAAACCGACAACTAAACATATAGTGTCAGTTATTTAGTTATGAACCGACACCTATACTAAGTGTCAGTTATTTAAGAAAACCGACAACTAAACCTATAGTGTCGGTTATTTAGTTATGAACCGACGCCATATGTAAAATTTTGGAGCCAATTTTTTCGCTAGAATTTTGGGTTTGGCGGTTGAGTTTAGGTGTCGGTTGTTTATTAATTAACCGACACTTATTAAAAGTGGTACCCGTGTCTGGGCTCCCTAAGCAGATTGGATGTCAGTTTATGTTATCAACCGACACTGTAGACATTAGGTGTCAGTTTTTGTAAACAACTGACACCTTGAAAAGTGGCTTTATAAGACATTTCTGTAGTAGTGCTTATATTAGGGTTTACATATGCATTAAGGTAAAGAAACCCTAAATTTTGTCCTTTTTGAACAAAACCATGATTTTGACTATGAAAACATCACCATCGATCTAGTTAAGTTTTCTGAATTAAGAAAACATATAATTTCATATATTTTGGAGTTACAATGATTAAAGTGTAATTTTAGTGATTTTTATGTATTAAAATCATGTTTAGAAAACACCTTTTGACAAAACACAAAACAAAACCTCAAAAGTGGTTTTATCAGAAATCTTACCTTTTTATAATTCCAAAACATATTTTACTTTAATTTTTGGACAACTAGTTAAAAAGATATGAATTTTCAAATTTCAACCAATCAGGAGATGGCACCTTAGCAAACCACAAGAGACAGAGAGAGAGGTGCCTGGCCGGTGACCTAGACCAATGAGGTGCATCCATCTTGCCTAGTCAGGGCCCTTAGTTTCCACCAGCATTCTATCAATTGTTGTTGGTGTGCTCGGAAGCCTGGAATTTGGGGTAAGACTTGATCGTTGAAGCCTTGTCCACCATTTGTTGGAATATCAGGGGCAGTTGGGGGACAATGTTCCGACCAACGTTGTATCTTAAACTCTCAAGAAATACGGTTGATCTCCTTTCAACATCAAGGTCCACCGCATAGCGCTCCAGGAGGAAGAAATGTTGCATGTACTCGGAAACATGCATGTTTCCTTGATGCAGGTTGTAGAACTCTGCCTCCTTCCTCTTCATAAAGGTGGGGAAGATGTACTTCTCATGGAATAGCTTGAGTAACTGCATCTAGGTCATGCTTGTGGTATCACAGTTATAAGCCATGCTCATCCAGCAGACTCGTGTCGGCCCATCTAGCACATAAGATGTGAAACAAACCTTCTAGTGAGGAGGACACACCAAGACCTTGATGGTACGCTCCAAGGCCAAAACCTAGTCATCGGCCTTATCCACCATGTTTGGCTCACTCTTGCCCTTGATGTATGGCGGTTGCATCTTTATGAAGTTCATAAGAGTGAACTCATTTGGATTGGCTACAGCAGCTACAATGCTGGAGAGCTGACCTACCAAGGTGGTCAAGAGCAGCTGGCGCAGCATGGTCAACTCCTACTCAAGGGTCAAAAGAGGTGTGCTTACTGGGGTAGTAGGGACTGTCCCAGTGTTGGAGGGAGTCATTGGAGTATCTTGATTGTTGATGTTTCCAGATGGCTCCTGAAGAGGAGTTGTCCATGTTTCCAAACAAATCTCCCTTCCTGAAATATAAGGGTATAACATTAGATAACATAAGTAGACAATAAGGATAGATAACACTACTATTTCCATTGGGCCTACTATTTCAAACAGTGAGTATCAACGTAGGCCTAGACACCCTTGCTTCAACTTATGCCCCGATAGTTGTCCAACTGGCTCTGAAACCATGTTCTAAAGAGGTGAGATCACCCCCTTACTAAAATTTAAAGGAAATACAAAACATCTACTTTTTCCCAAACAAAGTAGATAGCATGGAATGCATGTATAATAATCCAAGTAAAAAAAGAATATTCAGATACATGTAACATGTCAATAGCAGAGGAAAAATAATTGAAGTTATTACACAACTTTTTGAACTCTTGTTCACTACATGAGTTTCTTTGAAAAGGGAAAACTTGAAAAAGAAACTATAGGATCTAGAAATAAGCAATCTAGTCATCCTTGATTGCACAACTTGAATCTACTACTCCTAAACTTAGTCACCTTGGCCTTGTTAAACACCTTGATCTAACCCTGGGTGGTTGGGAAAGCACCCAAAAAAAAGGGAAATAAAATAAGGTATGTGTCAGAGAAACTAAACAAGGATAAAGCTATGAAAATTATATGGAAATAAAGGCTAAGATTTCATCATAAGATGGAGATAGTCAAAAGTATGAGGCATAAATAAATAGATGCTTGCCATAACAAAAATAGTAAAAAGGTTGCATGCATGATTAATATTGAATGCCTAAACTATGTGGGATTGAGGCACCTATCGGACCTCAACAAAATAGGTGAAGGAGAGTAATCCATTCCAGTCACCCATCAAATATTTTATATTGGGGAGAGTAGCATATTCCCCTGGGCAAAATAACACATGTCCCATCTATGTGTGATTGTATAAAAGTACCACTACTCTAGGTAAATAGTTAAATAAAATCAACATACTAAAGAACCATGGCAAGTATAAGCATCAAATAAAAGGAACATGGCAGTGGGGTACAAGACCCAATAAATAAATTGATGAGGAGACAAGAATATGAAAAAGAATAGTAAAAGAAATAACAAAACGAAATTAGGGTTTCATATGAGCCTCATTAGGGAAACTGGGTTAAGGTTGCAAATATTCCCAACTAAGGTGTAAGGATGCACATACCTCCTTTACTGATTACAACTTATTCACGTTCACCACTTTTATTGAGTACAAATTCCACTTTTACTGTTTCAAATGTATAATCTTATATTAGGGTTTACATATGCATTAAGGTAAAGAAACCCTAACTTTTGAACTTTTTGAACAAAACCACATTTTTTACTATGAAAGCATCACCATCGATCTAGTTAGGTTCTCCGAATTAAGAAAACATATAATTTCATATATTTTCGAGTTACGAAGATTAAAGTGTATTTTTGGTGATTTTTATGTATTAAAATCATTTTTAGAAAACACCTTTTGACAAAACACAAAAATAAACCTCAAAAGTATTTTTATAAAAAATCTTACCTTTTTATAATTCCAAAACATATTATAGTTTAATTTTTTGGACAATCGGTTAAAAAGATATGAATTTTCAAATTTCGACTAATCAGGAGATGACACCTCAGCAAGCCGTAAGAGATAGAGGAACAGAGAGAGGGAGAGGCACCTGACCGGTGACCTGGCCCAATGAGGTGCATCCATCATGCCTATTTAGGGCCCTTAGTTTCCACCATCATTCTACCTATTGTTGTTGTTGTTGTGCCCGAAAGGCTGGAATATGGGGTAAGACTTGATCGCCAAAGCGTTGTCCACCATTTGTTGGAATGCCAGGGGTAGCTGGGGGACAATGTTGTGACCAATGTTGTAGCTTAAACCCTCAAGAAATAGGGTTGATCTCATTTTAGTTTCAAGGTCCACCGCATAGCGCTCTAGGAGGAGGAAATGTTACACGTACTCGGACATGATCATGCTTCCTTGATGCAGACTATAGAACTATGTCTCCTTCCTCTTCACAAAGGCGGGGTAGATGTACTTCTCACGGAATATCTTGAGGAACTGCATCTAGGTCATGCTTGTGGTATCACAATTACAAGCCATATCCATCTAGCAGACTCATTTAGGCCCATCTAGCACATAAGATGTGAAACAAAGCTTCTAGTGTGGAGGACACGCCATGACCTTGAAGATACGCTCCAAGGCCAAAACCTAGTCATCGGCCTTATCCACCATGTTCGGCTTACTCTCGCCCTTGAATTATGGCAGTTGCATCTTGATGAAGTTTGTAAGAGTGAACTCCTTTGGATTGGTTGCAGCAGCTACAATGCTGGAGAGCTTAATTACTAAGGTGGTCAAGAGCAGCTGGCACAGCATGGTCAACTCCTACTCAGGGGTCAAAAGAGGTGTGCTTATAGGGGTAGTAGGGACTATCCCAGTGTTGGAGGGAGTCATTGGAGTATCTTGATTGTCAATGTTACCAGAAGTGGCTCCTGAAGAGGAGTTATCCATGTTTCCAAACAAATATCCCTTCCTGAAAGATAAGGGTATAACACAAGATAACAGTAGTAGGCAATAAGGGTAGATAACACTACTATTTCTACTGGGCCTACTATTTCAAACAGTGAGTATCAACGTAGGCCTAGACACCCTTGCTTCAACTTATGCCCTGATAGTTGTCCAACTGGCTCTAATACCATGTTGTAGAGAGGTGAGATCGCCCCCTTACTAAAATTTAAAGGAAATACAAAACATTCACTTTTTGCCAAACATAGTAGACATCATGGAATGTATGTATAATAATCCAAGTAAAAAGCATGTTCGGATACATGTAACATGTCAATAGAAGTAGAAAAAGAAACGAAGTTATTACACTGCTTTATGAACTCTTGTTCACTACATGAGTTTCTTTGAAAAGGGAAAAAATGAAAAAGAAACTATAGGATCTAGCAATAAGCAATCTAGTCATCCTTGATTACACAACTTGAATCTACTACTCCTAAACTTGGTTACCTTACCCTTGTTTAACACCTTGACCTAACCCTAGGTGGTTGGGAAAGCACCCAGCAAAAAGGGAAAGAAAATAAGGCACGTGTCAGAGAAATTGAACAAGGATAAAAGATAAGAAAACTATATGGAAATAAAGGCTAAGATTTCATCATAATATGGAGATAGTCAAAAGTATGAGGCATAAATAAATAGATGTTTGCCATAACAAAAATAGTAAAAAGGTTGCATGCATGATTAATATTGAATACCTAAACTATGTGGGATTGAGACAACTACCGGACCTCAACCAAATAGGTGAAGGAGAGTATGATTCCAGTCACCCATCAAATATTTTATATTGGGGAGAGTAACACATTCCGCTGGGCAAAATAACACATGCCCCATCTATGGGTGATTGTACAAAAGTATCACTACTCTAGTTAAATAGTCAAATAAAATGAACATACTAAAGAACCATGGCAAGTATAAGCATCAAATAAAAGGAACACGGTAGTGGGTTAAAAGACCCAATAAATAAATTGATGTGGAGACAAGAATATGAAAAACAATAGTAAAAGAAATAACAAAAAGGAAATTAGGGTTTCATATGAGCCTCATTAGGGAAACTAGGTTAAGGTTGCAAATATTCCCAACTAAGGTGTAAGTATGCACATACCTCCTTTACTGATTACAACTTATTCACGTTCACCACTTTTATTGAGTCCAAATCCACCTTTACTATTTCCAATGTATAATCTTATATTAGGGTTTACATATGCATTAAGGTATATAAACCCTAACTTTTGACCTTTTTGAACAAAACCACAATTTTGACTATGAAAACATCACCATCGATCTAGTTAGGTTCTCCCAATTAAGATAACATATAATTTCATATTTTTGGAGTTACGAAGATTAAAGTGTATTTTTGGTGATTTTTATGTATTAAAATCATTTTTAGAAAACACCTTTAGACAAAACACAAAACCAAAACTCAAAAGTATTTTTATCAGAAATCTTACCTTATTATAAATTCCAAAACATATTTTAGTTTAATTTTTGGACAATCAGTTAAAAATATATGAATTTCAAATTTCAACCAATCAGGAGATGACACCTCAACAAGCCATAAGAGAGAGAGGAAGAGAGAGGGAGAGGCGCCTACCGGTGACCTGGCCCAATGAGGTGCATCCATCTTGCCCAGTCAGGGCTTGCTCCTTTTTTGTGGCATCGTGCGGACAAAAAACAAAAGGGAACGTAAAGACGAGGCTACCCCCCACCCCCCGCGCGAGACAGAAAAGAATCAAAAAGCAGGAGGGTGGGATGGTAATTCAATTAGTGACCATCTTCTTCCTCACTCGCATGCCCGGGTGGCAGTAGGTGAAGATCTAGATTGGGAAAATCTATGATACGTAATGAAATGCTAAATCAAAAGAACGAAAACGAAGAGGAGTGTGAGACAAACTCACTTGCACCTTCAATTCGCTCAGAGATGCTAGGTGGAGAAGAAGAGGTCCACCACAAATCCTTGGGGAAATTGTGAGAACATGCTACACTAAACAAGATTACTCAAAACATAAAACACAATCAATAACTAATTAATCACATACCCAAAAATATGGGTAAATTAAAACTGATTTCAACGTCAGCACCCGCTCAGAAACATTTGCATAAGAAATCTTTCTTGTATCCATACTATGCCATGAATTGGATACAAATTGGTCTATCGCCTTAGCCACAACATATATAGACAAGAGAACAATATTCGTATATGTCACACAAACAAGCATTAACATGCTAACAAAATTCCGATTCATTTGAAACATCATATACAAACTTTTCATGCCCAGACCTAAGAGTACAGGGATGACTCTAGGACACACTAGACATCTAATCAACTTTCTCAAAGATTCATTACTATAGATCCTCCTTACTTCCATGATTCTATTACCGTCACTGCTGATTACCTAAAAAAATGTGGCGAACCACAAGGGTGAGACCCATGTCCCTGCAAGAGATATAACCTCCAACAACATTTATTGATTACAACATTTTTAAGTAATTAAACAGTTAAGAAATTTAATCAGATATAACAAATAAGATCAGTAGTACTGATGATTAACAAAATACATAAAGGAGTAGATAATAACTATCATCATTAACCAGACTATCATCCTTTATCTTGTTGACAATATAAGCAATTCAATAGCATATTCATATCTAGCATCATGAGCAAGTCTAGTAACATAGAATCTCTATCATTATTAATAATTCGAATTCTAGCCACATAAGAATAGCTAACAACATTAGCATATATAATAGGTTGAACATATCAACATCATAAGAAGATCTAACAACATAAGAACAACTGTCTAGATAAGCATGATTAGCAGTATATGCATCTCTAGTTACAAAGGCTAGCATGCTAAACATAACTAACAACATGAGATATCTAGCATCATGATTCTAATCAGCAGTAGTAGTATAGTTATCAACATAAGCATGGCTACCGTATACATGCATCTACAATCTTAAGTATATCCACAACATAAGTATATTTACTATCCCTTAATTGCACTAAGCATCATCTTTATGTAAAGATAACAAACAAGGGTTATCACCCAATATGAAGCGTCATGTATAACCCTAAACAGATATGCTATACGGTTGTATTACATCTTTTATTATGCCCTGAGGAAATTGAGGATACCACTCAAAATCCAATTGACCACTACTAAGTCGAAATCAGTTCCATACAAGATCTAGGAAGAGTCGGACTCCTAAGATCTTCTCTGCCCCCAGTCAGCACGGGTCTGCCACAGCGACACATAAGGTCAAGCTGCTAACAGTCTAGTCCGTCCTTGGTACAGGTCACGACACTAGTGAAAGGAGGTGGGTATGCATACCCTACCATCCGAGGTACAACTGCAGTTGTCCTCCAATCTTGTCACATATATACTCCCTGAGACACGACCGCAGCCATTCTCAATCACATCAGATGTATGAGGCATGACCATAGCCAACCTCCACAATCTACATTGTGGATGACAAGGATATATCCTCAACTTGCCACCCCCACATACTCAACAGTATGCACTCCGAGTTTCCCTTAGGAATACTCATTTCACCATCTGGCAAGTTCTGACATTCAGATGGATCTATGGCACAGGGCACTACATGATTAGAGTTTCACTTGATTAGTTATGCCAATTGGGTGAATTAAGGCTGCATCAAAAAAGTGGACATACAAACCCTAATTTGCCTCTAGTAAGCATATAAATATCACAACTTTTAAAAGATATAAAACATGTGAAACATAATTTCTCATATCATCATCCCATGGTACTATTCAATTGCCATTCATGATACCACACTAGTCATCATACTATCACAAGATATAAATCCTTTTCACAATATCACAGGGCATCAACCCTTATCAACACAAGAGGATTACACCTCATTTAGGGCTCAACCATGCCCAAAGGTCATTAAGACCATCATATTATCACATGATATAAATCCTATTCACAATATCATAGGGTATCAACCCTTATCAACACAAGAGGATTACACCTCATTTAGGGCTCAACCATGCCCAAAGGTCATTAAGACCATCATACTCTTCCCTGCAAGATCATCATTATCTTTGCATGTATTATAACAAGACTCAACAACATCACTTATATATAATACACTAGATCAACATAATATTGCATTAATGAGCTAAGAGATATTCATAAACAATCATAGCAGGGTTATATTAACATTAAGAACATTCCTTTATCACATTAACATGCAATGAATCTAGATATGATTAACCCTCATCATATTCATAATGCACATGTTTAGCATAAGAAAGTATCAACCATGTGGCTATGATAACCACCAATTAACACATTAGGGTTATGATCATATTAAGGAGGTTATTTCACCATCATGCCATCATATACGAAGGTTAAACAAGAATATTCATCTTTATCTATTTTCATTAGAGTTAGGTACAGAAGATAAATTATATTAATGTTACTAATCAACACTCATACCCAAACCCTAACTCATATCATACCCATTGGATCATGGATGTATAAGGTGAAGCATCACCATCACATTCCATACTGTTCTCAAGTATGAACCCACACATAAATCAAGATGTAACCATCGGGTTATAGCATACTAGGGTTTCAACAACAATAAGAGAGTACCCCATGATTTCATTAGTCATTCAAGTACTATTCATACCCAATTACCATCATTTAGTTATATTAAAGCTAGGTATAACAAGCTATACCTCATTAGGGTTACATATCAACACAATATGATTATCATCCCCTCTATTCAAATGAGTGAATAGGTAAGCCTACCTTATTAAGGGTAAGCCTCCATTTCTTCCATCATCATTCAACCCATATCACCATACCACAATGTCACCCAGAACCATTGGATGTTTAAAAGGCAACACCATTGGTTGTTTACATAAGTAAACACCTTGAATAAACCACCTATGGAGTCCTTGATTTGTTCTCTAGAAAGAGTCACCATTTAACCCTATACATCACTTGATTAACAACACAAAGAGTTCCATTGAGAGTAGAGTGAAACCCACAATCGACTGTTCATTTAAAACAAGCCATCTATTGTCAACAAGTAAGATCCTTAAGTTGATCATATAAAGGAAACCATATAAATCAAATTATTAAGACAAAAATATTACATTAGACATGATTCCACTTTATTAGAGGAATAAGCATTAGATATTGACCATTGGGTCAAGTTCATATGTTAAAACCATCAATTACAATATAGGTTTGACCATTGCATCAAGTGACCCAAGAAACCATTGGTATAAGGTTTAGTTGATGCTACAACTACAATGCTTAACTCAACATAGGTTGTAGAGACCTGATACACCATCATTAGTGACCATTAAATCATCATAGGTTGTTAGATCAACACTATATTCATTAATCAGCATCAAATACTAAGCTAATGTCAACATTGATTGATAACATCAGTAGGGTACTTAATGGTTGATCAATAAACTTCTAATTTATCCAAAACCTAACCTAAGGGGTGACCATTGGTTGTAACCATCATATGAAATCTTTGATCTCAACCATCAGTTATCATGAAGACAACATCATAGGGTTGTTGCAATGGTACCATCATCGGGTCATGGGTTTATAGAAGAAATCAGCTTTAAATCCTAAAATTGACCATTGGTTGATAGGTGCTTAGCACCATAGGTTGTCAAACCAACATGATCCAATTCAAATTATACCTTAGGAATAATATACACATGATCACAGGTTCATATTGAACTGAAATCAGAATAGGGAACATTATAAAAATCGAAATCCAAGTCAAGCATAGCTTTTTAGTGCATGAATCATCATTTTCAAGCAAGAACATGAGCTAGCAAGCTTATGGTAAGCAATAAACATGGAGAAAGTTATAAAACTTGCCTCTAATGAGAAGATGAAACCACACATAGAAGAAATCTCGAGCAGGTAGGGTAGCAAATCCTAGCATAAGCTATAAACTCGTCCATCTAGCACCTTTCTTCATCAAATGAGCAAACCCCAAGCATAAGGAGCAAGAAAGGTAGGGTTTTAGAGCTTTAGAGCAATTTTTACCATGGAACAGAAAGGTTCTGACCTAGAGAAACGGAGAAGGAAGGAAGGAAGAAAATAACTCGCCTTGGTTGAAATCCCTAGAAGATGACCTTGGAAACCCTAGGTAGGGCTAAATGGAGCTCTAGGAGACCTTCTTCTCCAAAAAGAGGTTGTCTTCTACCTTAGAGTACTTGGTTTCACATAAAAACGGAGTGGAGTCGTTGATCCAGGTTAGAGGAAAGATAAAGCAAGCAAATTTTCGTACTTGGGCAAGGAAGAGGTAAATATAGCCCATGGATAAGGATGGGAGCAAGCATGAGGTGTAAAAGTAGCTTCCCCATGTTTCTATGGCCTTAAACTATTAAGAATATACAAGCACACACACAAGAAGCTCTCCCACCATCCTTATAGACCTTATTAGATTTACTTTGTCGAATTTCCCAGCCAATCACATAATTCATTAGTTGATAGCTACTAAAGGTAGCTCATCCGTGAAGGGGTAAACCTTAAAATACCCTTGGAGAAAACATCTTCAAAGCAAGGTTTAAACAGGCGCCCCATGGTTCAACAAGATTAATAATGATGAGATAATATCCATGGAACATAATGCAAGTGATAAATTGCAAATAAAACATATCAATTTGGTAAATTGCAGAAAAGTCCAAAATGTGCATAAAATTGCATAACTTGCTCAAATAGTGTCCAAATTGGACCAAATTTGAAACTTAAGCTTGTCTTATTATTTAAAAGCATATCACAAGGTTAGATTAGGTTTATAAGCATTACATTATGGTAATTAAGCTTATTCAACTCATTAAGCAAGTTTCGGGGCCTTATAGAAATGTTACTCATCAACATTCAAAAGCTTCGTCTCGCTCAAAATTAGTTGTGCACGAATAATAAGTGATAGCTAACAAAAACCAAGGTATCCATATATATAGGTATGGGTGAGGGACATTCTGAATCGGGATGGGATGGTTCCTTCTTAGAGAGCAAGAATTGGGCTTTTCTCAAATTCTTGACAAAACTTTAAAAACAAGGGTTGGATGCGTGTGGGATTCTATTCGGATCCCGATGATGAAAGAATCATGGAGTTTGATGGACCGTAGCCCGAGTTATAATCATTCGAAGGTGCGCCTGAACACATATCCCTGTCTGAGTAGGACTCACGGGGAAGATGATCCACAGACCATTGGATCGTAGATCCTATGGCATGGATCACGCGCATCCAACCTTAGGCGTGACATTTAATGTCATTGGCAAACTATATTCTGACTAATGTACGATATTCAATTAATTTAAATTTTTCTCTCTCCTCTTTTGAAGGTGTAAACTAATTCCAAATTGGATGAAATTTGACATGCATCCTATTTTGACATGAAGAATCTAACTATGATGTTAGTTTTGACTTTCGAGAACTTTTACTATGTTAATAAATCAAATCCTATTTTCTCTTTCCTCTTACATTAATGATTATAGGATTCTCTAAAATTGATGAAAATTCACTCATAAGTCACTTTCGGTACCTTGTACATGAATCTACCATAAATTTTCCATGTTGAATTTATTTAGGGGATTATTCAATATTTTGAAGTTTCAACAAACCTCCTCTCTCCTAAATTCACATGTATAATGAAGACTATCCAAATTACATGAAAGTTTACCCAAAGGCTATTTTTAAGGTGTATATTATGAATCCAAGATTATTTTTCACTTTTGAAGTCATTCAGTATTATATTTTATTATCATCCCTTTTAAGTGGTCATTTTGCAAATTAACCCATTAACAAACTGTTATTGTGGTCTTTGTGCATAAATCATTATGAAATCAGATATTGGGAACAAATGTATACCAAACCTTTATAATTTCCACTAGTACATCATTGGTGATAGAAAGAAAGAAAAAATCAAGAAAAAGGCTCAACTAAGATTACACATAGATTTCAGTTAGTTATAGTGCCCCACCAGACCTTATCCTTATCTATTTTTATGCTCCAAGTCTTTGGGTGCTACTTCTACTATTACTCCTCATCTGTGGACATTTCGTCCCCAGCCATGAACAAATAAAAACTTAGTCTAGAGTAAGAGGCATTAAATTCTAATAAATGTAAGAAAAATAATTGTATTATGAAAATTAGAAATATATAATTGAAGTAAATATTTTTTATTTACATATTTTATCTTTTTGTGGACACTATTAAACAATAAGTCCTGTTTTGTGGCAATGTGTGCCTTTCATGCTGCAATGCAACTTTTGTGGCATGAAAGACTTCTGGTGACGCCAATGTGTCTTTTGTTTTGTGGCACCAAGTGCCTTCTATGGTGCAATGCACCTTCTATGGCATAATTGCCTTATATTTTGTTTATCGTAGTACTCTCATTCTATGAGGCTTATTATATAATATAAATTATGTTCTGGTGTCATTTTTTGTTCTTTTCTATTCTTTTTCTATTTTTATTCTGATTATATTCTGATTCTATATCCCAACTAAGGGAGATGAATTCTAAAGTATATAATATGTTCTGGCATTCTAAGTTCTAAGTTCTATTTTGGCTTCTAATAATTTTATTTTGAATTCTAATACTTAAGTAGTAAACAACTGTGATAAGTTTGAAATCTAAATTATGTATCAAAGTCTGATATTCTAAAAGAGATTCTAGATTCTAAATGTATGTAAGGAATTAACATATTGAAATAAATTCAAATCATATATTCTGAGTTTTAATAGTCCACAAGCTGATTTCTAATGATTATGCATGTATAAAAACCTAAAACTCATACTTTATACGGTATAAGCACGAGCTATTTGACGTAGAAATTCTATTGTATTGAAAGTAGAGATCTATGAATGAACAATAGACTATGTGTCTAATGGATTGTTCTGGTAAGGATCACTAGATAACATGAATTTAAAGGACATGGCCCACTTACCTTTCTTGAAGAAAAGTTAATCTCACTTCTGAGGAATAAGCCCTAATCATGTTCTTGGGTTGGTTGAACCCTAGTTGTCCTATTCATTGAATCAATATTCATTAACAAACTTCACCTTAGTTTCTAAGTTTTTAGGTTCTTATCTAAAAAGGGAAACTCAGGGTTAAAATAGCCTTTGAAACTCATCCCATCATATATATCACAAAAAATATATCAAAATCCATATATAACTTGACCCCATAGGATATACCAATGAATTGCTATGACTTTTGAAAGCTAAGGACATTATTTGAAATCAATTAAAGTATAATTTACCCTTAAGTGGATTGCACGCCCGATCCACTTATTCTAGGATCTCCACATTCGATCAAAGAGGGCCTCACCCCCTTATTCATTGCAAATTTCTCTGTTTCCTCTATTTTACAGAGTACACCGAGGAGGCTCCTATAGTGGCTTGACCAGATATGCTTCAGGTGAGGTCATCTCATGGAAAGTCAGTCTTTCTACTCTCGACCACGATCCACATCTAGGTAACCCTGATCTACCCGATCCCCCCTTCAACCAGCAAAGGGGCGGCCATCTCCTTGGCGCCTGACCTGGAGTTGCGGTATGACGGACACATGATGTTTAAAATAGGCGTGTGTCCACCACTTCTTACCTACCCGACATCTTCTTCTCCTGAACTTGCCCCCTTTCCTCCTTCACTATTATGAATTTTGATGGAGTGTTTATAGGCTTTGGGTAGCCACGACCTACGTCCAACCCAATCAAGGGTAGTTGGACTCTCCAAGTCATGATCTTTGCTTTTTAATGTCGTAGCTATGTCTAGAAGCATCTCATGATCCTTATTGAACAAGGCAGTAGTATAGCTTCCATCATGATCCATATTGACAATGATCTTTAGATCTTCCACCATCTTAACAGTTTGTATTTTACTTGTAACATGTTGATTGTGGTTTGTTCTCCAAGTAAAACCATGGCTATGAATTTGATTTGGCATAGATTTGAGCCCAATCTTGCGAGGGACAACACTGACTTGAAAATGTATATGTATATATATACATCTTAAACATTCAGTCCTATTAGGTTTCCCGCAAACCTCATACCTCTATAATTGAGTTTGCAGTAATATTCCAACATAGATAACTACCCAAGGGAAAGAGTCTATTCATGATTATCTACTTAAGCTAAATGGAAGTGTAACAACCTATGGCATAAGATCAACTCAACTAAATTTGGGGGATGGCATCCACTATTTATCAGAGAAAAACAAACTAAAAGAATTTTCTTATATACATGCTATCATTTGTTGGTCAATATCTATAAGGGCCTTGTGACATGTCAATGTACTATGAAATTAAACTAACTATCAAACTATACAGATGAGTTTCTTATCATATAGTTCTAAAATATGGTTTAGTCACTTGATGTTCATCCCTATTCCCCAGTTATCATGTACTTGAGTTCAAATTTCAATCATAATATATGATCTCTTATTTCATAACAACCATGCCTTCACTCCTTACAACAATTTTGGGAAACCAAAACCACTCTAGATTTTGCATCATCTAGGGTTTAGATTATTAGTGTGTCCTCTTATCAAATTTGGCTAATGTGTCGAGTATCATGAAATGTATTGATCAGTTTAGACGTCATTGGATAGAATGTTTTCTATTTTTCTAAAAAAATGGGATCTTACAATTCTACCCACCTTAAATAAATTTTGTCCTTGAACTTTGATTAGTCCACCCACCTTAGGGATTTATGTACTTTGTGTATGATAACTCTCTAATAATTTAAGGCTCATTAACACACTCTAGGTGTGACCTTTACATGATCAAACATCTCAATCTAATTAATATGTGCATATACAGCTAATGAAGTCTCAGGTCCATTGCCCAGAATCATTATCTAACATTCCTAGGAACTTATCTTCGTCTTTGAATCCATATCACTTATCTGTGTCAAATTATCTACCTTTTTATATGCATTCTTGGTCTAACATTCTATCTTATTAGGTTTAGGTGACCAAATGTCTCAAACTTTAAATGTCAGCTCTTATTTTCTTTGTTGCCTTTAGATACATGTCGGTCGGTCATATATCCAAAGGTGGCATGTCTTATCACACCTATGTTATCACCTCCCTCACGAACATATCCCATACCACATGCACTTGAAACGACAATACAAGCATGATGCATATAACATCCTCTCTACAAAACCCCATAAGCTTGTGTCTCATTCCACAAACATGTGGAAGAGAGAGAGAGAGAGAGAGAGAGAGAGTGTGTGTGTGTGTGTGTGTGTGTTATATACATTTCTACAGTTAACATAAAATTCAAACCATCTAGACACATAATCCTAATTCATATCTAAACTTATGTCTCATATCTAAACATCTACTTTGATTTCTAGTATCTTTAACTTGGTTTTTCTATAGCTAGCACTATTACTTATCTTTCTAAATATATACTCTACTCTGATTATCTTCTTATACGGTGGTCTTAAGTAAGAACATGAGAATTCATATGGTGGCCAATTATAATGTTGGTATGATACCATATTATAACACCCTCCCTAAGTACACACATGCAAATAGAGGATGCAACACTGAGCTATCCATAACTCATGCACTCAAGGGGGGCATTACATAAAACCATCATACATAAAAAACAATATAATCAATCATACAAGATGAAGTAATAAAATATTCTCATGATTGTTCTTAAGAAACTAACACAAATGGTATTACATGGAAAACTCATTAAACAAGTTGAGACTCTACTCTAAGGTTCTAAACATTGAAACATATAGTTGATTCTATAAACTTGAGGATCATCATATAGTTGGCACCCCAGTGGTGCGGTTTTGCATGCACGTGTGATCTTTTTTATTTATAGGTTCCCCAAATTAAGGTTCACTCACAACACTAAAATATGCTCCTCCAAGCGCACGGGGTCATGTTACAGTATAGATGAGAGGCAAGCAACGGGGGTCGAACCACAGGGATGGAGGGGGTACTAGAGCTTAGTAGGTGTTGGCAATGTTCCTAAAGCGGAGACTAGGATTGAAGGGTTTAAAAGGGGTTTTGGTTTGATAACACTAATCAAGCAAGCAAGTAAAGGTAGTATGCAAACTAGATTACCAAAAACTAGACTATCCTAGGCAAGTCAAGTCTAAGCAACTAGATTAAGAAATCAACTAAACAAGAGAAAGATGATTTACACTATTCTAGAAAAGAAATTCGCAACTAAGAACTAAGATAAACACTAGAACAAGCAAGATTCTAGGTTAACCCTAAGTAACAAGACTTAGAAATTAGCTAGAGAAAACAAAGGCAATCAAGCTAAACTAGCATTAACAAGCAAGAATACTAATGTGGGTCTCAAGCAATGGATTGGGTAGGTGGTCCATTAGGGAATGTGATTTGATATTAGTTGGGGGTGTCAACATGGCATGCAATTACCATAATTCAATCTAGATTACCAAACCAAACAACAAGGCAAATGTTATTAGAATGTACCACATACTAGTGGTTGGAGAACTAGGGTTAGGTGTAATTCTAGTAGGACTTGTCAAGTCTAGGTTTCTAGAGTAAGTGGTATTAGGGAAATTGAGAGCCAAGGGTAGGAATGGGAGTAGAGATGAGGGTTTTTCACCTCATGTTACTAGCCATCTAGACTTTAAGAAGCTCTAGGAAATTGCACTAATCACACTTACACTGGCTACTTAGATCTCACACTCACTTGCAGAAGAAGGGACATGTATGTAGGAACAAAGGGTCTAGATAGGGATCCACTAATTGGACCTAGCAGACGTTCCTAAGATTGCTACATACATTCCAATTTCTCCTAGAAGCTAAGTGTCATCAAACATCACAAGGCAAGCAATTTATGTTAAAAGAACAAACCACATGCAAGATAATGGGAAATGAGATAGAAGCAAAGGCAATCATCATAGAATGAAATTATGTTCATTACAAATTATTCTCCCCCAACATGGTATCAAAGTCAAATTTTAACCCCAAACAGCCCACCACTAGGGGCTTAGATAGACATAGTCAAGGAAAAGATAAAAGAAATGAGAAGAAGGGGATAGGACTCCATGGAGCTCAAAGTAGATCCCCCTTCTTCATCTCCTAGTTGTTGTAGGGAGACCTCCTTCCTCCAAGGTGTATGATGGGCATGGAAATGAAGGGGGTTATGGTAAAAAACCTAGAAAAGTAGGTTTCTATGGTGGAAATAAGGTGGAAATGGTGGATGGAGAGCATAAATGTAAGGGGAATGCAATGAATGCTTAAGAGAGGGTGAGGAGGAGTAATGGAAGGTGGGGGGAATCTAGCCATCATGTTGTGGCTGCCACCAATCTATATCTAGGTGGTGGGGAAGCACTAGGGTAAGTACGGGCAAGGTAGGAAAATCAGTCGTGAAATGGGTAGGATTAGGTGGTCACCACGGTCATGTTGAGGTGCCACGGTCGTGGTGGGGGTTGCATGGCATAGTCGTGGGCTATGGAACGACCGAGGTGGGAAGTGGAGTGGAAATGATAAATAAGCATGGTGTCCATGGCCATGGTGGGGTGCCATGGTCGTGTTGGGTAGAGGGTGCCACGGCCGTGTGGGGTACCACGACTGTGTAGGAGGAGAAGGCCACGGGTGAGGCAGCTTGGATGTCATTGTGTCTTCAGTTTTCCATGGGCGTGGGGAATGCCACGGGTGAGGTGGTCTTCAAGGGATACGGCCGTGGTGATGGCCACGACTGTGGCCATTCACGTGTAAAATGGACAGATTCCCTGTTGATTTTGAGGATCTTTGTACATAAATCACCACGAGCGAGGAGATGGCCACGGGCGAGCTGGAGTGTGTTGGCCATAGCCGTTCTGGAGCCACGGTCGTGGGGTCTTCAGTGACCATGGCCGTTTTGAGCTCCACAACCATGGTCATTCATTTGTAAATTAATAACATTCCTTGTTGATTTTGGATCTCTTTGTGCATAAATTACCACGACTGTGGTGGATGTACCACGGCCATTTTGGGGCTTTTTGGTACTGATATTTACTTCATCTTCTTCATTTGGCCTCCTTTTGTTTTGAATTGCTCTTGTGCATACAAGGAAATCTCGGGGAAGAGATAGATCTACTCTTGGGGTGTAAGACCCCACAGACGTCCTTCATCTCTCTCCCATGCATCAATGCATGCATAAGTGCCCTGAAATACACATAAAAGGAGACATACGTGCATTTATCATAAAAGATCACATTGAGGGGAATAACTTGTAATCTAAATTGTTTAGATGTGATTGTCATGCAAAAAGGGACATGATGAAGCCCTAATATAGGGCTGCATCACCACCCCAAACTTAAAACATACTTGTCCTCATGTATGCTCCAACTTAATCTCTCTCCAATTTCTTTCAAAAAAACAAGAGTGATAAATGCATAGTAGAAGATGATTATTAACTAAATGGTCTTAAAAGTGACTAAGTGCATGTGTTCCACCTATCTCCTCTCCTCTATTACATACCAATCATGAAATGAGCACTGAGCATACAAACTTCAAATATAGAGTATAGAATATACAAGCTTTCAATATATCCTTCATATCATTCAGGGTAAACCGTTTCATGTTGGCGTTAATCAAAGATGACTAGGAGTGTTGTTTCACTTTCATGCATTCTATCTTATGTCTCAAACCACATGAAATGACCCACATGGTTGTAGAAAGGGTCAAGTGAGATAGATATGTTGTTTTCTAGCTCAATGGGTATGAAAATGGAAGAAAGGATTGCGGAAAGATTTTTGGAGTGCTTTTACACACTCATCTTTTCTTTATTTAGATGATCTTAAATAGGAACATCTTTTTATTTTCTTTTTTCTTTATCTTTTCTTATTTTATTTTCTTTTTCCCTTGGTGTAGATAGGGCATATGGTGGTTAGAGTGAAGTTGGGATATGTAGATATGGCCACCCCAAACTTTTGGAGGCGACCAAGGCTGAATATGTGCTCTAAGGCATCCTTTCATGAGGGAGAGAGGTATGAAGATGGTAAGAGAAGAGTCGGGTCAAAGAGGGGTCATTACTATAGTCCTCAACATAAGATTTACTGCATGAAAACTAATCCAACACTTCATCAAATGATATCACACCACATGATTGAAAAACATGAGATTCACATTTATTTCCTGTGATTCTATAGGCTCTAAGCATTCATAGCTTGCTCAATTTAAAATTCAACCAAAACATTCACAAACTAGAGAGAAGTGATGCACATGTAAAAAGTCAACAATCAAGACCATATAGCAATAAACTCTAAGAAAATGACATGCATTTGTCAAAGATCAAAATTTCTACTCAAAACAATTGGAGATTAAGTTAAAACATGCTTTTAGGCAAGAATACCTAAATTTGGGCAAAATTGGCCAAAGTAGTGCCAATTTGCAATCAATCGCATCTAAACCTACATTTAGGGAATTCAAAGCATAAAATGAAAAATCCTAATTTAAAACACACATAAAATATCAAAAACTACATGAGAATGCAATGCATGACATGAAGGAGAAAAAAGAGAAAAAATTTTGAAAAATTATGCAAAAATACATGAAATTGAACTACATTTATGCATGGATGCTAGCAGACACACTAGGTCAGGATAGACAAGTATGAAAGTTAGTCAAACAGTTTGATCATCTTGCAAAAATTTAGCACATGGTACATAGATAAGAATGCAGTGAAATAAGGGCTTGCCGTCCTACCACCCCAAACTTTTAAATCATGTTGTCCTCAACGTGAAATAGAAGTTTAGAATAGTAGGGAAAAAGGCATGGAGTTATGGTAGATGATCGCCAAGAGATGGAGTGATCAATGTAGCACTAGGGGAGTAGGTCAAGACCACCACGGCCGTGCTGAGCAACACGATCGTCCTTCTTATCAGTCACACGGTCGTGCTACGTGGCACTGCCATTCTAGACTCCTTTCTATAGCTTTTCTACTATTTTGCAATCTTCTCTTCAACCTTGATCTTCTCCTTGACTAGACCCTTTGTGCGTCACTTTTTCTTAGTTGTACATGTACTAACATGATTCATAAATCAAAAAACTATCAAGTATAGTGTGTGTGTTTTTTTCTTGGAGAAAAAATGAAAGTGTGATAAAATAACAAGGTTCTAAAATCTCAAACCATGTGGTTGCCTCCCACTAGTGCTTAATTTATAGCCTTCAATCAGGCTTGTTGCTTTCTTCACTAAGTGTTGACACCCAAGGTGCCTCCTTTCTCTTCTACAGTGATCCTTTCTAGAGTTCTGACTACATGGGCTTCATCCCAAGGAGTGTACATCAACCAAAAGTAAGGACTCAATCTCCATTGTTTCAAAGGGTCATAGTAGCCTAGACTGTCTCCAATATCTTCTTCACCTAGCCGGTACCTTTCTTCCTCAGTGAATATAAAGAAGTCAAACTTTCTCCTTCTATGTGTGACCGTCAGAGTGCCCGTACGCACATTAATCTCCACACTCACGGTGGACAAGAAGGGTATCCCCAATATGAGGTATTCTTTTCCATGAATAGGTCCAGAATCCATGATCAGAAAATTGGTCAAGTATGCAATGTTTATCCTTTGATCTGTTGCTACTATTTCATTTAGCAATATGCCTAGGGGTTTCCTCTTAGTTCCATCTCCCAGGACAAGGACACAATCCACCAGTTCCATTTTCTTGAGGCCAAGCCATAAGTACATGCTCAATGGCATAATGCTTGTTCCTATGCCTAGATGTAGGAGAGAATGCTCAATAGGTCGTGCACTGATGTAGCATGTGATAATAGGAACTCCCAGATCTCCTTTTTTTCTGGGAGACCAATGTCCAATATGAAGTTCATAGATCTTGTTGCAATGATTTCCTTGGGTGGAAATAACATCAATTTTCTCCTCCCTATGAAAACATCCTTTACCAATGAAAGGAACGCTTTGATTCTTGTTGTTCCTTGCTTCAAGGTCCCTAAGAGATTCATGATATGACTACTCTTCTCTTGGAGAAAGGGGCCTTCCAAAGCCTCATAGAATTGCTCACCAACTGCATCAAATATTTTCATAGAAATTTGCGGGCCTTGAGGAGGTATGATGGTGATTCTTGTCTCATGGGGAGGTTTTGTCTCCCAACAAGGTATTACATCAAGTGTTACCATGTCAATGGCATGTGGGGAAGCAAACATGATCTTGTCATAGGAGGAAAGAAGAACTGAATCTCAAGCACTTTCGTTACTTCCAAGAAAGTGTGGGATAATTGAGGATGCTTCTTCATATACAACGGGAGCAGTGGGAGCTTGGGTGCACTTGGTATGCTCAAGTAACAACTGAGAAGCAAACTCTTTGGCACTTTTGTGATCTCTACTAGACTCTTCTAGCATCGAGTCTTCATCACAAAACTTAATCATTTCATCCTCCCCTTTTTCAAGCTCTTGAGCAGCTTCCCTTCCCCATATGATAGACACCATATTCACTTGTTCATGGGAAGGAGGGACTTGTAAAGATGAAGGTGGTGGCAGTCTTTGGTGAGTTGGGTTAGGATTTTAGAGTATGCAAGTTGGTTGTTGGGGAGGTTGTTGTGGATATGGTGGTTGATAGGTGTGTGATGGCGGTGGGGGATACTGATAGTTAAAAGGGGGTTGGTGAGGTGGCAGAGCATATGGATGTAGTGGTCCTTGGTACTGGTGGAGTGGGTGTACTTGGCCTTGTGGTGGGACATATGCACCTTGAGTAGTGCTCACATAACTACCATCATTGTTTGGATTGGACATGGGTTGCGACGGGAGCCTTCCCTCTTCACGAAGTGCAAGTGAGATTGAGATTTGATCAAGCCTTTTCTCAAGGCAGCTAATATTTTGTCCTTGAGAGGACACCTCTTTCTTTACCTCATCCAAACTTCTCAATCTCCCAAGCACTTCATCTTCAAATTTGGAGCTATAGCTTGGCCTTGGCTGCCCTTGTCCTTGACCATCCTCATTTTTTTGTTTCCATGAAAACTTGGGATGGTTTCTCTACTTGGGAGTGTAAGTGTTTGACATTGGACCTTGGTTGTTTCGGTTGCTAAAAGAGTGTAAAATATGAACTTCTTCATCTACAGAATCATTTGCCAAAGTGGATTGACTAGAACACCCTTCCGCTTGGTTCTTCATCATTTTCATCATATCGGCCATCATTTTCATTATGTCGGGGTTGGATTCAGTTTGGGCTAGGTGGAGGAGTGTAGTTCCAATCGCAGTACCCCCCTTTACTTGAGGCTCAGCGGCGAGAATTCTCAGCAAGATGCTCAAACAATGGCCATGACTCCTTAGGTGGCTTTGCCATGAAGGTGCCTCTACATGATGAGTCAACATTATTTTGTCTTAACTCTTCTAGACCGGTGTAGAAAGCTTGAACCAGCCCCCATAGAGATACTTCATGATGTGGGCAGTCACGGAGGAGCTTCTAAAATCACTCCCAAGCTTTGTGAAATGGTTCATTCTCTTTCTGTGTGAAGGAAGTGATGCATCTCCGCATTTGGGTCAACTTGGAGATGGGGAAGAACTTCTTGAGAAACTCATTCTTGACCTTATTCCATGTCAACAACTCAGGCTTGGCCATGTACCATTCATTTTCCATTTCAATTAGGGAGAATGGGAAGAGAGTCCTCTGCATGGAGTCATCGGTGGTAGCGAGGGTGTGGAAAGTGGAACAAGCCTCAAGGAAGGCATCAATATGATGGTAGGGATTTTCATTCTCCATCCCATAGTAGGTAGGGAAGAGTCCAAGAAGTGTGGGTAGAATAGAGAATTGTTGACCTGGAATTTGGTCAATAAGGGTGGCAATGGGAGAATTGTAGTTCCCTGGGATGAAATACTCATGGAGGGGGCGGTTGGGTTGCAGTTGGGGCATTTCCATGAGGTATTTCAGCTTTGTGGTCACCCATTCCGGCTACTCGGTGTTGGTTGTGGTGGATTTAGCACCTCCTTCTACCTATCTCGGGGTCATATAACACCAAGTTAGTACAAGTAGAACATGTATGACGTATGCATAGTTGTCACCTGCACAATACACAAACAAACAACCAAAAACCAAGTTAGAATGACAATATGCAAAAGTGAACAAAGAACAAAGAATAGCAATGATTAGGGCAGTAGGAAAGGCTAAGCTACACTAACTAGCTAGGCTGAGTGCCTCTATCCCTGGCAACGGCACCAGAAAGATTGGTGCGCTTTTGCACGCATGTGTGATCTTTAGATATTTATAGGTTCCCCAAATTAAGGTTCACTCACAACACTAAAATATGCTCCTACAAGCGCATGGGGTCATGTTATAGTATACATGAGAGGCAAGCAATGGGATTTGAACCATAGGGATAGAGGAGGCACTAGAGCTTAGTTGGTGTTGTCTATGTTCCTAAAGCGGAGACTAGGGTTGAAGGGTTTAAAAGGGGTTTTGGCTTGATTACACTAATCAAGCAAGCAAGTAAAGGTAGTATGAAAACTATATTACCAAAAACTAGATTATCCAAGGCAAGTCAAGTCTAAGCAACTAGATTAAGCAATCATCTAAACAAGAGCAAGATGATCTACACTACTCTAGTAACGCAATTAGAAACTAAGAACTAAGCTAAATACTAGAACAAGCAAGATTCTAGGTTAAATCTAAGTAACAAGACTAAGCAATTAGCTAGAGGAAACAAAGGCAATTAAACTAAACTAGCATTAACAAGCAATAAGACTAATGTGGGTTTCAAGTAATGGATTGGGTAGGTGGGCCGTTTGGGAATGTGATTTGATATTAGTTGGGGGTGTCAACATGGCATGCAATTATCACAATTCAATCTAGATTACCAAACCAAACAACAAGGCAGGTGCTATTAGAATGTACCCTATACTACAAGTTGGAGAACTAGGGTTAGGTGTAATTCTACTAGGACTTGTCAAGTCTAGGTTTCTAGAGTAAGTGGTATTAGGGAAATTGAGAGCCAAGGGTTGGAATGAAAGTAGAGATGAGGGTTTTTCACCTCATGTTACTAGTCATATAGACTTTAAGAAGCTCTAGGAAATTACACTAATAACACTTACACTAGCTACTTAGATCTCACACTCACTTGTAGAAGAAGGGAGATGTATGTAGGAACAAAGGGGTCTAGATAGGGATCTACTAATTGGACCTAGCAGACATTCCTAAGATTGCTACATACATTCCAATTTCTCCTAGAAGCTAAGTGTCATCAAACATCACAAGGCAAGAAATTTATGTTAAAAGCACAAACCACATGCAAGATAATGGGAAATGAGATAGAAGCAAAGGAAATCATCATATAATGAAATTATGTTCAATTACAAATTATTCTCCCCCAACATGGTATCAAAGTCACATTTTAACCCCAAACAGCCCACCACTAGGGGCTTAGCTAGACATAGTCAAGGAAAAGATAAAAGAAATGAGAAGAAGGAGATAGGACTCCATGGATCTAAAAGTAGATCCTCCTTCTTCATCTCCTAGCTATTATAGGGTGTCCTCCTTCCTCCAAGGTGGGTTATGGGCATGGAAATGAAGGGGGTGATGGTAGAAAACCTAGAAAAGTAGGTTTCTATGGTGGAAATGAGGTGGAAACGGTGGATGGAGAGCATAAATGGAAGGGGAATGCAATGAATGCTCAAGAGAGGGTGAGGATGAGTAATGGAAACTAAAGGAGTCTAACATTCATGTTATGTCCACCACCTATATATATATATATATATATATATATATATATATATATATATATATATATATGGTGATGGGGAAGCACTACGGTAAGTAGGGGCAAAGTAGGAAAATCAGTGGTGAAAATGGGTAGGGTTAGGTGGTCACCACTATCGTGTTGAGGTGTCACGGCTGTGGTGGGGGTTGCATGGCATGGTCATGGGCTATGGAACATCTGAGGTGGGAAGTGGAGTGGAAATGATAAGTATGCATGGTGGCCATGGCTGTGGCGGGGTTCCACAATCGTGTTGGGTAGAGGGTGCCACAGCCATGTGGAGTACCACGGTCGTGTAGGAGGAGGAGACCACGGGTGAGGCAGCTTGGAGTTCGTCGTGTCTACTATTTGCCATGGGGTGGGGACCACCACGGGTGAGGTGGTCTTCAAGGGCCACGGTCATGGTGATGGCCACGACTGTGGTTATTCACGTGTAAAATGGACCAATTCTCTGTTGATTTTGGGGATCTTTGTGCATAAATCACCACGGTGAGGTGATGGCCATGGGAGACTTGGAGTGTGCTAGCCACGGCCGTTTTGGGGGCCACGGTCATGGGGTCTTCAGTGATCACGTCCATTTTGAGCTCCATGGTCGTGGTCATTCATGTGTAAATTGAGCACATTCCCTATTGATTTTGGAGCTCTTTGTGCATAAATTACCACGACTATGGTGGATGTACCACAGCCATTTTGGGGCTTTTTGGTGTTGATCTTTACTCCATCTTCATTTGGCCTCATTTTGCTTTGAATTTCTCTTATGCATCCAGGGAAATCTCGGGGAAGAGATAGATCCACTCTTGGGGTGTAAGACCCCATAGATGTCCTTCATCTCTCTCCCATGCATCAATGCATGCATAAGTGCCCTGAAATACATATAAAAGGAGACATAAGTGCATTTAACATAAAAAATCACATTGAGGTGAATAACTTGTAATCTAAACTATTTAGATGTGATTTTCATGCAAAAAGGCACGGGATGAAGCCCTAAAATAGGGTTGCATCACCCACCAGACCTCACCCTTCTCGATCTTTAAGCTCCAAGTCTTTGGGTGCTACTTCTATTGTTGCTCCTCATTTATGGATATCTAGTCCCCAGCCATGCGCAAAGGGAAACCTAGGTTAGAGTAAGTGGCATTAAATTATAATAATTTAAAATAAATAACTACATTATGAAAACTAGAAATCTATAACTGAAGTAATCATTATTTTTTACATCTTTTATTTTTTTGTGGCCACTATTATACAATAAGTACTCTTCTGTGGCATTATGTGCCTTCTATGGTGCAATGTAACTTCTATGGCATGAAAGACTTCGGGTGACACCAAGGTGTCTTCTGTTATGTGGCACCAAGTGCCTTCTATGGTGTAATGCACCTTTTATGGCATAATGTCCTTCTATTTTGTGTACCGCATTACTTCTGTTATGTGAGAACTTATTATATAATATAAATTATGTTCTGGTGTCATTTTTTATTCTTTTCTATTTGTGTTTTATTTTTTATTCTGATTCAATTCTGATTATGTATCTCAACTAACGGAGATGAATTCTAAAAAAATAATATGTTTAGGCACTCTAAGTTCTCGATTATATTTTGTCTTCTAATAATTTCATTTTGAATTCTAATACTCAAGTGTTAAAGAACTGTGATAACTTTAAAATCCAGATTCTATATCAAAATCTGATATTGTGAAAGATATTCTAGATTCTAAATGTATGTAAGTACTCAACATATTGAAATAAATTATAATCATATATTATGAGTTCTAATAGTCTACAAATTGATTTCCAACAATTATGCATGAATAATAACTTGAAGCTAGTACTTTATATGATCTATGCACGAGCTATTTGAGGTAGAAATTCTATTGTACTGAAAGTAGAAATCTATGGATCAACATTAGACCATGTGTCTAATGGATTACTTTGGGAAGGATAATTAGATAACATGAATTCAAAGGACATGGCCCACTTACCTTTCTTGAAGAAAACTTAATCTCACTTCTGAGGAATATGCCTTAATCACATTTTTGGGTTTCTTAAACCCTAGTTGTCATGTTCATTGAATCAACATTCATTAACAAACTTCACCTTAGTTTCTAAGTTTTTATTTTCTTATTTAAAATGGTAAACTCAGAGTTAAAATATCCTTTGAAACTCATCCCATCATCTAGATCTCGAAAAATAGATCAAAATATAATATAACTTGACCCCATATAATATACCAATGAATTGTTGTGACTTTTGAAAGCTAAGGACAATATTTGAAATCAACTATAAGTATATCTTACCCTTAAGCAGATCGCATGCCTAATCCACTTGTTCTAGGATCTGCATTGTCGGGCAAAGAGGGCCTCACCCTCTTCTTCATTACAACCTTCTTTGTTTCCTCTATTTTATAGAGTAAAATGAGGTGGCTCCCGTGGTGGCTTGACCCAATATGCTTCAGCTGAGGTAGCCTCATGGAAAGTTGGTCCTGCTACTCTCGACCATGATCCATAATCAGGAAACCCCAATATACTCGATCCCCCCTTCAACCACCAAAGGGGAAGCCATCTCCTTGACTTCGAGATGTTGGTGCTCGACCTGGAGTTGTGGAGGATGGACACAGGAAGTTTGGAATAGGCAGTTGTGTGCCACTTCTTAGATACCCACCATCTTGTGCTCCTGAACTCACCCCCCCCCCTCCTCCTTCACTCTTATGAATCCTGATGGAGCGGTTGGGGGCTATGGTAGTCACGACCTCCGTCCAGCACTACCTGGGGTAGTTGGACTCTCCAAGTCATGAACTTTGCTGGCTAACATTGTAGCTATGTCTGGAAGCATCTCATGATCCTTACTGAACAAGGAAGTAGTGTGTCTGCCATCATGATCCATATTAATGATGATCATTAGATTTTCCACCATCTTTGCAGTCTAAATTTTACTTCTAACTTGCTAGTTTTGGTCTGTTCGCCTGGTAAAGCCATGGCTATGAAACTGATTTTGCATAGATTTGAGCCTGATCTTGTGAGGGCTGACACTGACTTGTATATGTATATGTATATGTATATGTATATGTATATGTATATGTATATGTATATGTATATATATATGTATATGTATATGTATATGTATATGTATATGTATATGTATATGTATATGTATATGTATATGTATATGTATATATAGATCCTCAACATCTAGTCATGTTAGGTTTCCTACAAGCCTTGTACCTCTATAATTGAGTTTCTGGTAATATTCCAACGTAGATTACGCCTAACTACCCAAGGAAAAGAGTTTGATCATGATTATCTACTTAAGAAATATGGAAATGTAACAAATTATGGCATAAGATCAACTCAAGTAAATTTGGGGGATGGCAGACACTATTTCCCAGAGAAAAACAAACTAAAAGATTTCTCTTATATGCATGTTATCATCCATTGGTCAATATCTATAAGGGCCTTGTGATATATGAATGCACTATGAAATTAAATTAACTATCAAA
The DNA here is from genome assembly GCA_963693085.1 of Alisma plantago-aquatica. Lineage (NCBI taxonomy): Eukaryota > Viridiplantae > Streptophyta > Magnoliopsida > Alismatales > Alismataceae > Alisma > Alisma plantago-aquatica. The sequence goes on from OY856409.1 coordinate 217,502,570, forward strand.
CTATACATATGAGTTTCTAATCATATAGTTCCACAATATGGTTTAGTCACTTGACCTTCATCCCTATTCCCCAGTTATAATGTACTTGAGTTTAGATTTACATCATCATCTATGATGTCTTATTTCATAACAACCATTCCTTCACTCCTTTCAATAATTTTGGGGAACCAAAACCACTCTAGAGTCTGCATCATCAAGGGTTTAGAGTATTACTGTGTCCTCATATCAAATTTGGCTGAGGTTTCGAGTATCATGAGACGTATTCATCTGTATAGACGTCATTGGATAGAAATTTTTATTTTTTTCCTAAAAATGTTACAGTGTCTCAAAATAATTTGATGTCCAAAATTCAACATGTTACAATTTTTTATTCCTTACAAGGGGTTTCTTAAAATTTATATTTCTATTAGGGTGTAATCCATAAATTATCCACCATACTACTATTTTTCCCAATGTCTCCTTACACAAACACATGTAATTCTAATTTTCCTTCTAGTATTATAGGTCCTACTCATGATGAGCAAATAATGATCTTACAAATATGGAGTTAGTTAATTGATATATATTCAAATACACTTGAAAAGCATACATACTATTTAGTTGGGTAGTTATGGTGTCACCGATGTGATTTGTCAATTTGAAGACTTCTAACATTATGAAATGAAGGTTGAGCATCGAATTTAGATGTTTAAATCGTTATTATCCATTTTTTATTAAAAGCACATATTGTTGTATGGTTTATAGCTACTAAATCAAGGATAACCTGGAGTTTTGTATCTTTTCTAATTTTTGGTGACTCAATATTCTAGTCACTACATAATGGAACTTAGGGATTGAATTCCATTATATTCAAATGACGGGAAAAGCAAGCAGTGCAATAATCATGAAGTTTGAAGCACTTTTGATACACATTTCTTTTGATTCTAATAGTCATAAGGAAAATAAGTTTCAATGAAATCCCTATGGTATGTGCACTTTGGTATCTAGATATACTTTGATTATTTGCATTTTTGAATTGGTTAGGGTATTATTGCAATTTGATGACTAGATCATATAAATTTCATAAAGGTTTAGATATATCTAAAAATTGAGAGTTGAAGAATGAAGAAATCCTAATATTTGTCCCCATTCATCATACCAATATCTTTATCAACATTTGACATAAAATTTCGAATCTCAACTTCATTTCCTTGTGATCCTCAAGATCCCAAATATATGGATCTAATGTGGAACTTATTTTAAGTGACATTTTGGTGTCTAAATATTATGTTGTTCAAAAGTCACTACTATATATTATATTATTCATCTTTCAAAATATCATTTTTTTCAAATGAATATTCCAAGGAGGTACACATGTCAAAGTTATTGTGAGGTAATATCTGATTAAATATGAGTATCATGTGATCTGTAAGTAGAATTATGACTTTCTAAATCATTTTTTTAGTATACATATCTCTTGAGTAGGGTTTCCCTATACATATTAAATAATATAATTTTCTATTAATATATACATAAATATAAACATATATATCATTAACATTCTAAATTGAGTTGTTGACCTTATTCAAGATTTAGGGTTTTTTATCAAGTAGTAAGTATTGCTTTGTCCTAGTAAAAGTAAGGTACCCATGACCACCTAAGTGGATCAAAAGTGATTATTTCCAAACATTTACTAAACATACATTTTGTATGCACATCATCTCATCTCTACTTACATGGTGATGATTTATCCTCGATGAATTGGTACTTTTAGGCTATGTTAAGACAATTTTATGTTAAGTTCCACATCATGTTCTCTATATTTTTCCTGAACTCAAACATGAATCAAATTATTTAGGGTTTACTCTATCTATTTTATCTAACTTTTTGTATTTGCACTAATTATGAATGCCCCATACTAGGGTAAAAGTTAGCATACTCAACCCATCATGTATCATATGTATGTGGTCTCACATTGGTCCTCGATGTAAATGTGTATACATTGTGTATCTCAAGAACTTCTTCATCCGTCCACACTTTCTATTATATATTATCCTTGATAAAGAAGTTTGTAACATAGTAAAAGATGGGTAAAAAAATTACTTCAGATATAACCCATACTTTGTTCTTAACCTGAGTCCATTTTGAAATTCATCAATTATCCCAATGCCCATTCAATTAGTTTACCCAAGCATCATGTATTTTGACACTAACTAGTCTCCATGGTAGATATCTTGTGCTTAAGTAACTCTTGATGTCCTTTTCAATAATATTTTCAAATAAGTCCCTCAAATGTCTTTTTATGAACCATTTCAATCTCCTTTGTTGAAAACCTAATTAAATAATTCTAAACATATTCATAGACCTTGCATGGATCAAATATTCTCAAGATGAGAACTAATGACTTTGAATAAATAAAAACTTATGATAGCACTAAATAGCCACGACTAATATAGTTTTATGGTAATTAAGTTTGTGTGGTATGGCCAAGGAAGTAGTAGCTCAGTGGAGAAGACACATCCTGCCAAGAGTAGGGAGTCGGGTCTGAATCCTCGGTTGTGCTACTTCAACAATTTTAAATCTCGTCATGCAGCTAGGCCTCTTTGTAAGTTTACCTTACAATTGTAGATGTGTGGTTAGTTAGAGAGAGTTGGGGCTTTACATTGTCAGTGGGTCACAATTAGCCTGTCTTTGGGGGAGGTCCCACGTCATTAAAAAAATTGTGTGCTTGCTATAAGTATAATGGTCAATGGTTTTAGAAATAAAGTTAGAGGAAATTTAATGGTTTATGATTTGGTCCCTATTAAGTTAATTGATATTTAAATCCATATGTTTTGAATATCAAAATTTACTGTAAATGATCTCATGTCGTTAATCAGAATTATAACACGCATCCTAGAAGCAAATATTTTTATAGCAATGGGTTGAACGAACATTTTAGTTATACAAAAATATTCAATTGATATCTCATGGTGATGGTAGTAGTTAATCACGGTAATAATTAACATTATAATTTGACCCATGACTCCTTCTCAATCAATTCATATTTGTAGAAATATTAACAATCTTATTACATAAATCCTACCACGTTTTGCAAACTAGTCACTATGATGGGTTAAAATCTTCTGTGCCCAGGACAATGTGCCCAGTATATCCGAGCCGCACACTTTGTTGTGGGACCCACAAGTGTATGGATGAGATGTTGTGGGTACAGAGGTGGGCACAGAGGTTGGGTACAGAAGATTTAAACCCTCACCATGATTGTACAAATTTGACCAAAGTGAACCGACCATGCGCTCATTCAATTGCTTACGGCTAGAAATAAAATGTACACCACATTTCCCGACTCCCTAAGTGAGTTGAGAAATGAATGCGTGTTGAAATAGCTGATATTAAAGTATATTGCTTTGGACCTTGTCTCTTAGCTGCCGTCAATAAGTAAAAAATTACAGAAGTGGTGAGAGCCTTAAGAATTCCTTGTCTTTGGAAGTGACTATTAATATTACTTGAAAGAATGGGTGTTATTTGTTGAATATAATCGTATATGATTTAGTAACCTAAAGATTTAGTGATTATATATTTCAGTGTACGTGTGAATTTATGCATTCACCAAATTTATATGTAACATATTTGAATATTACATGATTTAATGAAAGGATACGTTCGCGCTTGACTGACTTCATTAGGAAATGTGAACTTCACTAAAATAACCATTGTACCTTAATACTATCGTCCTTCCCAATAGACTAATTCTTCTACCCTTCTTTGACTGTCTATTTCGTTTACCATGATACCCACCATCATAAATCACTCCTTAGCATTCCCATTAAGCAAACATTTCATTATCTCCATAATGTAGACGGCAATTAGTAGAAGAAAAAGAAAATTAACATGTGTTCTGCTCACATTGACGGTAATCTCACAATAATCTTGTATTGAATTCTTTTATTTATATTCCTTTATTCTTTCTTTAATTTCTACTTTTTATCCAATGTAATGGCTGATTTACATCTCCTGAATAATGAAACAGTGCTGACTTATAAACTTATCCTCCAACAAGTTTCTGATGTAAATGCGACCTCCTTTTTTTCCTACTTCCCAACTTGCGTGGTGAGTTCTATATCTGGCATCTAAACACATGTTGTCATTCGCACCACCCCCACCCCCAACTCTATCATGCATTACTCAATGCCTACAATGATTTCATAAAAAAAGGACAATGAGATCACTTGTCTTGATCCACCTGCGCCTGGTTGCAACCAAAAATTGAACTCTAGAAGCGTGAAAATTGCAGTAGAAAGTCTACAGGATGATTGTTATTCCCCTGAAGAAGATGTTCCACCTAGATGTATAGAGAGAGCAGGTTCAATATCATATATTGAATCTCGTCCAAGAGAGCAATCCATCAAGGATTGGTCCAATAAAAGTAATGTAAGTCGATAGTTAGTCCTATATAAATTTTAAATTCAAAAAGTTTGTTAAGCATACTTAAAATAATGATATAGCATACAAAAATATGGGATAAGTTAATAATCATAGTTTATGGGATATACAATTAATTAGTATATTGACAAAACTTGATTATTTGACCTATTACACATGGTTGCTTCTTATAGGAATATACATATACATCAGTAGACAAGTAAAACTTTTAATACTGACTAGTACATTAATAGATAATCTTAATACCACTAGTTCATTAGATGATATTTATAATATTGATAAATAAATTAAATGATCGCTGAAATCTATTATTATCTAATTTAAATTAGACCATACATACGGAAAAGACAGCAGATTTACTAAATTTTAGTTGGAATAATTGGAATACAAATTTCATCCAACTTACACATTCAACGTTCTCTCTCTCTCTCTATATATATATATATATATATATATGTATATATATATATATCTGTGTGTGTGTGTGCGCGCGCGCATTTAACAAAAAACCAAAACTCAATATGAATTGATTATATAGTTAGACATAGATAGTCATTTCGGGGAGAAAGAATATGTTTATGAAAGATGCTTTATATTTTTTAGTATGGATGGCATCATATATTGACACATTTACTTCATATGGCATGTTAGTGTGAAATACATATATAGTTAATTTCATCCATCATAGTATATACGTGTATTTAATTAAATAGTTTCAACCTCGTTGATAATATGTACTTATAATATATATATTCATGTCAAATGTAGTCGGTCCCAAGCCCGGGTAAAGGAAGAGGGTTGGTGGTAGGTTGACATTCAGCCATAAAAACTTTGTCGTTCTTTCTATGACATGGATCCTTATGGAAAAAATTGGAGTGTTCCTACCTAGTGATGTGTTGCATCGGCACCTGGGTACAGTGATAAATATGCAAGGGGTTTCGACCCAATGGTGCCCAGTTGTATTGAAGGGCATACAAGGGTTTCCACATCTTGGATGAGTGTGGATAAATAAGTTAGTCCTGCTGCATCGTTGTCCAGATGTAGTAAAAAATATACAAGGGTTTCCACATCTTAGATAGGTGTGGGTAAAGAAGGTAGTCTCTCTGCATCATTGGTCGGATGTATTGAGAAATGTACAATGGCAACATTTTCGATGAAGACAGGTAAAGAAGCAAGTTCAACAAAAAAGGATTAGAGTTGGATCTTAGAATAGTGTCTCTTTGATAGGGAAATCTTTAGAGATAGTGGATATCATAATGAGTAGAAAAGTCAATACAACTTGCTTACAAGAAACTAAGTGGACATGGGAATGTGATTGAGAGATTGGAGACACAAGATACAAAATTTGGCATATGTGTATTAGAAAACATGGAAATGGTGTAGCTATTATTATTGATAAGATGTTTAAGGATGATGTAATCAAGACTACTAGGATGGGTGATATAATCATAGCTATCAAGGTTGTTTTTTTTTTGGGGGGGGGGGGATTTCTAACATTATCAGCGCTTATGCCCCCCAAGTTGGCCTTAGCGAGGAGGCTAAGAAGGATTTTTCGGATGGCATAGGTGAATTAATGTAGGGAATACTGATAGAGGAGAAGATCATTATTGAGAGTGATTTAAATGGCCATGTGGGGAGTATAAATGCTAGATATGAGAGATTTCATTGTGGTTTTGGATGTGGCAGTAGAAATGGAGAAGGAGAGAGGATATTAGATTTTGTAGTTGCATATGATATGATTTTTACAAACACCCATTTCAAGATAAGAGAATCTCATAAGATTAATTTCAAGAGTGGGAACAATTGTAGACAGATTGATTACTTTCGTACGAGGCGGGTGGATTGCAAAGTATGCAAGGACTATAAAGTGATTTCTGGAAAAGAACTCACGACCCAACATAGGTTGGTGGTTTTGGATATTGACATGAAGATCAATAAAGGAAATCATAATAAAAACCAAGATAGCAGGATCAAGTGGTGGAATCCTAAAGGGGAAAAGAGATTGACTTTTTATGATAAACTCATCAAGTGTGGAATTTGAAACTTTGGAGTCTAATTTTAAGACCATGTGGCATAACATGAGCTCTTGGATAACAAAAATTACCAAATTGGTTTTGCGGGAGTCCAAAGGTTGTGAGACTTCACAAACTAAGACTAGGTGATCAAATGATGAAGTATAGAAGGCTATTAAAATGAAAAAGGATATATATAGGATCTTGCACAAATATCGAGATGATGTGATGTTCCAGAGATATAAGAAAGCAAAGAAATAAACAAAAATGGTTTTTCAGGAGGCAAGGCCTAGATACTTTGATGATATTTATAAGAAGTTGGATACAAGAGAAGGGGAAAATATATATATATATATATATATATAATGGCTCGTATAAGACAACTGAAAGAAATAGATTTGAGTCAAGTGAAATGCATCAAGAATGAAGATGGTAGAGTTCTAGTGAAGGATGATGATATTAAGAACCAATAGAGAATTTACTTCCATAAGCTTTTTAATGGAGATATTGTAAATGATGTTAGAGACTTGTGTGACATGAATACAAGATATATTATTTACACATGACAAGTTTTACTATTTGAGGTCAATAATGCTTTGAAGAAGATGAAAATGAGAAAGGCATGAGGACCAGATGTCATTCTCATTGATGTATTGAAGAGTACGGGAGAGTAAGGAGTTATATGGTTTTAAAAAAATCTTTAACAAGATCATGAAGACCAAGAAGATGTTAGAAAGTGGAGAAATAGTACTATATAGTCCCCATCTACATGAACAAAGGTGATGTTTAGAGTTGCACAAACTATAGAGATATCAAGTTGATGAGTCACACATTGAAGCTTTGGGAGAGGATTATTGAGTAGAGGCTACAATCTATAACACAGATATCAAACAACCAATTTGGTTTCATGCATAGTAGATCAACAATAGATGTTTTTTTTATAAGGATGTTTATGGAGAAGTATAGAGAAAGCAAAAGATATGTTCATATGATTTTTTTCTGATTTGGAACATGCTTACATTTGAGTACCCAGGGAAGTGTTGTGGATGGTTTGAAGAAAAAGGGTGTGATAATCCAATAGGTTGACTTGATTAAAGACATGTATGATAGATCTAATGCAAGTGTGAAGACTCCTAGATGAGAGACGCCAACTTATCCTATCACAGTTGGGGTACACCAAGGATCCACACTCATCCAATATTTGTTTGTTCTTGTTATGGATAAGTTGACAAAGAATCTTCAGGATGATATTCCTCGGTGTATGTTATTTTTTAATGATATGTTGATTGACAAAACTAAAAATGGATTGAATGATAAAGTTGAACTTTGAAGAAAGGCATTGGAATCAAATGGACTGATGTTTAGTAGGAGTAAAATTGAGTATATGTATTGTAATTTCAGCCAATATTGCAGTGTGAGTGGTGGAGCCAAGTTTGACGGAGTAGATATACCAAATTGTGATAAAGTTCATTACTCGGGTTCTATTATTCAAACAAATAGGGATATATAATGTAACATCCCTGACCTGGGTTATGAGTTAACCCTAGGTGTTTTGCCTAAATATGTAATTAAACCTTTGTGATTAACTCTGAGCATGTAATTAAGTTTCTCAGAAACGTATATTTCAGTATTTGCTCCTTTTTATTTAAAGTTGTAGCATTGTTTTGATATACAGGGACTTATGTGCAATTTACCCAGTTAAAAAGGGTTAGTTTGCAATTTTTCACATGTTGAGATGTTCCTCTGATGTTGAGACATCATGAGAATCTCTTTGGCAAAGTTTGAGGGATTTCCCAAGCTAGAGCACCAAGGTGCAGCTGTGGAAGCAATCCCAGGGCTTGAAACCCTAATTTGGGGTAAAATGCAATTTACCCAAATGATGGGATGCAATTGTAAAGAATGTCATCTAATGTATCTTTTTAGACTTTTTCCATCATTTAGAGAATAAATGATGAGGAATTCACCTCAATTGAGTTATCAAGTTAAGAAATAGGCTTTGTGATTGAATAATCAGGGTATATGTGCAATATCCCTTTAAGTATGAATTTTACTATTAGATTATTCTTCCTTGCCTTCTTTTCTATAACTTAAGTTAAGGTTTGTCCTTAGAATAAAGAGGAAGGGACGAGCAAGTAATAAAGGAAGGATTTAGTTGGAATTAAGGGAAACTTATGAACTAATGTTGAAAATCCTATCCCATGTATATAAGCTCTCCTTCCCTTAATTGCAAGGGAACTTAACCTTCGTTCCCTTACTGTTTCATTTCACCAAAGACGACCAAGGACTGCCTTGGATCTAAGGGGGACGACCAAGGGGTGCAAGGTAGGTTTAAACCCCTCTTCTTGCCTAATTCCATGGTTAAAACTCGAATTCAAGGTCAGCTTCATGGCTAATTCTCGAAACCCTATCTTTCTAGCCGTCTCTTTTCATCCTTCCTTGGAGTTTTCACCTTGGCCAACCTGTAAGAACTCAAGGACGCCATTAGAGCTTGGAGCTTGAAAGCTTGGAGCTCAAGAAGCAAGCTTTAGGCGGGTTTTATAACTCTAAACCTATGCTTTACTATGTGCATCTTTATATGCGATTTGATGATAGCTCTTAGTATTTCCCTGCTATTTTGCAAGCAAACCCGTGGGATATCTGTACTGTTCTTGAGCTAGAAGATGAAGGCGTGATTTCCAAGAAAAACCCACCGCTTTTCTTTTCCTTAAACGGTCCTAACAGTTTGCTCTCTCGGACTCAAGACCGCGAGGTGAGCAAACGGTCTAGAGACCGTGAGAGGGCTCGCGGTCTCAAGACCGTTTGGCCCCGTTGACCGAGCGTGGACCGTATAAGAAATCTGTTCCTAATTATATAGGCTAATTACCCTCAAAATTTGGGAGACTAACTCAAAAGGAATCGGGAGATATGACCTTTTTAAGTCACAACTTTAAATGAATTAATTGCTGATTCTCAAACGGTCTGAAATTGCCTTTTTGGGCAAACGGTCTCAAGACCGTGTAAGGTCGTTGACTAAGCGTTGAACGTATGCGATTACTGTTCAAAATTATGTTAATTAACAACTCACCAAGTTTGATGGTCTAATTCCAAACGGGCTAAGAGTTGAAGGGTGAATACTAGGGCTAACCCTAGATAAAATCAGTACTGAAATTATGGTGACCTAATTAGGGTTTTTAGGGTTGATTGACCTAAACGGTCTCAAGACCGTTTGGGGGTCACCAAACGGTCTCAAGACCGTGAGGGCAATCAACCAAGACCGTTTGGAGGTCTGGGGTCAAGGATAGTTGACCAATTAAAGGTACAATTACACCAAATTACATTGCAATTAAATATTGACATGATCATCAACTCAATGGGTCAGACCTTGATGAATCTGCATTAGAATCCAAAATTTGGATGGGCAAACGGTCTCAAGACCGTTTGGAACTCATCCAAACGGTCTCAAGACCGTGAGGGCAATCAACCAAGACCGTTTGAAGGTCTAGGGTTGAGTAATTTGACCAATTGAGCACCCAATTGCAAATAAGTTAGTAATTTAATCAAAAAATTCTGTTTGTGGTTCAATCATGGTTCAACCCCTATCAAATCACCTTAGACTTTGATAAAATCTTGGTCAAACGGTCTTAAGACCATGTGGGGTCTACCCACATGACCTCAAGACCATTTGGGCCAAGTTTGGGCCCAATTGGAGCTCAATTGAAGGGTTCAACCTTGTGTTGATGCACACTGTTGAGTGTTGATGGGTGAACATTGATAGACCCTAATTGAATCGATTTCAACCATAATTGGTTAACTATTATGGGTCAATTGAATGACCAAGTGATCAAGCATAACCTTAATTGACTAAAATCCATGAGTGGTCAACATAGCTTTGACCATTTGAGGGCTTCAACATGGGTTGACATTATCGGTTGCACCTTTGAGCCTTGTTGAAGGACCAAGCGGCTGGGACCATGAGAGCCTCGCGGTCTCAAGACCGTGAGAGGGCTCGCGGTCTCAAGACCGTGAGGGGGCTCACGGTCTCAAGACCGAGAGGAGGCTCACGGTCTCAAGACCGTGAAGGGCCTCGCGGTCCTGAGGTCAAAGAAGGGCAAACGGTCTTCATGACCCTCGCGGTCTCAACTCAAATTGGTCTTCGCGGTCTCAACTTTAACTTGGACCAATGGGAGGCTTCGCGGTCTTGAACCCTTGAAGAGGCTCACGGTCTTGAACCCTTGAAGAGGCTCACGGTCTTGAACCCTTGAAGAGGCTCACGGTCTTGAAGCCTAAGGGGGCTCGCGGTCTTGGAGCTAGAAAGAGGCTCGCGGTCTTGGAGGGTCAAGTGGGCAAACGGTCAACACTTTCAACCAATCTCAACCCAATTGATGATTAATGATTGAAATCAATCAATGTGACTTAAGGTTGACCACATTCAATCATTTGATGATGTAAATGGTTCAATGTTACCCAAATCAAACCCTAATGATAATCTAGGATAGTAAGGGGTTATTTGACCAAGGTTTTTGACTATGATGATGATCAATGGGGTGAATTACCAAATTACCCCTGAAGGGTCAATTGAGTTATACCTTGCTCAATTCAAACTCTAATTTCATGAGAAATGATGTTTTTAGTCATAATGATTCTATCCAACTTGATCTAGTCTAATGTTATCATCAACCATTAGTATGATGAAAGAGGGAGTACTCTAGAAAGAGAAAGTACCCTAGAGAGAGAAAGTAACTCTAATCAAATAATGGTGATGCTTTTGGCTATGTTAGCCTATGATGACTCAATCTAACCTGTTTTAGAGTGATGTTGACATCACCTAACATTATGATGAAAGAGAAAGTACTTCTAGAGAGAGAAAGTACTTCTAGAGAGATAAAGTACCCTTTTTAAGTGGAAAACTCAAGTAAAGCATCTCCAATGCACATAAGTGAGCATAATTAGGGTATGGTCCACCTGTGTGAGATCATAGAAACCCTAATTATCATAAATGATGAACCTTTAACTAATCCAAGAGCATCAATGAAGATGTTACTCATACATGATGATGTTATGAGTTTAATTCACCTTGATGTGAATAGTAAACCCTAATTCAAGGGTAATGACATGCTTTTGAGCAATAAACTCTATTTGAATAGAATTAAAGATTTAACTCTTATGACAAAAGTAGGAAGTACATTCCTTATTGTTGTATTACCTTTATCAGATGTATTAACCATGCATGTTCTGATATGAAGGTAATCATATCCAGGTATGGATGTTGATGTTATATTCATTGAAGGCATGTTGTTAGCCTTATGAATAAGTAATGTAGTCTGATGCCTTGCCAGTGGCATCCTATGCTGATACTGGGCTATGAGAGCCATGAATACCATCAAGGTCATGCCTTAGAGATGACTTGTGATGAGGATAATGAGAAATGATGATTGATATGAGTTAGGCTTGTTACATTTAGTATTCTTCTTTTATAGCTGCTATGCTATTGTTATTGTTTGAAGGACAATGTATGTTGTTAAAGAATACTGAATGTACCTAACTAATCAAGTATAATGTAGAGCCCTGATCATAGATCCATCATTGTCAGAAGTTAAGTGATGGTGAAACAGGTTTTCCTTAGGGAACTCCTGGAGCACATACTTTTGAGTATGTGGGGTACATGGATGTGTAGAACCTTACATCCTAGTGTAGGAAAGTGATGTAGATGTGTAATCCATCCATCCTTCACTATAGTTCCATACCGTATCAGTGGTAGGTAAACATGAAACCTCCTGATGACGAAGACAGCACAGATATCCGTATCAGTGGTAGGTAAATATGAAACCTCCTGATGACGAAGAGAGTACAGAACGCCACTGTGACTCTAGAATAGCGAAGGACCAGTTTACCCTGGTGAGCTATAATAGTATAGACACGAGATGTCCTACAAGTGATCCTCTTACTGACTGAGGAAGGTGAAGGTCATGAGAATCCGGCTCTCTTAATGACCTATGTATGATACTGATGCGGCTTCTCAGCGATCAGTTGGAGTTTGAGTGGTAAGCCTCATCTCCACAGGGCATAATGTTGTTTGTAAAACATAATCAACCATGTAGTATAACTTGTTAGAGATGACTCCAAGTTAGTTGATTGATGTTACATTGCAATAATGTTGATATTCTCCATATCTCCTAATTTGTAGAGATCTTGTTATATCTGCAACTGTTATAGAATGCTTTGAAGGCTTTACTGTTTAAAATAATCTTTGATGTTATAATAAAGCTTCTGGCGAAGAGTTATAACTCTCGCTGGGACAATTATGAATAATTGTCTCACCCCGTAGGCTTCAACTTTTTAGGTGGACGTCGGAGACGAAGGAACCAGCCTACAGGTGACCAGACCCAGCAGCAGCAGCACCAGGGGCAGCAGTAATCTCAGGTGGAGATTTGTCCTGTCATGTGGTGTAGTTAGAGTCAGTCCTATGTGTCCTCTGTACTCTCAGGTCTTGGAGTCTTGTGTTATGTGATCTTGAGATTTTGTATCTTGATGTATATAATTACTCAAGAAGTAATTATCCTGAGATGTGAACAGTTACCTCTCTTTATGAAAGGAGTTTTTAGGGATACAAGTTCTTATCTCGAAAAGTTTTAATTTCCCGTGATTTTTGTCTTCCGCTGATTACCGATTTGCTTCCGCTAAGTTTTAATCGTGTTTATGTCATGGTTTGGAGATCAGAGCCCACAATTAGTGGTATCAGAGCCCCAGGTTCAGTTGAGTCTACAGAGGCATAGGACTTAGGATGTCGAGTCTACCTTTAGTACTTCTTCCTTATCTAATAGAATCTTCTGCTCCTCAGGAGAAGAAGATACATAAGAATGTCGGAACATCGTGATGAGCACGTGGCAGAGAGTAGTGCTAGTGCACCTCGAGGCGGTGCAAGAGTTCCGAGAATAGAACAACCTGCACCTGAGTCGCCAAGAGAGCCACCCCAGTTCGACCCAGATGACATGAGTGATCCAGCTGTACAGACGATGTTCGGGCAGTTCATGACTGCCATGACACATATAACCGATAGGATGCCCATTCCTGCACCTAGGGCACCTGTCCAGCCTGAAGCACAAGGTATCGGTAAGACATTCGAACGACTTCATCGTGTCGGAGCTACCGAGTACTTCGGAACTGCCGACCCTGCAGATGCTGACTTATGGATGACAGAGTTGGAGAAGGCTTTCAGGATTCTTATGATTCCGGAAGCTGAGAAGGTTAGACATGCTGTCTATCTTCTCAAAGGCAGTGCTGGTCACTGGTGGAATATGGAAGAGCAGAAGAGACCTGGAGTAGAGTTCTCATGGGAAGAGTTTCGTCGGGAATTTATCAATAGATATTTTCCAAAGACCTTCCTAGATGAGAAGATCTCTCAGTTTGAGAAACTAAGGCAGGGTATGATGAACATTAGTGAGTATGAAGCTAAGTTTATGGAGTTATTGCGGTTCTGTCCGCACATGGCTGCTACGGATGAGGAAAGAATCAGAAGATTCGAGAAGGGTTTGAATTCTGATATGTCAACCCCTGTGTCTGCCTTAGAAAATAGAGAAAGATTCTCTACCTTCGTTGAGTCAGTCCGAAGGATAGAGAGATCTGTGGTTGAGAAAAGACAAACCCATAAAAGATATCCACAGTTCCAGGGTTCTTCATCTAGGGATTCCAAGAAACCTAGATTCTCTGCACCTAACCCTCCACCACCCAGATCGAGTTTTCAAACTCAATGGACACCAAGCAGAGGTAGAGGGCGGAGTCAACCGCTTCAAGGGACGCACAGTTCTGCATCAGTGTCAGTTACTGGACCACCCAGACCACAGCAATAGGAGAAGAGTTGCTACAACTGTGGTAAGATGGGACACTTGATGAAGGATTTCCGTTCTAGGGTTATCGGTGTGACACAACAAACCCCGAGACAGAATCAACAGGGATCTCAGAATAGACAACACCAAGGAGCAGCTCGAGGACGTGGACAAGCGTCTCAAGCTGGATCATCAGCACCACCTCAACACCAGGTGACTGCGAGGTTCTATGCTATGAACCCACCTGAGGCAGTGGTCAATCCACGGGTAGTGGCAGGTCAGATGAAACTTTTATATTCTGATATGTCTATATCCTGTGATGTATCTGTTCTGATTGATCCGGGTGCTACGCACTCTTTCATCACTCGTGAAGTGATTCGTAACTGTAATGTGACTGTTAGTCATAGAGCAGATAGTTTGTTGTTAGAGACTCCGTTGAGTGGGTCTGCCGTTTTACAGGAGGTATGTTCTCCCTGCATCCTTTTCTTTTCTGACCATCGCATTCAAGTGGATCTTATACCACTTGATATGCAGGGATTTGATATAATCCTCGGGATGGATACCTTAGAAAGGTATAGAGTTGTCTTGGATTGTGAGTCCAAGTTGGCTGTGTTTGCTGATGAAAGCAACACATGGATCTTTCAAGGTGAAAGAAAGATTCTGCCCACCTGTCTTGTATCAGCTATGGTTGCTGATAAGCTGTTGAGGCAAGGATGTTATGCATTCTTAGCCCATGTGGTAGATGTTACCAAGGAAAGTTCCAATCCTGCCGAAGTTCCCATAGTCAGGGAATTCGAAGATGTGTTTCCTGAAGAACTTCCTGGTATACCACCACCTCGGGAGATTGACTTTGAAATCAATCTGATTCCAGATACGAAACCCATAGCTCAAACTCCGTATAGAATGGCTCCTGCCGAGATGGCAGAACTCAAGAAACAGCTTCAAGAGCTACTTGAGAGAGGTTTTATCCGACCGAGTACTTCACCTTGGGGTGCTCCGGTCTTGTTTGTTAAAAAGAAAGATGGGTCAATGCGGTTGTGCATCGACTATAGACAACTCAATAAAGTGACAATAAAGAATAAGTATCCTCTGCCGAGGATTGATGATCTCTTTGACCAGTTGCGTGGTGCAACAGTGTTTTCAAAGATAGACTTGAGGTCTGGATATCACCAACTTCGTATTAAGGATAGTGACATATCCAAGTCTGCCTTTAGGACAAGATATGGTCACTATGAGTTCACGGTTATGTCGTTTGGACTAACCAATGCACCAGCTGCATTTATGGAACTCATGAATAGAGTTTTTCGACCTTTCCTTGATCAGTGTGTTGTCGTCTTCATAGATGACATACTGATTTATAGTAAAGATGCTCAGCAGCATGAGCAGCATCTTCGCCAAGCTTTGACCTTGCTAAGAGAACATAAGTTGTATGCTAAGTTTAGCAAGTGTGAGTTCTGGCTGCCGGAGGTATCTTTTCTTGGACATGTAATATCCGCCTCGGGAATTCGTGTTGACCCTACAAAGGTAGAATCTGTTCTACAATGGGAACAACCGAAAACACCGACGGAGATTCAAAGTTTCTTGGGGTTAGCTGGCTATTATCGAAGGTTCATAAAGAACTTTAGTTCCATAGCTTTACCCTTGACCAAGTTAACCCGGAAAGATGTTCCTTTTTCTTGGAGTGATAAGTGTCAACAATCTTTCCAGTTGCTGAAGGAGAGGTTGACAAGTGCACCTGTATTAGTGCTACCTGAACAAGGAAAAGGATATGTAGTTTTCTGTGATGCTTCCAAAAATGGACTAGGATGTGTGTTGATGCAGGATAGACAAGTGATTTCTTTTGCTTCCCGACAGCTTAAGAAACACGAGGAGAATTATCCAACACATGATCTGGAGATAGCAGTTGTGGTTCATGCTTTGAAGATCTGGAGACATTATCTCTACGGAGAGACATTCCAGATTTTCACAGACCACAAAAACCTTAAATATATCTTCTCTCAGCATGAGCTCAACATGAGGCAACGTCGCTGGATGGAGTTAATCAAGGACTATGACTGTACAATTGATTACCATCCGGGCAAGGCCAATGTTGTTGCAGATGCCTTGAGTAGGAAATCAGCAACATCAACCATGAATAGAGCACAACTAAACTCTTTAGTATGCTCTAGAAGAGATATGCTTATCTCTTTAAGGAAAGACAATGTACATTTGAAGGTGTCATTGCTAGCCGGTTTGTTAGCTGAGATGCATATTAAACCTACCCTAAGAGAGCAGATTAAAGAAGCACAGCTAGATGATGCTGCAGTTCAACATATAAGATCTGAGTATGGAAATGAGAAGCAAGATGGGTTTCATGACTCAAAAGATCAAGTAGCTTGTTATAATGGAAGAATGATAGTGCCGGATGTGGACAACTTAAGGAAGTTAGTCCTGGAAGAAGCCCATTCTTCCATGTATGCTATGCATCCAGGGAGCACCAAGATGTATCGGAATTTGAAGGATCTGTATTGGTGGCCTGGGATGAAGAAGGACGTTGCAGAGTTTGTTCTGAGGTGTCTTGTGTGTCAGCAAGTTAAAGCTGAACACCAGAAGCCTGCAGGAATAATGCAACCTTTACCCATATCACAGTGGAAATGGGACCATGTGACCATGGACTTTGTTGTTGGCCTACCCAGGACAAGCAAAGGGCATGATTCCATTTGGGTAATTGTTGATAGGTTGACTAAGACAGCACATTTCTTACCTGTCAAAACAACCTATTCTGCTGAAAAGTTATCAGAGTTATATGTTCAAGAGATAGTGCGGTTGCACGGAGTTCCTGTCACAATAGTTTCTGACAGAGGTCCTCAGTTTACCAGTCGTTTTTGGGAACAGTTGCACAGAGCCTTAGGCACTAAGCTGAGGTTTAGTACGGCCTTTCATCCACAGACTGATGGACAGTCGGAAAGGACCATACAAACCTTAGAAGACCTGTTGCGAGCATGTGTTCTCCAGTTCACCGGAAGTTGGGATCTACACTTAAGCCTGATAGAGTTTGCCTATAACAATAGCTACCAGCATAGTATTGATATGGCACCTTATGAAGCCTTATATGGTAGACGTTGTAGATCACCCTTGTGTTGGTTTGAGACTGGTGAGCACCAGTTGTTAGGACCTGACTTGGTGCAGCAAACCACGGAAAAGATTAAAGTTATACAACATAAGATTAAGACTGCTCAGGATAGGCAGAAATCTTATGCTGACAAACGTCGTAGACCCTTAGAGTTCTAGGTTGGAGACAGAGTGTATCTTAAGGTCTCACCTTGGAAAGGGGTCCTTCGTTTTGGAAGGAAGGGGAAGTTAGCTCCTAGATATATGGGGCCTTATCCAATCATTGAACGGATTGGAAAGGTAGCATATAAACTAGAGCTTCCCCCAGAATTACAGAGGTTACATCCTGTGTTTCACATTTCTATGTTGAAGAAATGTCACCCAGACACCGAGTCAGTTCTACAACCTATGGAGGTAGAATTGAATGATGACATATCCTATGAGGAGGGACCAGTGTCAATCCTTGATAAACGAATTAAAAAGCTAAAGAAGAAAGATATAAGTCTTGTGAAAGTCCTCTGGAACCATCGTGGTATGGAAGAAGCCACTTGGGAGTTAGAGGATGAGATGAGAAGGAAGTATCCTGCCCTTTTCTCTTAGTATGTTTTATCGATTTCGGGGACGAAATCCTTGTAAGGGATGGATAATTTGTAACATCCCTGACCTGGGTTATGAGTTAACCCTAGGTGTTTTGCCTAAATATGTAATTAAACCTTTGTGATTAACTCTGAGCATGTAATTAAGTTTCTCAGAAACGTATATTTCAGTATTTGCTCCTTTTTATTTAAAGTTGTAGCATTGTTTTGATATACAGGGACTTATGTGCAATTTACCCAGTTAAAAAGGGTTAGTTTGCAATTTTTCACATGTTGAGATGTTCCTCTGATGTTGAGACATCATGAGAATCTCTTTGGCAAAGTTTGAGGGATTTCCCAAGCTAGAGCACCAAGGTGCAGCTGTGGAAGCAATCCCAGGGCTTGAAACCCTAATTTGGGGTAAAATGCAATTTACCCAAATGATGGGATGCAATTGTAAAGAATGTCATCTAAATTATCTTTTTAGACTTTTTCCATCATTTAGAGAATAAATGATGAGGAATTCACCTCAATTAAGTTATCAAGTTAAGAAATAGGCTTTGTGATTGAATAATCAGGGTATATGTGCAATATCCCTTTAAGTATGAATTTTACTATTAGATTATTCTTCCTTGCCTTCTTTTCTATAACTTAAGTTAAGGTTTGTCCTTAGAATAAAGAGGAAGGGACGAGCAAGTAATAAAGGAAGGATTTAGTTGGAATTAAGGGAAACTTATGAACTAATGTTGGAAATCCTATCCCATGTATATAAGCTCTCCTTCCCTTAATTGCAAGGGAACTTAACCTTCGTTCCCTTACTGTTTCATTTCACCAAAGACGACCAAGGACTGCCTTGGAGCTAAGGGGGACGACCAAGGGGTGCAAGGTAGGTTTAAACCCCTCTTCTTGCCTAATTCCATGGTTAAAACTCGAATTCAAGGTCAGCTTCATGGCTAATTCTCGAAACCCTATCTTTCTAGCCGTCTCTTTTCATCCTTCCTTGGAGTTTTCACCTTGGCCAACCTGTAAGAACTCAAGGACGCCATTAGAGCTTGGAGCTTGAAAGCTTGGAACTCAAGAAGCAAGCTTTAGGCGGGTTTTATAACTCTAAACCTATGCTTTACTATGTGCATCTTTATATGTGATTTGATGATAGCTCTTAGTATTTCCCTGCTATTTTGCAAGCAAACCCGTGGGATATCTGTACTGTTCTTGAGCTAGAAGATGAAGGCGTGATTTCCAAGAAAAACCCACCGCTTTTCTTTTCCTTAAACGGTCCTAACAGTTTGCTCTCTCGGACTCAAGACCGCGAGGTGAGCAAACGGTCTCGAGACCGTGAGAGGGCTCGCGGTCTCAAGACCGTTTGGCCCCGTTGACCGAGCGTGGACCGTATAAGAAATCTGTTCCTAATTATATAGGCTAATTACCCTCAAAATTTGGGAGACTAACTCCAAAGGAATCGGGAGATATGACCTTTTTAAGTCACAACTTTAAATGAATTAATTGCTGATTCTCAAACGGTCTGAAATTGCCTTTTTGGGCAAACGGTCTCAAGACCGTGTAAGGTCGTTGACTAAGCGTTGACCGTATGCGATTACTGTTCAAAATTATGTTAATTAACAACTCACCAAGTTTGATGGTCTAATTCCAAACGGGCTAAGAGTTGAAGGGTGAATACTAGGGCTAACCCTAGATAAAATCAGTACTGAAATTATGGTGACCTAATTAGGGTTTTTAGGGTTGATTGACCTAAACGGTCTCAAGACCGTTTGGGGGTCACCAAACGGTCTCAATACCGTGAGGGAAATCAACCAAGACCGTTTGGAGGTCTGGGGTCAAGGATAGTTGACCAATTAAAGGTACAATTACACCAAATTACATTGCAATTAAATATTGACATGATCATCAACTCAATGGGTCAGACCTTGATGAATCTGCATTAGAATCCAAAATTTGGATGGGCAAACGGTCTCAAGACCGTTTGGAACTCATCCAAACGGTCTCAAGACCGTGAGGGCAATCAACCAAGACCGTTTGAAGGTCTAGGGTTGAGTAATTTGACCAATTGAGCACCCAATTGCAAATAAGTTAGTAATTTAATCAAAAAATTCTGTTTGTGGTTCAATCATGGTTCAACCCCTATCAAATCACCTTAGACTTTGATAAAATCTTGGTCAAACGGTCTTAAGACCATGTGGGGTCTACCCACATGACCTCAAGACCATTTGGGCCAAGTTTGGGCCCAATTGGAGCTCAATTGAAGGGTTCAACCTTGTGTTGATGCACACTGTTGAGTGTTGATGGGTGAACATTGATAGACCCTAATTGAATCGATTTCAACCATAATTGGTTAACTATTATGGGTCAATTGAATGAACAAGTGATCAAGCATAACCTTAATTGACTAAAATCCATGAGTGGTCAACATAGCTTTGACCATTTGAGGGCTTCAACATGGGTTGACATTATCGGTTGCACCTTTGAGCCTTGTTGAAGGACCAAGCGGCTGGGACCATGAGAGCCTCGCGGTCTCAAGACCGTGAGAGGGCTCGCGGTCTCAAGACCGTGAGGGGGCTCACGGTCTCAAGACCGAGAGGAGGCTCACGGTCTCAAGACCGTGAAGGGCCTCGCGGTCCTGAGGTCAAAGAAGGGCAAACGGTCTTCATGACCCTCGCGGTCTCAACTCAAATTGGTCTTCGCGGTCTCAACTTTAACTTGGACCAATGGGAGGCTTCGCGGTCTTGAACCCTTGAAGAGGCTCACGGTCTTGAACCCTTGAAGAGGCTCACGGTCTTGAACCCTTGAAGAGGCTCACGGTCTTGAAGCCTAAGGGGGCTCGCGGTCTTGGAGCTAGAAAGAGGCTCGCGGTCTTGGAGGGTCAAGTGGGCAAACGGTCAACACTTTCAACCAATCTCAACCCAATTGATGATTAATGATTGAAATCAATCAATGTGACTTAAGGTTGACCACATTCAATCATTTGATGATGTAAATGGTTCAATGTTACCCAAATCAAACCCTAATGATAATCTAGGATAGTAAGGGGTTATTTGACCAAGGTTTTTGACTATGATGATGATCAATGGGATGAATTACCAAATTACCCCTGAAGGGTCAATTGAGTTATACCTTGCTCAATTCAAACTCTAATTTCATGAGAAATGATGTTTTTAGTCATAATGATTCTATCCAACTTGATCTAGTCTAATGTTATCATCAACCATTAGTATGATGAAAGAGGGAGTACTCTAGAAAGAGAAAGTACCCTAGAGAGAGAAAGTAACTCTAATCAAATAATGGTGATGCTTTTGGCTATGTTAGCCTATGATGACTCAATCTAACCTGTTTTAGAGTGATGTTGACATCACCTAACATTATGATGAGAGAGAAAGTACTTCTAGAGAGAGAAAGTACTTCTAGAGAGATAAGGTACCCTTTTTAAGTGGAAAACTCAAGTAAAGCATCTCCAATGCACATAAGTGAGCATAATTAGGGTATGGTCCACCTGTGTGAGATCATAGAAACCCTAATTATCATAAATGATGAACCTTTAACTAATCCAAGAGCATCAATGAAGATGTTACTCATACATGATGATGTTATGAGTTTAATTCACCTTGATGTGAATAGTAAACCCTAATTCAAGGGTAATGACATGCTTTTGAGCAATAAACTCGATTTGAATAGAATTAAAGATTTAACTCTTATGACAAAAGTAGGAAGTACATTCCTTATTGTTGTATTACCTTTATCAGATGTATTAACCATGCATGTTCTGATATGAAGGTAATCATATCCAGGTATGGATGTTGATGTAATATTCATTGAAGGCATGTTGTTAGCCTTATGAATAAGTAATGTAGTCTGATGCCTTGCCAGTGGCATCCTATGCTGATACTGGGCTATGAGAGCCATGAATACCATCAAGGTCATGCCTTAGAGATGACTTGTGATGAGGATAATGAGAAATGATGATTGATATGAGTTAGGCTTGTTACATTTAGTATTCTTCTTTTATAGCTGCTATGCTATTGTTATTGTTTGAAGGACAATGTATGCTGTTAAAGAATACTGAATGTACCTAACTAATCAAGTATAATGTAGAGCCCTGATCATAGATCCATCATTGTCAGAAATTAAGTGATGTTGAAACAGGTATTCCTTAGGGAACTCCTGGAGCACATACTTTTGAGTATGTGGGGTACATGGATGTGTAGAACCTTACATCCTAGTGTAGGAAAGTGATGTAGATGTGTAATCCATCCATCCTTCACTATAGTTCCATACCGTATCAGTGGTAGGTAAACATGAAACCTCCTGATGATGAAGACAGCACAGATATCCGTATCAGTGGTAGGTAAATATGAAACCTCCTGATGACGAAGAGAGTACAGAACGCCACTGTGACTCTAGAATAGCGAAGGACCAGTTTACCCTGGTGAGCTATAATAGTAGAGACACGAGATGTCCTATAAGTGATCCTCTTACTGACTGAGGAAGGTGAAGGTCATGAGAATCCGGCTCTCTTAATGACCTATGTATGATACTGATGCGGCTTCTCAGCGATCAGTTGGAGTTTGAGTGGTAAGCCTCATCTCCACAGGGCATAATGTTGTTTGTAAAACATAATCAACCATGTAGTATAACTTGTTAGAGATGACTCCAAGTTAGTTGATTGATGTTACATTGCAATAATGTTGATATTCTCCATATCTCCTAATTTGTAGAGATCTTGTTATATCTGCAACTGTTATAGAATGCTTTGAAGGCTTTACTGTTTAAAATAATCTTTGATGTTATAATAAAGCTTCTGGCGAAGAGTTATAACTCTCGCTGGGACAATTATGAATAATTGTCTCACCCCGTAGGCTTCAACTTTTTAGGTGGACGTCGGAGACGAAGGAACCAGCCTACAGGTGACCAGACCCAGCAGCAGCAGCACCAGGGGCAGCAGTAATCTCAGGTGGAGATTTGTCCTGTCATGTGGTGTAGTTAGAGTCAGTCCTATGTGTCCTCTGTACTCTCAGGTCTTGGAGTCTTGTGTTATGTGATCTTGAGATTTTGTATCTTGATGTATATAATTACTCAAGAAGTAATTATCCTGAGATGTGAACAGTTACCTCTCTTTATGAAAGGAGTTTTTATGGATACAAGTTCTTATCTCGAAAAGTTTTAATTTCCCGTGATTTTTGTCTTCCGCTGATTACCGATTTGCTTCCGCTAAGTTTTAATCGTGTTTATGTCATGGTTTGGAGATCAGAGCCCACATATAACATGATGTTTCTCACATGATCATTGTAGGATGGTTGAAATGGAGGAGTACAACTAGATTATTATGTGATCAGAAGATCTCTCTCAGATAAAAAGGCAAATTTTATAGAACCGTTGTACGGTCATCCATGCTCTATGGGAGTGAATGTTAGGCGGTGAAGAAACAAAGTCTCAACAAGATGAATGTATTTGAAATGTGTATGCTGAGATAGATGTATGGAAAGGCATGAAAATATTGCTTGAGAAATGACTGTATCAGGAATAAAGAGGGGGTGGCAAGAATTGAAGAAAATTTGTGTGAGGGTTGTCTCAGATGGTATGGACATGTGCAAAGCAAAATTACTAATATGCATATACAAAGGAATTCTATTGAGGCAAGTACAATTAATAGAAGAAAGAGGAAGGCCTAAATTAACATGGGAAGAGCTTATAAAGAGAGATTTTGAATCTCTACATCTTAACCAGAATATGACCCATGATAGAGTTGAATGGAAATTAAGGATTCATGTAGCCGACCCAAACATAGTTGGGACTGAGGCTTAGATGATGATAATGATGATTCATGTCAACATAATACGTGATGACAAACATGACTAAAACATACTATGACAATCTACATATGGGACACCGGTTATGTATATATACCATGTTGCATACCATAAGAAAATGAGAAATTAGAAGAAAATGTGAATTAGTAGTCCTAGGTGAAAAAGCCTAGTCTATAATAGCATAGTATTTGATTATAGAATGTATCTAATTTGTATATTTGTTAATAAATGTTTGGAGTTACTCAAATTTTGGTTTGTGCAAGCCTGGAAGTCTTGACTATTGAAGTCTGTATTCAATTTTTGATCTATTTACTCTCTCTTAAGACGACATGCATGGTGTCTTGTTGGTGATGAACCCAGATTATTTATTAGCCCTATACTTCCTGTTGAAGGTCGCCAGAAATACAATTTGCAAATCTCAAATAATTTTAAATATTAAGATATCAATGTGATTAATCTATTAAGGTTTTGAATTCCATTGGTCTTTGACCCATAAATCTTTATCTCACTTTAGGTTGGTTAATATCCCACCACCCATCACGTAGGTTGTAATGGATTATTGATCTTCCAGTATAGTTGTTGAAATAGAAACTAGGCTACCATGTTGTTCTCACATAGATGATTGAACACATGACACTTTAGCCCTAAAAAGATATGATATAACAATGCCCAATTTTAATATTCAAAAATGATCTTATTATTGTGAACATCTTGGATATTTAAAAAAATTGAAAACTTGATATCTTGTGAATAAATCTTGAAGATTGAACAAACTTTCTTAGTTTATATTTTGATAACATTGTAAATCATTATCTTGAAACTTTAATCTTGGTAAACTTGATTACCTAAGTCCAGAGAATAGTCTTTAACAAAGTTATAAATGCATTGAATCTTCTCTTGTGCATAATTTTAAATAGTTCAATAATTAAATTTTAGTACCTGATTTGCTAACTCGAACCTTTCTTCTGGTGCATGTGTGGATTTCTTCCCTATGTGAATTCATGGACAGGAAATTCAAGGAAGACATAGAAGAGATATACATGAGGTTCTGTTGATTGAAATATAGATAGGACCGGTGTATGTTTCAAATTGAAGTCTTATGTATATGCTTCTATGAAATATGATGTAAAGAAGGAATATGTAAAGATTTGTTTATATATTCTGATATGATTTTGTAACAATTTGGTCGTAAACATCACGTCTTTACATAGTCATAAATATAGTATATGATGTATAGAAGTTACATGCATTGTTAGTATAGGGTGCATACATGCTTACTAATGCTTCTAGTAGTTCCTACTTTTAGTCTATATAGATTCTAATAGTTGAGATATTGATACTAGGGTTTGTTGTCAACTACTCACCTAAGTTCCATGTTATATGTTTGTAACTTCTAACTAGTCCTATTTTTGCATGAGACATACATGAGAAAAACTGTGCACAACTTTGATATCGTCATGTAAAAACTCGATTATTACAGTCAAATTTTTAAATCAAGTTATTCATAAAAAATAAATCTTTCTAGCTGAATGTTATACTTGGAGTACGCAAAAGAATTTACATTTACAATACATATTTGAAATAATCAAATCCTATCCAATCTTCAACCGGTAGAATCTCATGCATGTTTATTCTATGTCTCCCTTGAACCACATTTCCATGTAAATCACAAAGGGATGGGCCACCAAGAATTTACCAAAGAGGATAAGGGTAAGCCAAACATGGTGCCAAACTATCATAATTGGGATTTACATATATTTATGTTGTATAATAGGATTGGTGCATTTCAAATTTATGAAATGAATATTTACCAAAAAGACGTCATAAAATTAAGGATTATAAGAATCAACATTCCAAAAGATTCACTTTTCAAGATAGAAATTCAGAAGCATTTTAAAATAAAAACTTTGAAAGATGATTCAATATTCAAGATCTTTCACAAGACATCAGATATTCAAACCTAATCAAGCATATTAAATATCAAGACTTCCCAGTATCAAGATTTGCATATATCTAAATTATTAATGTTAGCACGTTCATATCATATCTTTTCTTGGGTGAGGTGTCCTATATTCTCACACTTTAGGAGAGCAACACTAGTTCCTTATTAGATATTACCACATTATGTTTCTAAGATTTCATCATATTCACACTTATGATTTCTACAACATGTGTTCTACTATACGTGTATAGATTTTCATGAGTTAGGCATTACATGTATATATCTATTATAAGGTAGGGTTCAACATTTTATCATATATTGTATCCATTGTCACAAACGTTACTTTTTTCTAAGGACCAATACATGGATGATTAAATGTTACATCATTCTCATATAAAATTACATATTCACATTCTATGTTATTCTTTGTTATCCACATTTGATAATTGAGATTATTTTTTCAATAATCACTTCTTTTGTAATTCAATCCCCAATCTCTTTCTATATATTTTACAAAGATGAGTTTAGGTGTTTCAAGGTCATTCATTCATCCAAGCAATCTGGAAAATTTATTACAACATATAACTTTACATGTAATTGTAACTGAAATCTCATCTAAGTCTTACTTCAAAATATATATGTATATACAATATTAATCTTTTATAAGATTTTCCTTTCTGAATTTTAATTTTAATTAGAGTATGTTCATTTGGGTCTAAGTGATTCGTTAATTTCTATTGAATAGTCAAAGGCATATATATTATCCATCTCTAGGGTTAAATTCCATGTAGAGTATTAGGTATATCTCCTTCGCAAGTTATTTCATGTTCCTTACGTGACATTATTGTGTTTCCGTTCATGCATAAAGGCCCTAATATATGCCTTTACTTGTAATAACATCTCACTAGGGTTTGTAAGATTCTTATAATGAATGATATACTTCTCATGGTCACATATGAGACTTTCATCATAATCCAATATTAATATTTGTGTCATGTGCATGTATATTAATTTGTACACTTGCATACTTACTAATCTCTTGTATCATATCCATTTAATGAGGTGAGAGACAATTTTTGTTAATCTTGCAATTTCAACATTCCAAGGGTTTAAAGTATTGTTGAAGGAAACATAAATTCATTTTATTTCCTTGTCCCAATTGTCATTATGTAAACAATTATTTGACGAATGCGTAACTTTGTTAACCACTTAGGAAAAAATAAATATAATATGGTACAGAGAGTCATATAAGGGTCAAAATAGATTTACTATGTATTAGGATGGTATATTTATGTATTTCATAATTTACCCTAATTTCATGTAGTTTCTAACAATTCATTATAATATATTGGGTAATTGTCCACAACCATATGTATTAGTCCCATGTGTATCTAAATGGGGAATCTTTTAATCATAACATAAGAAAGTATTTCACCCTGACTAATCCAATTCTTGTATTACTATCTAAGTCATTAGTTAATTGAAAGAACAAACAAATAGAGTCAAACGAAGATGAGGATGATGGAACTACCTCAGTAACAAAAAGTTGTTCTTCTCAAAGTAGAGGTCGTATGGATTGGAGGATCCTAGTTTACTTAGGGGTGGTCATTTGGGTTTACAAGTCTCCATCAAACTTGGTATGTGTGGTGGTTGGCGGCCTAGTTGTGGATGTGGCGAGCAGGTCACACCTATTTTTCCAGCAGACAACAATAGAAATGGTTGTCGGGTATTTGAGGTAGTACGGAGTGAATATATGTTGATCAATAATGTTTACCAGGACATGGAGTGATGTCATGATAATTGTGGAGAGGCTTGAGGAGTTCCACATCTTGCTAACAAAGTTGAGGTGGTCAGAGAAGGAGATGGAGTGGGCATTGAGGTAGGGGGAATTCACAACAAGGAAACATAGGGGAAAGGTTTGTCACAAGTTGGTGAAGCTTTTGGTAGATTATCTTTGAGTAAAAAGGTTTGTGTGGTTATAGGGAAGTTGTCCTAGCTAAGGAAGATGATGGTACTCGATGATGGAGTTGGGGCTATATATAGGGTAGATTATGTTAGATTAAAGACTTCATGAGTGGCGATGAAGATATTGTTCATGTCAACTATAAAGGAGGCATCATATAGTTTCATGTTCCAATCCTTTAGACTCCTCAAGTCCTTAGTTTCTAGCAACCATGGTGGTTTGTGACTGCACTTCTAAGCACCATGTAGATAGGGTCATAGGGATAGGGAAGGGTTGGTGGAGCCAAATAGGTAGAGAGGAGGAGGCAAGATGGTGACTGAGCGGCTGGTTGTTATTTCAATCAAACTACCACCAAGGTATGGGAGAGGGCCCAACTTCCTTGTGGTTCAAGTGCCAATCCTACTGCTCAGATCAAGCAAGGCCACAGATGTATATCTCATAATTAAATAATATCCTTTGTTTAGATATATGCTAGAGGTCACGACATAAGTTCAATAAATGATGAGTTTATCCATAGCTCAATAATTATGTGTGATGATGTCAAAAAATGTAATAATTGAATGTCATCATCCCAGTATCCCATATTCTATTATTTTCATTAACTAATCTATTATATTCTAATAACATAAAATATAGTTGAACTTTGCTCCAAAGACAATGATTTGTAATTGGATCAAGCGCAACACAGAGTAGGTCATGATCTATTTTAAATCAAGAAGTCAATTCTATACATTGCACTCAAGGGTATTAAAATAGAATTCAATAAAAATCAAAGAGTTGTAATAGAGGTTTTCAAATGACGACAAAGATACATTATAGCTTGACATAAGCCTAGATGTCCAAAATTAGTGTCCTACATCGTCCAAGCAATGAAAATAAGTTCTATTACAATGTAGATTCTTTCTTTCCCCCTCCCCTAATCCAATCCCAAGTGGTTTGATGATACAACTACTCGGTATCGATGATTCATTGTGTTATCATTTGGTCTAACCCCTACCAACATATTCTTTTGCATATGAACGTAGTATATTCTCATTTTCTCATGTTTTACTAGTTTTATGAAATAAGTTGTTTTCTATCTTCACATTTAGACAATAGCGGTCTTCATGCATGTATGGGTGCTTAATACATTTCCCACACATAACTAGTTTGTTATCCAGATCTTGAGTCATAGATTTTTCTTATTGTTTGGTTTTTGGAATTGCATAACAAATTCTATTATGTTCCCGTGTAAACATGATGGTGTCTCCATTTAAGATCTCTTTTTCCACATTGTCAAATCATCATATCACCCTTGTTGAGCAATGAAAACACACACCCATTAGCATATTCACATATGAACACACAAATTTGTTATTCTGGTTGTTGTAAATAGCAATGTTACAAGCAAGAAGTAACGTATGACAATTATAATTAACATGTTGAATTTAGCCAAACAAACATCTCCAAAGAAAATCGCATAAGTTCGACCACAGTAGGAGAACAAAGTGATCAATCTAGATTGCCTTGTCAAATGGTCGCAAAGGGATTTACTTAGATAAATCAGCACTCTGGTGTTACTAAATGACTGTGACGTTCTCCCGAAAGGTTTGATCCCAAGAACACACATACTGAATGTAGTCATTTTTTGTAAGATCATCAAGCAACAAGAGCAATGTGACTGTATAATCATTAGGTATCATCTACCAATATACCACGATTATCGAGGGAGTAGATGTGAAGAGCGATCACTACTTGAATAGGAGAATGTCTCTCTTTCAGTAGTAGGTAACAATAAGACTCTGACAGAAATGACAGCAACGCTTACGGTTAACGAGAGCGCAAGCAACATGATTATCCTAAGTGACCGGGGGCGTATATATTACACCACACTAATTAGTGGTCAAGCTTCAAATGCGGCACTGCTTAATATGGTATGCGTGTGGTATCCATACCCACCTCAAGTTCTTGAGAATAAACGTTTACATGCGCAGTTCGATATATGGTGATGTTCAAGGTTCCCCTTTTATCAATATAAAATATATAGAGCCTTTAAGAAAGAAAAAGGGATATAGACCAACTTGGTCTTGGTGGTGTGCAATCGGGATTTAATTTCTCCTCCGTACGCACAATAGACAAATACTACTCTCCGACTCACATATACTTGTTACACATACACACACGTAATAACTGCACCTATAATGGTCCTATGGGATTTGCTGCTCCCAATGGCGGAACCAGGATTTAAGAGTAGGTGAGGCACAAATATATTTTTTACTCATTTCAATCTATTTAAAAAAATGTATATAAATATATAAGTAATCAAAATATACTTTAAAAGTAATCAAGAGGTACTTTCAAGTATAAGTAAATTTTCTTGGATCTGTACTCTTAATTTACAAGCCAATATAGTATCTTATGAAAGTTTGCCTGATTTATCAAAGTTTCTAGCTCATCGTTCCCATGAAAGGACCATTAACTCAAGAGGGATCAAGAAAAATAGTGTTCAGTCTAGTCGCTTTCAAATGCAATCGATGCTCACTTTGTTGGTCTTCTATATGCTTAGACATGAGAACAATTCATTGTCGATTATCAATCATTAGGTCATGACATTTTACTTTAGCTGCATTGTGAGGACTACATGACCCACTTACATGACTATCAAATCTCCTTTTTAGTCCTTATAGCAACTGAACCCAACACTAACAAATGCTGGATCAATGTGAGAAGAAGGGAAAAACTATCAAAATTAGCAAAAGGCAACATCTTTTGCAATGTTATGCTCCAACCGTTTGCAATTCTCATCAGGCTGACTAGTTACAAATTGACACTTTCTAGATCTAATAGCTGTCCATAAAGATTCATATTGATATGGTTGGCATAGACCTCTTGTTAAGTGTGCTCTTTTGACCACATCTTGGGCATTAGGGTAGTAATGAGATATATGAAGTTTAACTTCAGGATCCAAATTACATTTTCTACTTTACAATTAAGCCCACCACGTACTCTTTCAGAATCACGTTGAAGAGTTGGTCTAGTAACATCACCAACCCTATTTACTGGGTCTACTTTCTTTTACGACGGCTAATGGTTTACTAAGAATTTACGCTTATTTAGGAACTTAACTTCTTGAAATCTTATATGTTTGAAAGAATATCAAATATGATAAATATAATAAGATAAGTCAACTAATTAATTAATCATTAGAAGTCAAATAAGTGGACAATAAGTAAAGCAAGCCAATTAACTGTCAACAACATGCTACTTTGCACCGTATAGAAATAAAACAACGTGACAAAAGAATAATAAAGTCTTAAATGAAAATTACTTTCGTCGTGAAATAATCATAACAGAAAAGGATAATATACGATGACTTAGTTGTATATATTAACAAAACTTCAAAAGTTAATCTGTTACCGTGAAAGTAGAAGAAGATAATTCTAGAGTCAGCCAGCGTTTTTCCGTTTGCAGCCATTACGGCGGTACTTCTATTTGAGTTACGCTACACACAGTCCCCTTACCCCCGGGTTCCCACCCGTTTTTTGGGAAAATACATCTGCAGCATTTGCAGTTGTCTTTGTATTAATACTCATGTAAAAGTCATGCAAAGTCCATGCAAAGTCAATGCAAAGCGCAGAGAATGGCATAGTATGTCTCTCCACTCTTCTCTCCAGCTCCCATCTTTATTAATTCGTTTTTTCTCTTGTAATTATTCTCTCTCGTTCTAATCCACCCACCAGCATTCCCGTATTAGTACAGTACCTACGGAATCCAATAGCAACATTGATCTGGAAGCATAAGCACAGTACCTATGGAAAAATCAAGCATAAGTACAGTACCTAACAAATTACAAAACCAAGCATAATTGTATAACTGATCTGGAAGCATAAGTACAGTACATATGGAATCCAATAACAAGCATAAGTACAGTACCTACGGAATCCAATATTTTCAAACATAAGTACAGTACTTACCAAATTATAAAATTAAGCATAAGTACAGTACCTAACAAATTACAAAATCAAGTATAATTGTATAATTGACCTGGAAGCATAAGTACAGTACTTATGGAATCCAATAACAACATTTTTCACCTTGACATAATTTTTGTACAAAAGTGTAGTGCACATCTGGTCAATAATCAACTATAAAATGTATCTATAAGTATTGTACTCAATTATTAATTTTCAACCCAGTTTGTCAAATATAAGTACAGTACCTCTCAAATTCACTTGTGAATGTATATGTATTTATTGTAAGTACAGCACTTACGTAATCTGCAGTGGGGATAAATATGCAATAGAATTTTTTTGTAAGCTATAGTGGATTGATATCTGTCATTTGCATGACTGTTGCATGGAGTGGACAGAGTATATGTACCTTGCATGTATTTTGTATGCTTTTACATGGGTAATAATATCAAAAACCGGCTGCATGCTGGAATTAATTAAAAATCACCTATTCCCGAGTAGGTCAGGTGTTATGAGTAGAATTTTTCTTCTACTTTTATCTAATCGTGGATTGAGGCTGTCGCATTTTACTATTTCTCTGGCTAACAAGTTCATCAAAGGGGCCGCTTCTAGTGAGTGGAAAACACCTTTATCCAAATTGAAGAGGCATTAGAAGTCTGAGATTATTACATTGGAAAGTGCACGTGTCCCAAACACAATCGTCACTCTGATTTTTCCTGCTAAGGTTGGGTGAGGCATGTGCCTTAGAGTGGCTCCCCCACTGGCTGCTCCCGATATTAGACGGAGCACGCTACTCCTCGATCCAAACTGTGCTACGCAGACGAAACCACTAGTAGCCTACTCTCTGTAAACGGGATGCAGCAAATCCTTGCTCCTTAACTTGTTGTAGCATTAAAAGTGCTCAAGATAACAATACTTAATTTAAGTAGCGTCCAATCTTGCGAAATATATTTTTAATGTAATGGATATTAGGTGGTTAGCCTTGAAGGAAATGATTTCTGAACAACAACAAAACGGTAGAGCAGATAATGGGATCGACTCAAGTTTGGTTCAAATGAATGGCTGTTATACTCACTATCAGTTATAGTCATAGATGATATTGATTTTTCAAGGAATGTTGCTAGCATGTTGAAGCTCTTTTCCTAAAAATAATCCCTATATATAGCTTCTCACCCGAGAGAGAAAATAGACGAAGTGGATTTTCTTGTACTAGGGGATTTCAGATCCTACAAGATCCGTGCACTTAGTAAATACGGACCTATGTTAGGATATTCATTTCTATTAATAGTTACCCTAAGTTAAGGGCCAGATTGGTAGTGTATAATTGCAGCCCTTAACATTCAAATGGTTGTTTTTCAGTTGTATTTTTTATTTGTCTAGGTGTATTGACGTCTAATTCATTGATTTGTAGTTACACTTGTCCACTTTTCGTCCCAAAATGAATGAGTTGGTGCCGCACCGCTTTCGGGTGGGTGGGTCGGGTGCAGATCGCCCTTCCTTGTCATTTTGGACGATGCTTTCCTTCTATGCCACCTTTTATTTCTGGTACAAACAGCCAGGGATGACCAGACGACACGACACCAGTCGAAGGTACCTGCTGCGGCAAACCACCGCTTGCTGTGTGAATCAAGGCAAAAAACCAAAATAGTACGTTTGGCCATTTTAATTTCCATAATAGCATGTTCTTGAATTTAATTCCCAAAATGGCACATTTGGGGGGCAATGTGTCCCCTGTAAAGACGCATTGCTTTCTCGCGAGGCAATGTGTCCCGTTCCAAGACGCATTGGCCCCACACAGGGGTAATGCGTCCCGGACCAGGACACATTGCTCTGCAACATAGGTCTTCGGTGGGGCCAATGAGTCCTGATGCGGGACGTATTGAGTAATGCGTCTGCATACAGGACACACTGCTACCAATGCGTCTCCAGGCAGGACGCATTGTTGTTTTATTTTTTTTCATTCATTATTATTCTTTAATGCATAATGTTTATATATTAACAACATTGATTATATTTGCACATTTATTATTCTTTCACTTGTATTTGAATGTCTATAATATAACCAATTATTATAAATTTGTTAATTTCAATAGCTCTGAACATGCATATGGATTATAGAAGTGGTATTGCAACCAACACTAGTTGCTTCCTAATTGATTATATAAGAATAAATTAATCTTAAAAAATTAGATATCATTAAAAATAAGGTTAAAACATGAACCAACTTGACGAGAAAATAATACACAACTGAACAACCTAATAGATCCAAAATGAACTAATATGATATCATAATATGATATATCCACATACAAGTCAAATAAATGTCTGAACAAAGGCATATATACAACACTACACAACATCTATGTAAATTAACAACATTGATTATATTTACACATTTACTATTCTTTCACTTGTATTTGAATGTCTATAATATAGTCAATTATTATAAATTTGTTAATTTTAATAGCTTTGAACATGCAAATGGATTATAGAAGTGGTATTGCAACCAACACTAGTTGCTTCCTAATTGATTATATAAGAAGAAATCAATCTAAAAAAATGAGATATCATTAGAAACAAGGTTAAAACATGAACCAACTTGACGAGAAAATAATACACAACAGAACAATCTGATATATCCAAAATGAACCGATATTATATCATAATATGATAGATCCACATACAAGCCAAATAAATGCATGAACAAATGCATATATACAACACTACACATGTACAAAACTATGAAAATCTAAGCACGCCCACGACGTCCTCACCCACCTCCCTGTACATCTGGCTCCTGAGTACCGAAGTCATCTGGAGATGCCTCAATGGGGGACAACTGTGTAGCAGTAGGGTGATGAGGACCAGGAAAGTAATGAAAAGATAGATGTGGGGTGAGGGGTCTCTGAATACTAGGATGTGGGGCATCAGGTGGGGTACATCCTGAGAATCAAATGGAGTTGGTGAGTATGTGACATAGGATGGTGGTCTGACTGAAATGAATAACTGGTGGTGGGAGTGGAGTGTATGGAACAAAAGAAGGACCTGCTCCATAGTAGGATGCTGGTGGAGGTGGGGTGATGTATGAGGAAAATGAACCAGCTCCTGAAAAGTATGGCCTTATCGGTCCCCATGCCATGAAATGAGAAGTGGGAGTGGGAGTGGGCTCAACAGTAGTAATCATAGGAGTCAGGAGTAGGAGTAGGGGTAGAAGTGGTCTCAGGGGATGTGGTATGAGTGGGTATGAGATCATACGAGCGAGCGTAGTCGGGAAGACTGTCAAAGTAAGTCCCCTGGATGCCATAGATGTCATCTCTGATCTGTGCAGGGGCATGCTGTAAAGTCGCTCGGATCCGCACATGTGATTCCACCTATTCAAACAAAGTATGTACAAATAATAAAGACCAATTGCATATATATATTACAAATAATAAAGATAAATAATAACAATTTGTAAAAGAAATATAAATGATACTCACAAATTACTGTTGACGATATCTTTGTGGGTAGTATGTGGTCGGAGGCTGAGCTGGAGGGGACAATACGTACTGGGGATGATACCATCCGTAGTGCGCATGTGGACTGAAGACTGTCTCCACTGGTGGAGGGGAGACTAAGCTCTCACGTCTGTTGTTCTACAGTTGCACCTCCCGTCTATAATGATGCAACCAGTCCTCAGCCGCATGACCCCTCTCATCTATCCTACGAAGGCGTGACAACTCCAGAGTAGGTTGTATTTGAACAAATTCAAATTGTCCAAGTACTCTGTCAGGGAAGTGTCACTCTACTACTGTGTAGCACAGTAAAGGCACTCGCGCCAGCCAAATATCCCGGCCCTCTCGACATAAGGCTGGAAGTCTCTTCAGAATATTAGCAGTGT
This sequence comes from Alisma plantago-aquatica, assembly GCA_963693085.1. Classification (NCBI taxonomy): domain Eukaryota; kingdom Viridiplantae; phylum Streptophyta; class Magnoliopsida; order Alismatales; family Alismataceae; genus Alisma; species Alisma plantago-aquatica. The sequence continues at coordinate 217,538,025 of OY856409.1, forward strand.
AAGGAGTTAATTGGATCTGTATTCAAATAGATACAACATGTATCACATAAAACAGGATAAATTACATAAAAAAATACAACATATATCATGTAACATGTTAGTAGAAGTAAGTTAGTTATACCCGAGTGGGCAAAATCTAGTCAAATGTTGAATCATAAAATTAGACCGATCCTCTCATAGTATCACTCCTTTCAAGAAATATAGACCACCTATTAAATTGACAAACTAAATTTAGATAAACATTACAAAATGTTTGGACAAATGTATAAAAAAATTGTGTAAATTTTTACTTGTAACCCAAGGGAACATTGTCTGGCCACTCCCCCCATTTCATAACAATTGAACCTGGGCGTCCAATTTCTAACCTCTCCCAACACCACATCTGCAGTAAACATACACAACCAGACAGGTGGCCAGTTTTCCTAGAGCGGGTGGTAGTCTTGTACAACTCTCTATACAAGTATTTTAAAGTTGCAGCACCCCAAGATAGAGTGCTACAACTAACAAAGTCAGACAGAAGCGGGAGGTACCGTACATGAACCATATCCCCAGTACTATCAGGAATAAGGTAACTACCAAAAAAGTATAGGAGATATGCTCTAGTGTACTTTATCCTATTTTGTATTTGTTGTTCTTCATCTCCCAAAGTGAAATTCATATCCCTAAAGGTCTCACGCAACCATATCAAGGAGATATGCCCCTTAGACATCCCATCTGGTGCATCTCCTAAGAAACTCTCACAAAGGTGAGACCATGAAGAAAATTGTCCCTCGTCTACGCCTAAAAGATATGAAGCTATAACCGGTGGCACATCAATCCTAAGGCCTAAAAGAACTGCAACATCATGAAGGGTTACACTCATCTTAAAAGGGGAAAATCTAAAAGTACGTACCAAATGAACGGCAGCAAAAACGTTGAGTTTATTACGCACGTACCAAATAGAAACATAGCAGTTTGAAACATAGGATTATGTTTGATCTGTTTACAAAATCCTCAAATTACACCGGAGCACATCGTAATGAACAGGGCCTAACATGCATATAAAGAAGTAACAGAACAGACACAAAAGCAGCAGAGTTCAGACCAATGGGAGACACATCCTACAACATCCGTGTGCTGAGCAAAATACAGACCTACGCTAGGATATTCATTTCTATTAACATGCATATAAAGAAGTAACAGAACAGTCACAAAAGCAGCAGAGTCCAGACCAAAATAGGAAACTAACATAGCCACGGCATGGAGTTCTATGATTCAGATCACCACATACAAAGCAATCAGAAGCTTCTGGTTAATCCCAAAGTCGCACGTTGAGATGTCTGTATATCTCCTCATAGTTACACAGCAACGATTAATAATTTTCAGCACAGCTTGCCCCCTTCGTCAAAACTCAAACCGTTAACAGTTGCTCTCCTACGTCATCCTCCGTAGTTGAAGGTCAAAGTATGGGCGTTTGATCTCCAGCTGCCCCTTCTAGCAGCAACCTAGAAGCAACTCTGGTTAGCGGGGTAACCTCCTCAACAACCCTGAATATATGTACTTGCAGCTCATTTTTTCTGATCAGCTCGAACACACAAACATCTCCTAGCTCCAGGTTGTTCCCTTGAGAGAAGGCGTTCCAACCTCCGCTGAAGGAGCCACGCCCTTGTGAACAGACATAATTCACCAGCCAAGGAGCCCCGCAAGAATCCCAAAGCTTTAGCTTCCGGCGCTCATGGCCAAGGTGAGCCCTGATAAAAGGCTTTGGAAGAGTCTACACACAAAATTTGAATGGTTGAGATCATTTGTTCAGCAAAAAATGTGACGATTGTGGTCAGCAAAGCCTGTAGTGAATAAGATATGCATCAGGATGGGTTTTATAGTTATCCTATTTGCCAAACTTGTCCAGAGAAAAAGTGTTGTAGGTAGCTCATCGAGTCTTCGTCTTGAATGATATTTATACTTTTTGCAACATGCATTATCCGTCAAATAGAAACGAGCACGCATATCTCGGAACTCCTATTATATAGAAACACTCTTAAGGATATGAAACATCCTCTAACAGGTACATTGATTGGCATCATATGTGAATTACTCATTGATACGGTGTGACAATGTAAGTGAAAACTACTTTTAAGTAGTACACACTGTACAAATATTAGTTTCTGTATATGCTCACAGCACATTGAATGCATTATCCAAGTTTATGCTTTCCAAGGCTAAACATTTGTAGCAATCATCCGCAATCATGTTCTTTAGAAGGGACCTATGTGAAACTTAATTTTTTAAGGCTACATACCCCCCTTTCTTTCTGCCCAATTGTATTGACGCAAAACATGCCTTACCAACAGAAACATGGCTTAATCTGGCAATGCAGCAAACCAAAACGATATAAAATTATGATTGAATATGTAAATTTGCAAGAACCAGGGTTAAGGTGTTCAGGGTATGTTCTGACAACTAGTCTGTGACCGACTTTCAGTAGACGGGGTGTTTGGTTGAAAGAAATGATCTAGACAATGGAAGGTGAGAATAGTAACCACTCACCAAGCAAAACCCACGGTATACATAAGCTTTTTTCATAACAACCATTGTAGATGGATACATTGACGTAAATGATCTTGCTGCATCAATGGTCCTCCGGATCTCATGATCTGCCACGGGTCTCCTGTGTGATACCAGTGATCCTGTAGGGGGGTTATCAAGATCTGTAACCAGAGAGAGAGAGAAATGGTATCAACTTGCAAAACCATTTCTTTCTGAAATAGTCTGACACAAGTATCATTTCAATCACCTTGCTTACTGGCTGGAAGGTGATTGTACAGGCAGGCTGTTGAGTGCATTGGGAACAAGAAACATTGCTCAGTTGATGATATCAGAGGCTTCAGGCACAATGACCTGCCAGATTCCGTAACCATCTCCTTTTTCTGGATCTTCTTTGGAGCAACATAGGGTGCCCTCTCCATATGAGACAGTTCAAACGGTCCGGAAGGCTCATCTAGGACAACTAATGCTCGTTCTGTGTTTCCTACATTCACGATGAGGTTTGCAACATAAGCAATAGCTTTAATTCATTAAAGGTTTAACTGGAAATACAAAAATTCCAAATGGACGAGCATGCCTAATCCATGACGAAATAATTCGAGCCTGGAAGTGTAGGAACAGAAGAAAAATGGCATCGAGCTGAGTGTGGAAAAAGCACAGGCAAGAAGAAGATATGCAACCACAGAATCAAAGAACACAGGATTTCGTTCAGTCCAGGTGACCTACATCCACAGGAGGAAAGATAGAGAGTTCTTGAAGGAGGCAGAAGACACCTTATAGCATAGTTGGCTTCCACCTCGAAAACAGAATATAGGATGATACCTCAACCCTAGAAATGGCACTATAAACGTATGTGTAGAGCATTAATCAGATCTACAGTATAGTGTGTACCGTGTGCGGGAATATGCCTTTGTACCCCCTTATCACGATTGGCATAAGATCCATTTAATTTTATACCAGGTGTAAAATCAGATTAACAGAATACTTCGAGACAGAACAAAAGTTGCACAACCAGAGTCACTACAATTTTTCAGAGAATACTGCTGTTTTTGTTAGTGATATTCAGAACAAGGGTTATTTCAAGAGTACAATCAACACACATGAAACGAATGTTTTGCTTCTCCGAGAAATAAAATATTTGAATCATGATATGCAATCGTCTACATCAATTTCTCCCAAAGGCACTTCTCCTAGATGCCAGGCATTTAGGCAAATAGATTTATTTTGTCTATTAGCTCTTGCTGATTTAAGTTGAATGAAATAATAGCATTTTCCTTTCCAAAAGAAAAGATAAAGTTTGCCTAAAAATGTATTTTAGAGCAGTTACTGAATTTGTAGAATGATTGAAATGTGAGTGCCACTTGGTGCAGGAGGTATCACTGTTTCTGAAATTCCTTAGCTGGCATAATTTTTTATGGAAGCTTCTAAATAACATAATGACTCTTTGTTAATAAATCATTGAAAACAACCTCGCCCGACTTCCTCCATTCAGTATGTGGTGAGGATCAAGTTCTCATGTGAGACAATCTCTTAATGATCTAAAGTTAATTTGTTATGGCAATAAATAATTTCACCATATATCAGTGTATGTAGTGTTTGTTGTGTTAATCCCATGAGTTTGTGAATTTCAAACCTAAATCAGAAAAGTTACACAAAAGGAAACTAATAAATATCAACACTGTTTCAACATCAATGTGGACTAAATATGCAGTCTGAGTCATCTTGATGTATTTTAATATTGTGTGTTTGTGAAGAGGTCTGCAACTTGGTTGAGAGTTTTTTAAGGCCAATGTGATGATGCCTTCTAAATACTTCTCTCACAAAATGAGAGTCTATCTCTATGTGCTTAGTCCTATCATGAAAAATCAGATCACGAAAAGTTTGTATTGCGCTCTTGCTGTAAATGGAGGTGTAATGTCACAGACTCACAAATGAAAAGTCTTGTATCACTTAGAAGTCAACAGATGGACATTGTTTCTTCTGTCATGTAACACATTGCTATGTACTCTGTCTCGGTGGAAGAAAAACATGTCATGTCTTTTGCTCCTCCATGAGAGCAAAGAATCACCAAGAAGTAAACAAAAACTAACGGTTGAGTGTCTGAAGGTTAGTCATTCAACCCGATCAGCATCAATTGAAACATGCAGGCTAAGGTTGTAGCTCATGAGTAGAGAGACCTTCTAATTGTTCCTCGTATGTAACATAGAATATGGACTGTAGAAGCATAGTGAGCAATCCGAAGAGCAAATAAGAATTGTGACACAATGCTAACCACTTGTTGAATGCCGGGCCTAATGGTGCACAAGTATATTAGTTGCTTCACTAGTTAAGGATACGGTCCACCATCAGTTAGGTGCAGTTTTGCATGAAGTTGAAGAGGTGTATCTACATAAGTTAGATACCTTAACATGCTCAACAATATCTACTACATACTTTTGCCAAGAGACCAAAATTCCTTTTTACTAGTAAGCAATATCCAGACCTAGAAAGTAGTGAATTTTACAAAGGTCCTTGTCTGAAATTGTATGGTAAGATAATGTTGTAATTTATTAATTTCTGTTACGGCATTCCATGAGAAAATTATGGCATCCACATACATGAGTAGAATGCTTTGTCCCTGAGTAGTATTGAGCTCACACATTTCAGAAGTGACCATTGAGTGTAACTTGTGTAGGTGATAGCTTGTCTAAAAACATTCAAATCAGACCTTAGGTGCATATTTGAGTCCATAAAGGGGCTTATACAGAGGACAAACATGAGATTTGGGTCTGGTTCAGGAAGAGCCATGTAGATTGTTTCTGAGAGATCTTCATGTGTAGAAAAACATTTTGAATATCCATATGGCATAAAGGCCATTGTCATGTTGTAATAGCCATAAGAGTTCTATCAATGTTCAAGTGAGCGCCTAGAGAAAACGTCTCTTCACAATCTATGCCTCACTCCTGAGTGAAGCTCTTATTAGCTAGATGTGCTTTGTATCTGTCAATCATGCCTCAACATTGTGTTTAATCTTGTAAAGCCACTTGCGACTGACAATGAAGTTCCTGGCAACAGAAGAACAAGATCCCAAGTATGGGTGCTCTTAAAGGCCTAGAGTTATTTATGCATATCTTTCTTCCAATAGATAGAACTGACAACTTCCTAATAAGAGGATGAAGTAGTATATGTATGATTAGCAATGAAGAAACTTGCATTTTCTAAAGAGTAACAAGTAGCCATTGTAAGTGTAGTGCCTATTTAGTTGGTATTTGTGCTGGGATCCTCTTGGACCCACGTGTAAGTCAGTAGGAGAAAGGTTTTGTACATTGTCGGGACCATAATCATGTGTCATGTCATCCGATGATGTATCAACATGGGTAGCGTCATTTCCTAAAAGCGGTTTGTATGGTAGGAGGCTCAGCAATGGTAACCTCGGTCCTTGTGAAAAGCTCAACAATGGTACCCTCAATCGCAGCTAAGGTTTGTAGTGGAAGTTGTTGTGGTAGTGGATTTTCATTAGGGATAGTGATGAACTTGTAAAGTAAGGTGAGATACGTGGTGGTGGAAGTGTAGTAAGTTGTATCCAGAAGAAGGGTAGCATACCTTGCTATTTGCAAGAGATGAGAAACACGATCAAAACAAGGACGTCCTTTGTGTTCATCTCTATATCACAGAAGGAAATGTACGACGGTGCATCAAGTTTGTTTTGCTCGTGTTGAGGAAGAAGGACGAAGTAAGTAGATCCAAAAACACATAGGTGAGTGTAGGATGGTGGTTGGTTGTAGAATTTTACATTTGGTGAGAACTTCCCTAGACAATGAGTGGGCATGAGACTGCTGAGATAAGTAGATGTGAGAACGGCTTCTGCCCGTAAGTTCTGGGAATGCCAGAGCTAATGAGTAGGACACGAGTATTCCAACAATGTGTTTGCGGTTTTGATCTGCATTGCAATACCATTTTGTTCATGGGTGTGCAAACAATAATGTTGTCATATGGCACCTTAAGAAATACGGATCCCACACATGGTAGTGGATGTGTAGTCCTCTATGCCACCTTTACAAAATATATGAATAACTTTATTATGTTTGATTTTAATTATGTTGGTGAAGGATTATGTAACTGTGGAATTTTAGGCTTGTTGCACATAAGGTAAACCCAAATATATTTTAGAAAATCATCCATAATAGGTACATAATGTTTAAAGCCACTTCTAGAGGTGGCAGGTCCAGGTTCCTAAATATCAAAATAAACAAGTCCAAAAAAATTGCAATGGTTGAGTTTAATAAAGGAAGATTTATAGCTTTTTGCAAGTTTGAAATTGTTGCACTCTTGTAATCAAGAGGATGTATAAACTGAACTAAGAGTGCTCGACAGAACAAGACTACTAAGACGCCTTGGAGATGCATGTCCTAGTCAATTACGCCACAAGTTTGGTGAGAGTTTGGATGATGTTTGGAAAGTAAAGATTGTACACCGGATACATATCTATAACTCTCTTAGCAGTTCAATCTCCTGGCACCAAGTTATCAAAAAAATGACTTAAAAAGCATAATAACAAAATTTTGTCACCATTTATAAGATTCATATTCAATTTTCAAACATGTAAAACTTTGCACAAGGTGAGATTGCTAGCAGTTGATAGGATTAAGGCGTCATGTATCCAAAATAAGATGTATCAATAAGTGAATAGCATGTTGTTTCTATCAATGTTCCCGTAGAGAGTAGAAACTTAATAAAATAGAAGATTCAAGAATCATTTGATGTATAGCACATGATCCAACTGTCAAAGGATGTAGACATAGTAGAGAAAAATGAAAATGAAGTTGTGCCACCATTACTCGAAGACGTGGATGTACCAATACTCCCTGTCTCTACAATATAGCGCAATATGGATGCGATCTTAGTGGAAGAAAGTTTCTTTGTTACTCCCACCTATTATGGTAGTGGTGTTTGTTGTAAACAACGTAACACTACGCTTGATTTTTTCCTTTATTCTAGATAAAGAGCCTAGGTGACCTTTTTATAATGTATACACAGAAGATGGTCAAATGACTAGAGGCGGGTGGTGTGTTGTAATCTTAACAAGACAGAGATGAGTCTCATGTATCATGAGTTGAAAGATGATGGATTCTAGAGAAGATGTAAGAATCCTATAATGTTGGTCACATACGACTGAAATTCAGAGCAGAGAGCCATTAAGAATTGGCATATATGGAACTGCTTATAGTGAGGTGTATTAGTATATGTGCTTTTTTCTTTTACGTTTATTGTTATTTTCTTCTTAGTTATGGGCTTTAGACCTGACTTGTCTCTAGCCTTTTTTTGTTTTATCTCATATTGCCTATCTCTAACAATAGGCTTACTCTCTTGTCCTATAAAAGAGAGTCATTTGTAGTTTGCTAAATCATCTAATAAGAAAACTCTTTCCCTCTCCTATATGATACCAGAGCTCTATGATCCACCCTAACCCTATTAACCCTAGCCGCCACCCTAAACCCCATCCCTCTCCTAGCCGCCGCCACCCATCCCTTCTTCTACCCGACGCACGTCCTCTTAGCCTCCCCGCCCCACCGCCCTCCCTTCATTTCTTCCTTCTCATCCACCATTCCCCATCCCGCCTTCCCTCCTTCCTCCCTTGCCCCGCCCTACCCTGCTACCCTCCACCCCTCTCTAGCTCCGTCGCTGCCCTTCCCCCTACCTTGTCGTCGCTGCCCACTCCCACCAACTCTCTACGCAACCACCTTCTCACCATCATCTAGTCCCCACAACCATCCTCCTTTCTCTCATTCTTTTTTGTCTACGTCTACGGGCACTTACTAAAATAGCACATTGACATTTTAAACGTTTTACGTCTGCTATCTTCCTGCACCTCATTGTTGAGTAAATTTCTCTCCATGGTGGCGTAGGTTTTTCTCTACTCTCTACTTCCCCTCTATGGGTTTCCTCGATTTGATGTGTTCGATCCCCTGCTACTGCTTTCTGCCCCTATGTGGGTCTCTGTTGTTCTACTAAATTGAGGATTTCTCCTGCCCATGTGTTGGGTTTCTGCTTCTTCCATTGCCTGCTGACTGCTGCTACGGCATGCTGCCCCTGTGTCGGGTCCCTCTTGTTGGTGTCTACTTCCTGCTATCTTTTTACAGATTCATCTGATGGCGTCAACCAATCCGCTTCGGACAGTGTCACCATTGTCAAGTTGGATGGCTTCAACTTTCACACATGGTATGCGGCCTTCGAGCTCTATGTCAAAGGTCAAGGTCGTTATTCACATCTATCTCTGAAGGTTCGCCTCTACCTATTGAAGGCGATGACACTAAAACTAAGGCTTATGTTCTTTGGTCAAAGGATGACTTTGGTGTCATGACTTGGCTACTTAACAGTTGTGAACCTAAAATTAGTCAGTCTCTTCTTCACCTGAAGACTACTAAAGGAATGTGGGACCAGCTCTGGCATGTTTACTCTCATCAGCAGAATCCAAAGAAAGTGTTTGAAATCTTCAAACAACTGACCAAGGAGTATTTTACAACAGATTCTATGGAGGATTATTATAATCAATGCTCAGCTCTTTAGGACGAGTTTGAGGTGTATCATCCTCTCTCCGTTGATATTACTGAGATACAGAGGCAGCGCAATGAATTGTAACTGGTGCAATTTCTTGCAGGCTAACCCCACTCCTTTTCAGGGGTTGTCGATCAGATATTATCTAGTGATCCTTTACCCACTCTGTGTGGCGTCCCAAACGGATTCAACGCCTACCATCTGTCTCCCCGTTGCCGCTTGACAACTCAGATCCTGCTCTTGCTACTCGCTCGGGTGATTCCTTTCGTGGTCGCATAGTCACAATATACTCCGTTTTTTTTTTTGAAAAAAATGAGTTTAAAACGTGTATTATTCACGTGTCGTATATGACGGTTGTTTTAAACTCCAAACCGAATAATACATTTTAAACGCGTTTAATTCGCGTTTTATTCGCGGATTGCGTTTTAAACGTGTTTAATACATTGTTTTGCCGTTTTAAACATTTCTGTACTTTTGCTTCACATTTATTTTTTCCACATCCTTTTTAACTTGTAGTAGGGTTCCACTAAACCGTCCAACTTTCCTCCTCTATCCCTCGACACACCAGGAGGAGTAACCCTCGACATTCTACATGTACGCTCCATCTTTCTCCTCCATTCTCCCCTTTCTTCCCTGATTTGTGCTTGTTGCTTGCTGCTCCCACTTCTTCCCCTTCTAATATTTAATAATCAGTTCGATGTTTAGTCATATATATATATATATATATAGAGAGAGAGAGAGAGAAAGAGAGAGAGAGAGAGTCAGGCTAGATTACACTCAATGTGTTTTCAGAGCAGAATACACAAGTAGTTTTTCATGATGCAATTTTTTTTTCAAAACTCTAATCCGTTGATCTTCTTAAACATGTTGTGGTTGTGAATAGCTCATACGCAAAATTTGAGCACATTTGGACATTTATAGGTCATATTATAAAGACCGCAAAAATTATGCATTTCAAATTAGTTTCGCGCGTCGATTTTGTTGCCCTTGGATGAGTGACTTACACTCATCCAAATGTGCTCAAAATTTGTATATAGCCTAGTTATAGTATGACGGTGAAGATCAATGGTTTACATTTTGCAAAAAATAGTCTTGATATGCAAACACACTTGAGTGTATTCGTGCGATCTGTACACTCGAGTGTATTCTAGCCAGACTATATATATATATATATATATATATATATATATATATTCCGCTTTTTTGCCGACTTTTTCCGAATAGTTGATCGAACTTTTACCATACGTTGATCGGTTTTTATCCGAATTTTCCGCATAATTCCCGATTTCCGAATTTTTCAACTTGGTCGTACATATCCTGAATACTGAATTTGTGACTATGTGTGGTCGTGGTCGTGGTCAAGGGCATTCTAGTGTTGAACCTGGTCGTGGTTCATATTCTTCTAACCATGATTCTTCTGAATCACGTTTTTGTAACTTCTGTAAAAAGAACCAATCATACGGAGGATCGTTGCTAGATAAACACGGTAAGCTTGCATGGGCAATCAGGTCACTATTGAATCCTGATTTGCCTGATTACACCCCATCCTCTTCATCTCAGCCTTCTACAGATTGGTTCTGTGTCGAGATCGATAAGCTCCTCCAAGCACACCATGCTACTTCTATTGTTGATACCTCTACTGATTGAGGTTATTCTCTTCTTGCATCTTCTGCACCTGGTAAAAATGTATGGGTGATTGATTCTGAGGCCACCTCTCATGTATATGGCAACTTTGCCTTATTCTCTAATTTAACAAAAACATCATCTATTTTACCAGTGACCCTTGATGATGGTTCTCAATCTCGTGTTGCTGGCATTGGCAATATTTGCACTCTTGGAACATTATTATTGCGTTCTTCTCTTTATGTTTCGAAGTTTCCTTTGAATTTACTATATGTTAGCTGAATTGTCCCTATTGTATTACTTTTGACCCAGTGGTGTTGTGTTTCAGGATCTGCGCACGAGGATAAAGATTGGTTCGGGCCATGAGGGACCAGACATGCTATATTATTTGGATCTGTTGAAGCAGACTGATCTTCTGACTAATTCTGTTACTGGGCTCAAATGGCATTACAGACTGGGTCATCCCTCTGCTGCAAAGTTGAAGCATTTAATTCCTGCTATTTCTAATTCTGCATTTCAATGTGAAACTTGTACTTTGGGCAAACAAACTCGTGAAACATTTTCTAAGAAACATTGTATTGGGTCCAAAGCACCTTTTAATATTGTTCAAGTTGATGTGTGGGGTCCATGTTTTGTGTCAAGTAATTCTGGTTTTCGGTATTTTCTTAGCTTTATTGATGATTTCTCTAGAACTACCTGGTTGTTTTTGTTAAACCACATGCCTGACACTATCATGACATTCTTTGCTGAGATTCACACCCAGATTAATAAAACCATCAAAGATCTCCACACTGATAATGCTTTAGAGTTTGTGTAGGCTTCTGTAAGTCAGTTTTGTCACAAGTTGGGTACTATTCACCAAAATCCATGTTCCTATACTCCACAGCAAAATGGGGTTGCCGAACGCAAAAATCGGTCTCTCAGAAGTTGCCCGCACTCTCTTTTTTCATTATCATGTACACCAAACCTTTTGGCCTGAAGCTATTTCCACTGCCTGCTATCTAATTAATCTTATGTCCTCGTTTGTTCTTGGAAATCAAATCCCTTATCAAATTTTGTATCCAGATGCACCTCCTTTTCATGTGCCTCCTCGGATTTTTGGTAGCACTTGTATAGGTGGTCAGGCGACCAGGCGTTCCATATGTACGTCTAGGCAGCCTAGGGGGAGGCCTAGCCGTTTCCAGGCATATATATATATATATATATATATATATATATATATATATATATATATATATATATATATATATATATATATATATATATATATATATATATATATATATATATATATATAATTTCAATATATATATATATTTAATAGACATATTTAAATTGCATATATAGTAAAAATAGTACATTCAAAAACCTAGTATTTGTACTTTTTTAGGAGATACTTGCCATTTTCCTTTATTGGGCATTTGTAAAGCCGATTTGAGTTAAATCACAAATTGATTACTCATAAATCAGAAATCAGAAATGTTAACTATATTTGTGTCTCTATTCATGAGGCTGTACATTTATAAAACAAAACAGTAGATTAATAAAGTCAAATAGTAGACAAGTTAAAATAGTACATTAATACTAATTAATAGATAAATAAATAAATAAAATAAGATAATAAATACAAATCAGTAGATAAATAAATACTAATCAGTAGATAAATATATACAAATCGGTAGATAAGTAAATACAAATCAGTAGACGAAAACATTCAAAACATTAGATAAGTAAATACAAATCAGTACATAAATAAATACAAAGCATTAGATAAGTAAATACAAATAAGTAGATAAAAAATTTCAAAGCATTAGATAAGTAAACACAAAGCATTAGATAAATAAATACTAACCATTAGATAAACAATTACAAAGCATTAGATAAAAAAGTACAACTCAGTTGATAAACAAATATAAATCAGTGGATGATTAAATAATTTTAAAAAGTAGATGAACAAATACAAAGCCCTAAATTTAAATAATGTGATGAATCAAAAATCAGTAGATGAACAAATCAGTAGATAAGTAAATACAAATCAATAGATAAGTAAATACAAATCAGTACATACATAATTCACATCAGCAGATACATAAATTCAAATCTGTAGATAAGTAAATTCAAATCAGTAAATAAGTAAATACAAATCAGTAGATAAGTAAATTCCAATCAGTAGATAAGTAAATTCAAATCAGTATATATATAAATACAAATCAGTAGATAAGAAAATATAAATCAGTAGATAAGTAAATACAAATCAGTAGATAAGTAAATATTGATCAGTTGATAGAAATCAGTAAAATTAAAAGCTTAGTTATGTGTATTACTTCTAGGAGCCCAGATTGGGGCGGGGCTTGGGGCGCCTAGACGCGCCTGGGCGCCCGCCTGTACAACACAGGCTTTGTCAAAATCTTCGTCCTGGTTTGACTAAATTGGACCCTCGGTCCACCAAATGTGTGTTCTTGGAATATTCTCGGACCCAGAGAGGTTATAAATGCTATGATCCTGATTCCTGCTACAAAGAAATGGTTTGGTAGTGTTGATGTGGTATTTTTTGAGAAATCTCCATACTATTCTCCAGCAGGTTCAAAATTGACATATGATATGTTGCTTGATACACCTCTACATGTGACGATTGACAATGACTTACCCACTCCATATGTGACCCCGTTTGTGCCTCTGAAGGTGTATCAATGACGTCCGAGAACTCCAACTCCCTCTATGGCCCCTCCATCTTGACTTCTCAATCCTCATCCGCAGATCCATTCTCACCTAGGGTATTTTCTGATTTAGATATTCCTATTAGCCTGAGAAAAGGAACCAGGTCTTGTACTCAACATCCTATCGGCAATGTTTGTTCTACTGCTAATCTGGGAATAAATTTTGCCAATTTTACTTCTGCTATATTTGTTCCCAAAAATGTTGCTCAGGCTCTACAGCATCCTGCTTGGCGCCAAGCTATGGAGGCTGAAATGCAGGCACTTACTGATCGTCATACATGAGACTTAGTTGATGCACCTACCTCCTGCTCTCCTGTTGTTTTTATTGTCCAATACCAACCCGATGGCACTATTGAACGTCTGAAAGCTCATCTTGTGGCTAAAGGATATACCCATACTTATGGCATTGACTATTTCGAGACGTTTCCTCCTGTAGCACGTCTCAATTTTGTTCATGTTCTTATATCTGTAGCAGTTAATTATGATTGGCCTCTGTTTCAGCTAGATGCTAAAAATGCTTTTTTGTATGGTGATTTACATGAGGTATACATGGAACAACCTCCTGGTTTTGTCATTCAGGGGGAGAGCTCCAAAGTGTGTCGGTTGTGTAAAGCCATCTATGGACTGAAACGGAGTCCTCGTGTCGGGTTTGATAAGCTCGGTAATATCCTTCAACAGTCCAAGTTCTGTCGTTCTCACTCCGATCGTTCTGTGTTCATTAAGAAAACTATCTCTAGCCTGGTCATCTTAATTGTGTATTTTGATGATATTATTTCATCTGGGAGTGATCATTCAAGCATTCCTGCCACTAAGGCATATCTGGCACAACACTTTGTTACTAAAGATTTGGGTTAAATTAAGATATTTTATGGGTATCAAAATTTCTTGGTCTTCCTCAGGTGTGTGCTTAGCCCAGAGAAAGTATGTTCTGGATCTGTTGTCGGACACCAGACTTCTTCGTGCAAAACCCACTGCTACTCCTTTAAAACCTAATACAGACTGGGACGATGACACGTCCTTCATACCCTGACCACCATCAATATTGTCGGCTGGTGGGTAAACTTATATATCTAACAGTGACACGAGATGATATCACTTCTGCGATAGGGTTAGTTAGCCGATATCTGGATAAACCTCGACAGTGCCACTGGGATACTGTGTGCGACATTTTGAAATATCTGAAAAATTCTCCAAGCAAAGGCTTATTGTATAAAAATCATGGGCACTGTAAAATCACAGGGTATTTTGACTCTGACTATGCAGGCAGCCGCTTAGACCGCAAATCTAGCTCTAGTTACTGCATCTTTGTAGGTGATTTACATGAGGTATACATGGAACAAATTATTGTTACTTGGCGCAGTAAAAAAACAAATTATTGTTGCCTGATCCAGTGCTGAAGCTGAGTATAGAGCCATGACTCATACAACATGTGAATTTTTATGGGTATGCGGTCTTCTGAAAGAATTTGGTATATTTGACTGCTCCTATTTCTATGCATTGTGATAATAAAGTTGCTATCTTTATTGCTAGCAATCCAACCTTTCATGAGCAAACTAAACACATTGAGGTGGATTGTCATTTTGTCAGAGAAGTTGTTCTGTCTGGTGCTATCTCCACTCCATATACTCATACGTCTGATCAAGGGGTTGATATCTTCACTAAATCTCTTCCCAAGGCCAAATTTCACAGCATGGTTGAAAAGTTGGGCATGATTGTCTACGCACGCTACAACTTTTTCGGAGAAATCAAAAGAAAAAAAAGTTTTATCGGTTTGATCCAAAAAAAGTGGTGAAAAACAAATTGACTTTACCCCTTTTTACCTTTCATGATGGATTGTCTAATCTAAAGAAAAATAAAAAAGGAATTGCATTAAAATCTATTTTTATTGACCAATTAGAGACTGGAGTGGGAGAGTCAGAGTCAAAAAGAGGATTCCTCACTTCTTTCTCTCATTCAAAACCGTGCATGAGACTTTCGTCTCGCACGGCTACTAAGTGATAAAAGAAAGAAGAACTCATCTTCTTTATTTTATTACCTTCCTCGCGTGTGTATAAGACTGAATCCATTCGATTTCTAAAGAGGATTACTAATCCTTAACTTTTCGAGGAATCCTTCATCAGTGGTTGTGAATGACTGACTTTTTCAATCTTTTTTCCGAATCAGCACAATTTGGGTCATTCTCTGAATTCCAATCAAATACAACTAGATCTGGTATAGTATAATATGAACTGGCGATCAGAACATACATGGATAGAACTTATAAGGGGATCTAGAAAAATAAGTAATTTTTGTTGGGCATGTATCCTTTTTTTAGGTTCGCTAGGGTTTTTAGTGGTTGGAACTTCCAGTTATCTTGGTAAGAATTTGATATCTGTATTCCCCTATCAACAAATCATTTTTTTTCCACAAGGGATTGTGACGTCTTTTTATGGGATCGCATGTCTATTCATTAGTTCCTATTTGTGGTGCACAATTTTGTGTATTTTATTGCAACACGAAAAGACAATATACAAGATGGATAAGCGGCACCTTTCCCCTAGCTTGATCTATGGTCTGAAACCATGGCATGGGATATAAAGGAATTTGCCAATCACAAAGACCCATAGGATTAATTATGGATCCAACGATAAACAATAAAAGTATTGAATTTCTAGAATAGAAAAGTACTGCTTCTTATTGAGTGAATAAAACAAATACAATGCTCTCTCTTTTATAAGACAAGAGAGTAGTACAGCGTTTAGAGATAAGCAATATGGGATAAAGAAACAAGTGACTAAAAGACAAATAACCAAAATACACCAAGTAAAAATAGCAATAAAGTGTATATACTAATACTCCCCCTCAAGCTGAAGCATAGATGTCAATCATGCCCAGCTTGTCAGTCATAGCAGTGAATCTAGACTTTGGAGGTATTTTGGTTAAGATGTCAGCCACTTAATCTGAGGTATGTATGTAGGGCGTAGATATCTAGCCAGATAAGACAGCTTCTCAAACAAAGTGACAGTCAACCTCAATATGCTTTGTTCATTCGTGGAAGGTAGGATTACTGGCAATAAAGGTAGCAGCCTTGTTGTCACAGTACATAGGGATAGGAGTAGAATCAGAAATGCCAAAGTCTTTCAACATGCTCCGTATCCAGAACAGTTCACATGTAGTATGCGCCATGGCGCGATATTCTGCTTTAGCACTCGAACGAGCAACAACTATTTGTTTCTTACTGCGCCAGGTAACCAGATTTCCACCTACAAAAGTACAGTAGCCGGATGTGGAGCGTCGATCGATCTTGCTCCCCGCATAGTCAGAATCAGAACCCAACAAGGTTACAGTGACCATGTTTATTATACAGCAGACCTTTCCCAGGGGAGCTCTTCAGATATTTGAGAATGTGACAGACTGCATCCCAGTGACATTGTCAGGGTTTGTCAAGATATCTGCTAACAAGTCCAACTACAGACGTGATATCAGCATGAGTGACAGTAAGATAGATGAGCTTGCCAACCATGCGTCGATACTGATGGTGATCAAGATAAGCAGGAGAATTCTCATCATCTCAGTTGGTGTTTGGATTCAGAGGAGTACTAGCAGGCTTTGCACCAAGAAGACTTGTTTCAGATAGAAGATCCAGAACATATTTACGCTGAGATAGACACAATCCAGAGGCTGACTGAGAAACTTCAATCCCAAGAAAGTAGCGCAAGGCGCCTAAATCTTTGGTGACAAAATGTTTCTCCAGATAACGTTTAGTCGCCTGAATGCCAGCAAGATCACTCCCTGATAGAATGATGTCATCAACATATACAATCAGAATAACAATGCCAGAAGTAATCTGTTTAACAAAGACAGAATGATCAGATTGGGAACGTCTAAAATGAAATTTCTGAAGAATGGTACTCAGTCTATCAAACCAAGCACGGGGACTTTGTTTTAAGCCATAAATTGCTTTCCGCAAACGACAAACTTTGGAGGACTCCCCCGGAAGTACAAATCCGGGAGGTTGTTCCATATAGACTTCCTCATGCAGATCTCCATATAGAAAAGCATTTTTCACATCAAGCTGAAATAAGGGTCAACCAGAATTAATTGCAACAGAAATAAGTATGTGAACTGAATTCAGTCGGGCCACAGGTGAAAAAGTCTCAAAATAGTCGACGTCGTAAGTCTGTGTGTAGCCCTTGGCAACAAGCCTAGCCTTGAGACGCTCAATCGTGCCATTTGGTTGATATTTAATAGTAAACACCCAGCGACATCCAATCGGAGAACAATCAATGGGAGGATCAACCAACTCCCAAGTGTTACGATCAGTAAGAGCCTGCATCTCAGCTTCCATGGCCTGACGCCAAGCTGGATGTTTAAGAGCCTGAGAAGTATTTTTAGGAATAGAAACAGCAGAAAGAGCAACAATAAAATTGGCGAAGTTAGTCCCCAGGTGAGCAGTAGTACAGAAATTCCCAATCAGATGTTTGGCACATGTTCTAGTTCCTTTCCTTAAACTGATAGGAATATCGACGTCAGAGAATACCTGAGGTGATGACTGATCTGGCATTGAGGAAGAAGATTCTGGAGGAGCCATAAAGGGAGTTGTCGTCTTCGGTCTTCTTTGATAAACATTCAGCTGGGGAGTAGCAGCAGCAGGAACAATATCAAGGGAATCAGAATCATTAATCATTGGTAATGGTGTTTCCATTAATAAATCTGACGTAAGGGCAGACCCAGAAGAAGAATAGAATGGCATGTGCTCGAAGAAAACAACATCAGCCGAGACCATCCATTTTTTTTAAACTGGATCATAACAGTGGTACCCTTTTTGAGTCCTAGAGTACCCTAAGAAGACACACTTGATGGCACGGGGATCAAGTTTGGTTGAACCAGGACGTAGGTTTTTAACAAAGCAAGTGCTCCCAAAAATACGAGGAGGAACAGAAAATAAGGGCGCATCAGGGTACAAGATTTGATAAGGGATTTGATTCCCAAGAACTGAAGATGGCATGCAGTTAATGAGATAGCACGCAGTGGAAATAGCTTCAAGCCAAAAACACTGGGGAACATTATAGTGAAAAAGTAAAGTACAAGCAATGTCAAGAAGGTGGCGATTCTTGCGTTCGGTGACTCCATTTTGTTGCGGGGTGTAGGCATGGGAGGTTTGGTGGATAGTACCCAGTTTGCGACAAAAACTGTTGACCGAGGATTGCATGAATTCAAGAGCATTGTCAGTGCGAAAAAAATTTATAGGTTTGCTAAACTGGGTACGTATTTCAGCAAAATAAGCAGTAATAGTCTCAAGAATATTAGACCTATCCTTTAGCAAGAAAATCCAGGTGGTCCTAGAGAAATCATCAATAAAGCTCAGAAAGTAACAAAATCCAGATATACTCGAGACAGAACAAGGTCCCCAAACATCAACATGTATAATATCAAACGGTTGTTTTGAACCAATACATAATTTCTTTGAAAAAGTTGCTCTAGTTTGCTTGCCCAATTGACAAGTTTCACAATGAAAAACAGAATCTGAAATATGAGGTAGTAAATGCTTTAATTTGGCTGCCGACGGGTGTCCCAACCGATAGTGCCACTGGATGCCAGTCACAGAAGATGTCAGATACGTCTCAGTCTTTGGAACATCCAAGTAATATAAACCATCTGGTCCCTCATGGCCCGAACCAATCTTCGTCCTTGTGCGCAGATCTTGAAAAAAACACAATCCGGATCAAATGTAATAGAGCAGCGAAGGCTCTTCACAGTTCTATTGACAAATAACAAATTTATAGGGAACTTAGGAACGTATAAAGCAGAGCGCAGAGGCAGACATCCAGGAGTGCATATATCACCAAAACCAGTAACCGGTGTTTGAGAGCCGTCAGCCAGAGTAACAGGAGGTATAACAGTAGTGTTATGTAAATGAGAAAATAATGTAGGATTGCCAGAAATATGGGATGTCGCACCCGAATCGATCACCCAAGTGTTTTTACCGGACTGAGTCAGAAGAGCAGTGCTACCATCAGTGGAGGCCTCGGTAGAGGAAGCAAGCCGTGCTTATAGTAGTTTCTCAAACTCCGATCGGATCCAATCGGCAGACAGAGGTGCAGAAGTAGTGGCAGTGTCAGGCTGATCTGTGGTGACTTGATTCGCCCAGGCTGGCTTCCCATGCTTTATCCAGCAACGATCTTCATTGTGATTGGTATGCTTACAGAAGGTACGAAAGCGTTGTTCAGTAGTCTCAGCAGGAGAAGAGGAGCCACGTCCTGGTCCAAAAGAATGCCCGCGGCCACGTCCCCGACCACGGCCGCGTCCACGTCCCAGACCACGGCCGCGCCCACGGGAGGAGTCATCAGTCCGAACAGCAAGGGTTGTTCCGTCAGAAGAGTCAGGTAGGTTTTGCAAAACGGAAGGAAGGCGTTGAACATGCTTTAGAACGTGTCTTAGGGTAGGAAGGGGGTCACTAGAGAGAATCTGATCAACGAATCCTACAAAAGATGACGGCAGACCAGCGAGGAACTGGACAAGTTGAAGCTCGTTCCTTTGACGTTGGATTTCCGTGATATCTGCAGACAGAGGATGGTAGACCTCGAACTCATCCCAGAGAGCACAGCAATTGTTGTAGTAATCCTCCACGGAGTCAGTAGCAGAGTACTCCTGTTTGGCCAGTAGCTTGAAGATTTCAAAAACCTTCTTCGGATTCTGCTGGTGAGAGTATACGTGGGAGAGTTGATCCCACATATCCTTGGCAGTCTTGAGGCGAAGGAGAGACTGGCTGATTTTAGGTTCCGCACTATTGACCATCTAGGTCGTAACACCATAATCTTCCTTGGACCAGAGATCGTAGGCCTGTTTGGTCTTGTCATCAGCATCAGCAGCAGGGATGGCCAGACCCTTGGTCGAAAGATGAGAGAAACGCCCTTGAGCCTTGACGTACAGTTCAAAGGAGGCTACCCAGAGATGATAGTTGGGGCCATCCAACTTGACAGTAGTGACGCACAGATTGCGAGGAAGGTCAGGAGTCGCCATCTGAGATGATAGAGATAGTCAGAATCAAGGGCGCAGATAGCAGCAGAGGTAGTAGTCACTAGTCAGCAGTAAAAGTCCAACACATGGACTAGAAGTAGCATATAGAAGATCCAAGCATGGATCTCAGAAACCCTCGTAGGGACAGCAGGAGAAGATAAAAACCTACGCCAACATGGAGGAACAATCACTCCACCATGAGGCACAGGCAAACACAGGCAAACATAGCGAAAGACGCCTTTTACGACGTCAACGTGCCAGAAACCGGAAAGTTACTGAAGCTGTCCGAAGGTTTCGGGGAAGAAGATGGGTAGAGGATTGGGTGTTGATGGAGCAAGCCATGGTAATGGAGTGGGTTAGGGTGTTGAAAGGTGGTGGAGGGTTGGCGGAGGGGTGGATGGTGGCAGGAGTGGTGGTGGTGATGGTTGTGGGCGGCAGCAGGGGGTGGGCAGGTGTGGCGGCGGCGCAAGGGGGCTGGGGAGAGAGAGGAGGGAGAGGGGCGGTTAGGGTTGGGGGGGGATGAGAGGCGACTAGGGTTTAGGGAGGATCGGGACACTCTGATACCATCTAGAATAGAAAAGTATTGCTTCTTATTGAGTGAATAAAACAAATACAATGCTCTCTCTTTTATAAGACAAGAGAGTAGTACAGCGTTTAGAGATAAGCAATATGGGATAAAGAAACAGGTGACTAAAAGACAAATAACCAAAATACACTAAGTAAAAACAGCAGTAAAGTGTATATACTAATAGAATTCTTTAGTCTTAGATCTTCTTTTTTGGATCTTGTATATATACACATGGGTTGGGTTATAGGTAAAGTTTGTACATTTTGTACATGTTGAGTGATATAGTTTATTGTTATAAAACAAAAAATATATGTAAATACTAATGAATGTCAAGAAAGATGGATATTTGCTCTTTATTAATGACTGGACGAAACCAAGAAATAACCCCTCACGTGCGAAATTATAGAAGATCCACTTTAAGATCAAACAATTCTATCGAATTGAGTATGACTGTATGTGTGATAGCATCTACTATACCAGGAATATCAATGAACCCAATTCTTGCAATTGCTCAAGATACCCTTTTTTAGGTCTATTGAGGGGGAGTATTAGTATATGTGCTTTATTGGTTTATGTTTATTGTTATTTTCTTCTTTGTTATGGACTTTAGACTTGACTTGTCTCTAGCCTTTGTTTGTTTATCCCATATTGCCTATCTCTGATAATAGGCTTACTCTCTTGTCCTATAAAAGAGAGTCCCCTATAGTTTGTTAAATCATCTAATAAAAAAACTCCTTTCCTCTCCTATAAGGTGCACAGGAGGAGCAGGTAGGCATGTCAATATTGTTTAGATGCCAAAGGCCACACATGTGGTCGTAAAATTTAGAGATTGAGATATTGACTTGTGTTTCCCATCTTGCCTCCATCTGTAGTTGGAATTTTTTAGCGTAATTTCATTGAAGAGGCGATGGTGAGTTATTATATTATTATTCCGTTGTGGGGGTCAATGTGAACAACGTTGATAAGGTAGGACACTTCATCACGAATTTTCTACTTTGGAGAGGCAAGATTGATAACAACACTATATTTTTCATCAAATGGAACGTATTGTGAAGTTCTTGACCGATCCAGGTGAGAGAGAAAATGTGGTGCCTAAGGAGACCGCCACAAATAGTTTCTCACCATGTCGTCAATCTTTGGCTATGTGAAGAAGGATTCTTGATGCATGATGTAGGAGAAAGTTGTTGGTGATTTCAATCTTCATTATTGATGGGGTGAATGAAGACAGCACCAAACTCAATATGTTTCTGTGTTAAGAGAAATGAAAAAACAACAACAATAGGAGACTTGGATGCATGTCGTGCCGCTGAAATGGTAGACTTGGTCCGCACTATTAGCTGAAGTACATTTGAGTTTGGCAAAGCCTCCAAGATTGTGTTGGTTATGAACTCCTTGAAGAAGACAACAACACTTGTTACAAGTATCAACGAAGATCAGAGCAATGGCCTTTGCGATCCTCCTTGACTTTTTGGTTTGAATGTCCAACTCTACGGCGATTGGAATAGAGATCCATAGTTGAATGTACAATGAATAAAGAACCTAGAGCAAAAAACGTCCTCTAAGAACGGGGGTTAGTTTCTTTCTCTTGATGGTTTCTCCAATGGAAGAAATTCGGTTACATAATAAAATTGCATAGAGAGGATCACGCCCTATCAAGGTTGAAAAATGCGTGAGGCGTAATGAGGCGTTTTTGTCTCAGTGAGGCGAGGCGTAAGCCTCGAGGCGTTTGAGGCGTAAGCCTCAAAATATGTATGAGGCGGTAACAAAAATAAATTTATACATGTAATTACATATATATGTGTGTGTTATGTATATGCATGTGTATAACAGAAATAGGTATATACAAACATAACCAAATGAAATAGAAATTAATTGTGAAACTTAATAGTGATAATATAGACTAAGGACCCACCACAATACCAAAATAAATATGTAAAAATAATGCGATATCAATTTTTTATACTATTAGAATAAAAGATGTCAATGGCAGAAAAACTAAAGGAGATAGAATTTCGAATTAGTAGGAACAAGAAACCAAAGTTAATTAACAATGATACGAAATTCAACAAGATACTGAATAAGAATGAAGCAAACAATGATAAATTTGACAAAGAAGATTGAAAACTGTAACTTAAGAGATTGATGATTGAAAGTTCATTAATAAGAAATAACAATTAACTAAAAGATCTAAAAGAATTTTTTAAAGAAAGTGTTTGTAATAATCTTAAAAACACACAATTTGATGATTAACATCAGACTTCATCATCTAGAATTGAGGCGTACGCCTCAACTAAGCCTCAGAGCCTCAGTGCCTTGAGGCGGGCCTCAGACAATGCAAGGCGTAAGCCTCAGTCTAGCACACTGAGGCGTAAGCCTCGAGGCGCATTTGGGATAGCCTCAATAAGAGGCGTAAGCCTCGAGAGCCTCAAGGCGGGTTTTTTATAACCATGCGCCCTATATATAATATATTTCTTTGTCTCTCTTTCCATCATAAAGAGACATGGCGATTATGAGAATCAACTCCATTTATGTTCAAGAAAATTACTAGTCAATGTATATATTTATATGGGCCACACTAAAATAGGAGTATAACACGCATGTCTTTTTTAGAGAAGACGGAATGAAGGCGGCGGCAACCCTAAGTTGGCTCTAATGTCATGCTAATTGTGTGAATCACATGAGAATACTATTTATACATCTCCTTTAAATAAGAGCATGTGATTACATGGTGTAAGCGGGTATAAGGAAATACTCAACTAAGATGTACATATATAAAGAGACTAAAGAATTTACTGGGAAGGAAACTAAGAAGTTACAGAGAAAGAAATTATCTAACATTAACATATAGACAAACAAATATTTTCTCAATGTTGCACCCTGAAACATTTCATAGTTATCTCAAGTTCATGTGAAGAATACCGCTTCTAGGCATTGTGAAATTCCAGGATTAATGCACTACACAATAAGAAGTGGAGATCAAACATGTTAATACAAAGGATGGTCTTACTAAATATCCATCTAGGTGAGAGAGAACACGGTCTTCGAGGAGATCACTATGAATAGTTGCTCGCCATGGTCACTGATCTTTGGCGGTGAGAATAAGGATTCATAATGCATGATGTGGGAGAAATATGTTGCTAGTGTTCTGAGTCGTTATTTTTGGAGGTGTGAATGAAGACAACAGTAAACTCTATATTTTGTTCTACTAAGAGAAATTAGAAAACAGCAACGACATGAGACTCGGATGCACGATGCGTCGCTAAAAAAGGTAGACTGGGTCTGCACTGTTAGCTAAAGTAAATCTGAGTTTGGCGAAGCCTTCATGATTGTGTTGGTTACAAACCCCTTGAAGAAGAAAGCGAAAGTTGTTACAAGTACCGAAAATGACCAGATCAATGGCCTTGGTGTTCCTCCTTGACTCATTTGTTTGGACGTCCAACCTCGGGACAATGGAAATAAAGATTGGTATTTAAATGTACAACGAAGAAAGAACCTAGAGAGACAAAGCAACGAGTATTCTCTAAGAAACCTCTATCTTGATTGGTTTTCCAATAGATGAAAATCGGTTACTATACAAAATAGCATAGAGAGGACCAAGCACTTATCTATTATATCTCAATCGTCTCTCTTTTTTTGTAAACAACCAATTAATGATTTGATTGGCTACTTGAGAATCGATCTCCACTTGGGCTCCTCTTAAAAGACTTTGTTGCTCCTTTAGATTCATTTGTTTGAGGAAGTCAGGGCATTGCGACGACGAACCTTGGCAATCTGGCTGCTTGAGACATTTCTTAGCTAGTTGATCTGCCAAATGATTTTGATATCTTGTCCTCCTAGCAGCAGACAACGGCCTCCCAACTCTAGAGTAGTCGACGCAGACCACCGGTGACTTCACATTGCACTATCAGAGCCAACGAGAAAGAGTTGTCCCTGACATGCTCTCCCACAACTGATTTCAGTTGTTCTTTCCCTCGCTATCCCTCCCTTTAACTGGTAGGACTTGCTCAGGCTCTTTATTGGTTACCACAACCAGAGAGGACAGCAATTGTCAGAGCAACTGATTCTCAATTGTGTGTGTTGGGAAGCCCCCAGTACCCCTTTATATGTAGTAGAGGCTAGGATCAGGGTTCCCAATCCGTGTGGGAGTAGAAGGGTCCAGAATCATGAATTTTCTAGAACCTGCGACCGACAAACCGATCGTTTCGGATAGCAAACCCGACGTCTCGTGAGCGAACCGATCGTTTCGCATATCGAACTGGTCGTCTCGTAAGCGAACAAGTCATTTCACTTAGTGAAACGATCGTTTCACGCAATTTCCTGTTCGCAATTGAATTAGAATTTGTTTCTAATTAATGTCCAATATTAATCCTTGTACTAGTCAAATGGAACAAGTGAAATGATTCAACTAATCTCATGATTCGGAAAAATCACCAAAATCTTTGGTTGGCTTGACTGAGCCGATTGGTTCACTAGGTGAACTGGTCGTCTCACCAACCTGACCCAATCGGTTCACCCAGTGAGCCGATCGATTGGTGTCTTGAGTCATGAAATCAACCAATTCAATTTTCAATCAACATGACACTCCAATCAATCAGTTCAACACTTGAACTTGATAGTTCCGAGTCCATTCAGTTGATCTGTTGTTTAATTGAATGTCTAAACACCTTTAGTAATCAAATTAAATATCGTTCATGAATATACTCATTTAATCCAAGTGTATAATATGTGTGTGACCCTATAGGTCCAGAATTACATGGCAGTGAATGTCCATAACCAATTATGACATCACAAGCAAAGAGTGGTGCCTAGTCATACATCATTGCTATCTAAGTAATTCAGAAAGTTGGAGAACAACTTCAACCTACAATCCATGATTAGTGTTACCGTGATCGTATAGTTTTGTTGTCTTTGATATCTGGCTTGAACTCGAGGCAAAGAATCGTCATTCTCTCAACATTCAATCCATGTTCCTTGAACTAGAGCAGACTGTCTAAGATGCATGTGAGTTCACATATCACATATTGAATCACATGAGTACGGTCGTACAATTCTCAATCTCGCTTATCAAAAGGCCCTAGATATCAATCTCATGTAGGAGGGACAAATCTCATCTACATTACTCACACTCAATCTCCATGTGTCATAGCTACCCAACTATCACCTTTATGGCAATCCTTATTCAGGGTTACGTTGGATGATGTCAATACCGATCGACATGTCATGAATGTAGTGACTTCAAGTCTAAGAACCACAATCACCACTATCACTATGAGACTATCATTCCATGGTCTCCATGTATCACTCTTATGGTGGGTCTGTCTCATACACTGTTTTGTAACATGTACTTGTGTGTTTGACTTGATATCACATATCATGACTAATGAGATTTTGTCATCAGCCAACACACACTCTAGTCTTATGTGTTATTGTTGTCTATTTTGCTTCCACAATTATATCTGACTAGGGACATAACAAGAATGTATGTACTCTTATCATACATGTGATGTCATCGTTCAGGTCTTCAACCTGAAGACATATGTCAGCGAGTAACATAGACATGTACTATGTATGTGTCATCATCTCATGACTGAGACAAACATAATAGACGGAATTACATTTATTATTATCAAATCAGGTATCAAATGCCACACTCCAATCATCATATGATTGGCTCTTTGGGCATACATACCAACAAGCACTATGTTATTCAGAGTTGAATGTATTAGAGCAACTTCCGACCGAAAGATTGTGAGCATTTGGTTGGTCAATCATTGGTTGTTGTTGAACACTATATCGTCTCTATGTTTCCATTGTAGCCAACAAGCCATGGAGAATAGAGTGATCCAGTTCGGGATATCTTTCAAGAACTTTAAGTTATATTGTAGCCATTGAGGAGGTGTCAAGTCGTCAAAGAAGGTGTCTTGCGAAGGTATAAGGTGATGCCATAGAGCCTTGCTAATGTGACAATCCCTTGAGAGCATGCATTGTGGTAGGTCAACTGAACCGTAGCATGGACATTTGGCTTCAGAGTTCATATCTGTTGAGAATCTTAGAGAATTGGTCATTATTCTATCATGGTGAACAAGCCAGAGGAAATTTTTGTGTCTTTGAGGGAGGGCTGCTTGTAAAGGGGCACGGCCTTATGAGAATCTATCCCATCCCCATACAAGAAAATTACTAATAAATATATAAAAAAAATTGGGCCACACTCATCTTATTAAACACGCATGTCTTTTTTCAGAGAAAATGGGATAAAGAAGGTGGCAACCCTAAGTTGGCTCTCATGTCATTAATTGTGTGAATTCCATGAACATATTATCAACAGATCTCCTTTAAGTAAGAGTATGTGATTACATGTTGTAAGAGGGTATAAGGAAATACCCGCCTAAGATGTACATATATAAAGAGAATGAAGAATTGATTAGGAAGGGAATTACGAAAGTTATAGATAAAGAGACTAGTTAATATTAACATACAGGCCAACAAATACTCCCTCTACATTGTGGGCATGAAACATTCCCTGAGTTATCTCGGATTCTTGTGAAGAATACCCATTCGAGGCAGTGTGAAAATACAGGATTGAAGCACTACCAGATTGGCGAAAAGAAGTGGACATTGAACATGTTAATATAGCAGATGGTCTTACGAAATATCACTTTAAAAACTATGTAGAGGATGCGATTTCTCCACCTACTATCAAAAGCTTCTTGGCTTTGGTAATCGTTTGTACGTTCAATTTTGTTTCTTCTAGCAACGTGTGCCACCTGATTTGGGGTTCAGAAAAAAATGACAAATACTGATGGTGTGGGGAAGCAGAAGTTAGTTTCCTAACCAGTATCTATTTGCGAGCCCTTCTTCCCCTTTCTTGCGAGATTTTGCTTGGAGCCGGAGATGAAACCCACATCATCACAATCTTGTGAGTTCAGAAGATTCGCCTCTGGTGTCTCCTTCCTCCGCTTAGCACATGCTCCATCCGGAACTTTAATCGGCACCTGGGTTGGCCTGGCGTGAAACGCTGCCTCCTTCTCACAGGCGGACTTGTCATATACTCTGACCGTGAACCGCAAATCGCCGTCGTACCGAAATAGCAAGAAGTCGTACTTAGATATGCTGTGGTCCGCCACAAACTCTTGCCACCCATCTTGAACTGAGACGTCATTGGCATCTTTAAGCAGCATGACGCTCCAAACATTTTCGCTTGGACCTACTAAGGATGCCGGTCTACGAGGTCCAAGCTCGATGTGCTTCAAGAAGTCACGCGGAAGTGGCTGCAAGAATCATTAGTTGAAAGGGATATAATCTAAATCATGAGCTTAATGAATAAACGGTCACAGACATGAGCATTTGATGAAAGGGAATATTTTTTGTTTCGGACTTGTACAAGAAGTAGCAAGATTGAGCTTAATCCGGTGTCCATCTTAAAATACGCAGATTACATGCAAATTCGGGCCAATCGATCAACAATCAGACTTCCATAGCAGTAGGTCGACAGAATCAAGCAGCGGTCGGTTCGGAGTAAAAAAAGCAAAGCCTTCCATCCGATGGAAGAATGATTAGAAAACTGGAACCAAGCGATGGAATATGTATCAGCAGATAGGCGTACCAGTAGCTCGCTGTGGAGTTCCGGAAAGAATATCATATAGAAGTGCGGCTTCTCCTCAGAGTCGACCTGCTCCGGCGTTCCCGACATTGTCCAGCGTCCACAAGCTTTGCCTCTGTTGCTGATCATATCCATGTGATCTCTGTTTCCCTGATCAGGTTCAAGCTGGCGTCAAATCAGGTCCTTCCTGCATTTGGCCTACAAATTTCAGAGAGAGCGAACGGTAAGAGAGGGGGCGGGGGAGTTATAAATTTAAGTATTTTTTTTTCTAGAAAACTCCCTCCCCTTATGAATAAATTCTAAAAAAACCCGACTTTGTGAAATCCTTAGACCCCCCTAACCATTACGTGGTGACTCATGGTGATAGGGAATGATGGTGAAACAAATATATTATTTGTTTACCATGGTGATAGGGAATCATGGTGAATCCATGGTGAATCCGTAGCAAATTTTGATCTATTTTTGTCCCCATGAAAAACCATGGTGAATCGTGGTGAATCATAATGAAAGAAGTTTCTTTCAAGAATTCACTACTTATTTAGACAAATGTACAAAAAAACGTTCTAATAAATATAATTCTTATGATGTTTTTTATAAAAAAATTCTCCTCGCCGTCACTGTAACCACGTAACAAACAACATTTTTTATGTTTTCACCATCATCATCCCTATCACCATGCACATATTACCAAACAACACATTTTAATAATTTTTCTATCATCATCACTACCCATATCACTATCACCATCCCCATCACCACCACCATCAATTTTATCACTACGTACCAAATATTTCCTTTTTTTTCATTATGTTAGACATGTTCCTCCGCATCAATTCTTTCATATCTTGCTCAGTTCATTTTGGTTTTGAATTTTTTATGTTATCTACTTTCGAAGTCACACAAAAAGAGTCCGCATTTACTAGTTTGTTGTAGATTGTGGGCTTGAAGTTCATTGGGGCGCACGAAAGAGGGGCTCGTAGAAACAAGAACTTAACTTTCCCCACGTGGAAACCCAAACCCCCCCGTTAGTTGTGATCCCCGCCCCCTCCTTCCTCCCTCATATTCACTTTCTCACCTTAAAAAGTCATTCTTTATATATATATTTTTTGCTAATAACTTTTGATCCATAAAGAATTTTTTCACAAAATAAAAATTATTAGAATCTTCACAAAAAATACTTTTCAACAAGACCGATATTAGCATATTTTGAAAAATAATAATAATAATAATAGATGGAGTTTGACATGTATGCTCCACTATCAATCTAATGCCTAGTTTCGTTTTGAATGTTTTCGGTTTTGACTTGAGCCTAATTAGAACTTGAATGTGCCTAATTTAGAGTTGAATGTGTCCAGTTTGGACATGATTGCACATAGTTAGTGTTGTAATACACCTACTTGTGAGTGAATCATCATCATCTTCTTCTTCTTCTTCTTGAGTGCATCTATTTGATCAATTTGGATTTAAATGCACCTATTTCGAACTTGATTGCACCCAATTTGGAATTGATTGTGTCCGATTTAGACTTCATTGGACCCTATTTGGGCTTAAATGCATGTTCATACTTGATTGCGTCTAGTTTGGACTTGAACGCGTCCAGTTTCAACTTGAACGCGTCCAGTTTCAACTTGAATGTGCCGACTTTAGACATGATTGTGCCATGTTTGGATTTGAATGTCCAGTTCAGACTTTATTGCACCAAGTTTGGACTTGAATGTGCCCCAGTTTGGACTTTATTGCGCCCAGTTTGGGCATGATTGTGCCCAGTTAGTGTAGTGTCGATGCACCTAGTATTCGGATTTGATTGCGCTCAGTTTGAACTTTAATATGCCTAGTTCCAACTTGAATGCACTCAGTTCGGACGTGATTACACTCAATTTGTCTTGTATCAATACACCTATTTTTTTACAATGCACCATATTTTGCATGCGTAAATAATTTTATGTACCATATTATTTTTCTCAAGTTGTGGGTAATGCAATTGGAAAAAGTTGTCCACCTAAATAGTTAGGTTGTTGGTGATCAGCCAAAGTTGACTCATGATTTGATGAAATACGAACCTTGGCTTACGAGAAGGTTGTATGATGTAATCTTCCAAATTAATAAGTGAGGGTTATCGATCTAAACAAAATAGTGGGAGCGATAATTAATGTGACGACAAAGAGCACATTTAAGGCTAGTGGTGATATGTGAGACCAGTCATCATTCCTGACTATAGCCTATGGCGGTGGGCTCAGATGTTACAAATGGTATCAGAGCCAATTCCCCTCTAGTAGGTGGGGCTCACTTGGGTCTGTGGCATGCCAGTCTTTGAGTCGTGTGGTCCAGACATGTTAGAAAGGTCTATCCTAGTTGATAGAGCCACCCTTGTACTGGCAGTTGTGGTCAGAAGTTGGGTGTGCATGGGCCATTTGGGTTTTCACTAAAATGGGGAGAGATATGAGGCCATATAGTTGAACCTTAATGAGGATGTGAAGAGTCTAAGTGGGAGATATTGTAACATACCAGGATTTGAGTCTCAGATAAAATGATTTTAAAATAAATGATTAGACTACCCATATCACCGAGGGGCACCTCCTTTTTAGGGAGCCCATCACTAAAGAACTATGTGATTAAATGTGATCCGCTCAGAGTAGTACTAGGATGGATGATCAGTGGGGAAGTTCATACTGGCTTGCGCATGAGTTAGGACAAAACACACACTTAAGGCTAGTGATGGTCTGTGGGGCCATCCGACATTCCTGAGCCTTGGATAGTGGGCACGGGCATTACCCGATGTATCCAAGAGTTGTATCAAGATGCAATTGGAAAAAGTTATCTATCTAAATAGTCAAGTTGTGGGTGATCATCAAAATCTGACTCATGATTTGATGAAATACAGATCTTGGATCACTAGAAGATGCAATCTTTTAAGTTGATAAGTGAGGGTTATCAATTTGAACAGAATAGTGGGAGCGATATTTAATTAAAGTCCTAATTAAATATCTTCAAATTTTACTTACTCAAATCAAATCAAATCAAAAATTGTTTTTGACAAATTGTAAATTTCTCTTATAGAATCAAATGATGACAAACAACACATTTTCCTTGTGATCGGTCCTTGAGAAGGACAAGTTAAATCGCAATAATTTCCATGACCGATTTAGGACATTGGAAATTGTTCTCACATAAGATCGCAAACTCTATGTCCTGGAAACCCCAGAACTAGATGAACCTACTCCCAATGCGTCTAAGGTTGACATGGATGCTTACAAGAAGCAGTCTGAAGATGATGTAGATGTCACGTACTTGATGTTGTGCTCAGTGAACTATGAGTTGTATATACAACATGATAACATGGATGTTACTGAGATGGTAACACATCTTAATGACATGTACCAGGATCAGGAAAGACAAGAGAGATATGATGTCTCCAAGGTGTTGTTCAAGTACAACATGGCAGAAGGAGATCCAATAGTTTTCCATGTGCTCAAGCTTATCGGGTATGTGACCGGCCTAAATCACACGTCTAAAAGGAGTGGATTCAGAGTAGTCAGACTTTTAAAGAGATAACCCGACTCTCAGGCCCCAGCAACGATAAACGGGGTCCGATGTAGCGATCAGGGTCGAACACAAGGACAAGGTTGGCAGTGTTTAGTGCACAGAATCTAGCACTCTTATACTCCATATAAAGAGGGTATTTTAAGGGGTGTTCCCTAAGGAACGATGGCACTCAAACCAAAATAAAGCAAGTAAAACAAAGATAATAAGAACAAACAAATACGAAAATAAGATGTAACAAGTATATGGAAGGAAACTCAGATCTGGTTTCACCTACTAAGACGTCTCACCAACATGCAACATCATCTCTCTCTCTCGTATACTCCTATCAATATTACAAGCAACCATCTATAGTGTGTATTCCACTCTCTCTCGAGATGAGGATAGATCTAAGTCTAAGGGTATCCTCTCTCTCGAGATGACCACACATAAACCACAAAGCATAACATATGATTTAAAGATTTAGCATTTCAACACTCGCGTGCATTTGTACTACTCCATAACACATGATAAAAGCGTTATTACTCTCTCGAGATATCAACTATCAAACATCACAAGATGGTAGCTAAGCATATAAGTGAAGCATTACAACAGGTGTATGGAGATAATCTTGACAAGAGTATATATATTCAACAAAAAGAGAAAATATACATGTTGGGAGAGCCTTAGTGGCTACTCCCAACCCAAGTTAAGGTGTTTAGTCGCTCATGCTTGCAGACAACATAACAACATTATAGAAAGATAGATACATGAAGTCCCACGAAATGAGGAGGGAAGTACATCAGAATGGAATGATAGATCTAGACAGAGAGAGAAGGAATGTGATATGACACGGTACTTCTTTAGATCTGGATCTAGCACGTCGATGGAGTAGATGATCTTCTTCTCTCGAAGAAGGAGTCTTTAGTCTTCTCTCTTTGTAGCTTCCGCCTTTAGAGAACCAAGACTGGTGGATGGGATGGAATGGAATGAGTCTGGGATGCAGCAACACTTCGTGGCCTTCTAGATCTGATCTATCATCTCCTCCCTTAACAAGACTGGTGAGTGGCCTATTTATAGGCACACTCCACCGACTTAAGCCTAGACTGCGGTCCGGTTTGGGGAGGTGTGAGACCGCAGTCGCAGTCCGATTTGGGGAGGTATGAGACCGCGGTCGCGGTCTGCTCTTTATTCCTCCTTTCATCATGTTTGAACTTGGTCGCGATCTGGATGTGTCTTCGTGGGCGAGGATCGCGGTCGAGGTTGAGATCTCCTCACTTGGTCACGGTCTGTAGGTAGCTCGCGGTCATGAGGTGGGTCGTGGTCTGCAAGGACTGTGACCCCATTTAGATCGTGGGCTTCTTTGAGGTTCATAGTATCCAAGGTTTGCGACCCTTGGGTTGATCAAGCCTTCTGCAATGACCACAACCTTAGCAATGATCGCGGCCTCAATATGATCGTGGCCTCAAGATGATCATGGTCTAGTTTGAATACAAAATAACCACAAGCTTAAGGCAGTTGAAGATCTCGACCGTGTTGATATGGTCCTTGTTGTACGAGTGGGTTGCGGTCGAGGTAACGACCGCGACTTGGGCTATAAATGTACCTGAAAACAAAGAAAGATGTGTAAGTGAAGTCTTAGGCAAAAAGATGGTAAATTTTTGGGGAAAGCTAGTAAAAGATATGCTAAAAGAGGTATAAAATATATACCAAAAGTACATAAAATAAAGCGTTATCAACTCCCCCAAACTTAGAATCAAGCATGTCCTCAGGCTAAGTGTAGGTTCAAAAACTTAGAGAAAGAAAGAGAAAACTTATGTGATAAAAAATTTAGAACTTAATACGACTAAATTATCTAATTCTTACATCAAGATTGTTGTGGTATGTTCTCTAACCTTGAAGTTTCATTCCTCCCTATCAGCTAGAGTTGCATAACTTCATTTTCTTGCCATTGCCTTCAATTGTAAAAGGTTCCTTCTTCTCAACTTATCACCCCTTCCCCTTTAGGTAAAAACCATACTAATACAAGATCTTTTTTTATGGGTAGCTTTCACACCATTTCTTTATTTTCATATGGTCCTATGCTAATGTGTTCGGGTAGGCTTAAGGCTTCAAGTGTTTCCCTCTTCCTCCTGAACTCCCTCACCCACAACTGTCGTAAGAATAGTGTTGCCCTTTTTGGGCTTTTACTTTTAGTCAGGTGGTTTCATGAGTTTCATTCAGGATTGGGAGTGAGTAAACTTGGCTTCAAGATTCCATTTACAGGCACGACATATCTACATTCATGAGTGCAGCAATACATCGGCCGTTTGGAAACTTTTGGCATCTTTTAGGCACAACTCTCAGTATTATTTTATTTTTTTCTTTCTTTTTGGCTTTTTACATCTCCTTTTTGGCTTGGGTGAGAGGGATTTTTAAGTGGTCTTCTGGGCGGCCAAGCCTCTTTTTAGATTTACTTTGAAAAGGGTAGATGTTTTCTTCTCTATGGAGATAATGATTTTCTGGTTTGATTTGTCAGGTGAGGGTGGTTGGTCAGGAGTGTGGCTAGGTGAAGTCCTCTAGTCTTTGAGGGTTTCATGAGTTAAGGTTGTTACATGTACAACGTCTTATTGTAAGAATGAGATAGAGCAATATTGCTATGTTTCTCATTTTACTTGTATATATATTGGTTTCTCATTTATTTCTCTCTAGAAAAATGAAAGTACTACAACCCTTAGCACTAAAGAAGGCTAAAATCTTAATTCTAAGGCAGTTTTTTGCAACAAAAAAATTAGGCGAAAAGGTAGAAGCAGTTTGTGGAACTAAAGTATGTACATGCAACATTTTATGAAAAAATTTGAAAATTTTTTAGAGGTAAAAAGGTAATACAAATGTACCTCTCTAGACCGTTTATGACCTCTCCCCCAAACTTATCCTAAACCCCGGCTCGAGGTGTCAAAATTTGAGCGAGATGCATAAATGAGCTTTCTTTGTTCTTTCTTGTCGTTAATGGAGGCCCACTCGGACTAGAGAAGCATGCTTGCGTATACTCCTCGTAGTGCATGGTACTGTTCGTACTGCATTCCCTCCACCTTGGTGTTCATATTGGCTAGGACCATCATCCAGGCTAGGCAGAAGAAGTCGCGGTCATTTGATAGGGGCACCTGTTGGGGGATCCTGTGGAAGAACTGCGTCTTCTTGAAGTCTTTGCCCGCTGTATTGTTATACCCTTTGCCATGGCTTTTTATCATATCAATAATCACCTCTGCGCATGTATTGGCCTTTTCTTTTATTTGAGTCTTTGCGGTCGTCATGTTAGTCTTTTTATTAAGTGCAAAGGTTGAATCTGAGTTGTTGTAGAGGATTATAGTCCTTTGGACGATATTGACGACCATCAAAGTTCTATGATTGTCGTGAAGAATCGATAGAAAGATATAGTCTGAAAGGGACGTCGTCAGGTG
This sequence comes from Alisma plantago-aquatica, assembly GCA_963693085.1. Taxonomy (NCBI): domain Eukaryota; kingdom Viridiplantae; phylum Streptophyta; class Magnoliopsida; order Alismatales; family Alismataceae; genus Alisma; species Alisma plantago-aquatica. Next base: position 217,573,548 of record OY856409.1, read on the forward strand.
TTGTTGCAGGCGCTCCTTTTTTCCTGATCTTTTGTCTTTCAAGATGTCATCTACCAGTAGGAAGTATGTCATGTGAGCATTCGGCATGTTGTCACTTAGGAGCACCTAGTAAGCCGACATTGTGCTTACTGAAAGATATCATCCTGTTTTTAGTGTTTCTCAGAGGTCATCTTTTAGCACACAAATGTCGTCTCTCTCGAAGATGACATCTCCTGGCGAATCATCTTCCTTCAAGGACCACGTAATGGTATTCAACGCTTCTAAAGACAAGCTAATGCAGCTCCATCTATCGAAGTCCTTGAAAGAAGATGTAACTTCTCCCACCGGTCCGTCTAGTTTCACATCAATCGGATCTTCATCTCCAGCCTCTCCCTCTTTATGTTGTTCTTCTGAAGGTTGTTCTTTTAGGATTTCTACTACTGGAGGCTACTCTAGTTCATTTTTTGACGTGTGCTTTATAGCTTCTCTAGTGCTTTGATTCCAACCTTCTTTCCAAGTTGCAGCCCTAGCTGGCTCTGTTGTATCGACCCATATGGTCTTCATTTGTTCCCTCTAAGTCACCTTTTCAGGAAGAGGGATATCTTTGTGAAGTCTCCAAGGTACAACTTCTAAAGGCATCACTAGGTCACTAAAGAAGCGACGATCATAGATGACCTCCATGGAGTACACACCTTACAGTCCATGCAGGTCCTCATTATCTAGATCTTCCAGGGGGATTCAGCACTATGAAGACGCAATCCCCCGAGCCAGTCTCTTCTTGAGGGACCTTCTTATTGATGGAGAAGAACTTCCAGAAGACTTGGAATTTGTCATCTACTTCTTTGATTGCTCGTTGCAGATGCAGTGGTATCTTTAGGGCTTTTTTAGTGTGTTTCCTTTTGTAGATGAGTGTGGTGCTATCCAATTCAGTCGTATAGAAGTTGAGCACTATTGTCTTCTGCTCATACAGTTCTATGATGATCAGTTCCCAATGCCTTACATTCCTTATGAGCAGCACTACATATCTTGTTCCTCTTCTACATACGGCTGCCTTCATCTCAGCGACATCTACTGCCTTGTAGTCTTCTTTGTAGAGGAGGCTAGCCAGATGTTTCATTCCATTGAATATTGGTTGCGGCTTGTCTGGGTGTAGGAATTCTTCTAGGAGGGTAGCATGGAGCACCTTAAACAGTCTTTTATGTACTCACGCCTTTTTCAAGAAGATCCCCCGAAAGTGATCCCTAGTTAGACATCTACCCTTGTTATGATACAGTATGTCAGACCCGGGTAGATCGTAATCGAGGATGTCTACTAAGATGTGGACGTCTATGCACATAATTTGTGGCACTATAGACATGTCCATATCCTTCATTTTGCACGACAGGGTAGGAGCCACGCCTACTCTTTCTTTTTTAGCCAGTGTACTCCGTTCCCTGGTGGGCTCGTTTGTAAAGAAAGTAGATAGCCCACTGTCCTCGTCATCGGATGTTCCTTCGTGTGTCAAAGATGTCGAAGTTTCTTTGATAGTCGACATAGTTGTAGCCACTAGCTCTGCTTCTTTGATTGTCGGTAAGGTTGTGGCCACTTGTTCAGCTACTTCTGAGGAAGCTTCTATAGCTATGTTGTCTCTGATATTGCTTTCCTTAGAAGTTTGGCCTAGTTTGGCAGCTGCCAGCATTGCTAGAGTTGCCTCCACCTTTCCATCATACATGTAGTCATTATGCTCATTGTGTCTTTAGAACAGGAGGAACTCGTTGCTCTCGTCGAGACTGACGCCCAACTCAGCTAGCATGTTCTCGAGCTCGTCAGTCCCTGTCGTGCTGAAATCTGTCATTGATGCGGTGACTTCTTCTCGATGAGCTACAACTTGCTGTTCTTCTTGTGTTAGCTTACTTGTAGGCAGGGTCATCTATTGTTCTTCTTGTATACCACTGCCTTTGTTAGTTTCTTCTTTTCCTTCTTCAGGGCTGCTATTGAGATCGAGCTCCTTTGAGAACTTTGTGGTTTTCATTGCGTCTTTGTCGTTGGGGGAGCTCGATTATTATGGAGTTTCCTTCTCCTTCTACTTAGTTGCTGGTGCCATCTTTACATTGACACTTTCTTCTTTAGACGCCTCTGCCCCCGTGTCGGTCACTCCCACATTGTCGTCGTCGTTGTCGTTGTGGCTGGAGGGACTCGATGAGGAATGTGTTGGGCTTGTTGAACACTTTGCTTTCTTCTTCCTTCACCGATCCTCGGCCTCTTCACGTTCTTTTTTGAATTGTCGATGGTCCTCTTCAAGGTGTTGGCGTTCTTCTTCTAGGCTGGATATGGTCATATCGTAGCCGTGACACATTTGTTCATTGTCGGCTCAAATGGCATGCCTCTCCTTCTTTAACTCCTCCATTTCTTCCTTCATTGCCTTTAGCACTCCCATCATTATCCATTAGTTGCTTAATGTTTATTGTATGAGGTCTGGGAGTGCTTCAATTCTGTCGTTGAGGACATGTACCTGCGTTGTTAGTGCAGATAAAGAAGAAGTAAATATTTATATTTAGTTTAGTGGTTTGATGCATGTGTTCCCACATGACATCAAACATATTACCTAGTACACCCCTGAAAGAGGGTGTACATTGTTATTGTTGGTGCTTCTGTTGTTCCATGCGCGTCGTTGACGTGCTTGGTCCCGCTGGTTGCAGATATGGTGGTGGTGGACCTTGTCCTTTCTCCTCCTACTGGTCTTGTTAGTCCATGTCAGCTCCATGGACTTCTGGTTCCAATACAATTTGGGAGTCTCATTCTTTCAGCTCAGCGTCTGGTTCATTGTCGGGCTGCAAGCTAGCTACTGTGGCTTCTTCTTTCTCCGCCTCTGGCTCCACTATAGTTACTTCATCATGTGGCTTCACAAGTGAGGGGTATTTATTTGCCACTGTCTCTTCTAGAAGGGGAGGTGAGGGGGATGGTAGTTTTGCAGCTTTTGGCATTGTGGTTGGTGTGGCTGATGTATCTAATATATGCCTCTTCTTTTGCACTGCCAGTTTCTTCTGCTGCTCTATTCTCTTCTTCTTCTTTATTTTAGCTTGGACACTACTCTCTTTGACTATAGATGCTTGTTCCGTGTTAGTTCACAGTGCCCTTGATTACATCTTCTCTATGTCATCCTGGGTCGACCGCACTTTGTGGGCATCGTAAAATGCCATCTTTGGAAGGGGAGGAACTTCTTTGAGCAGCTCTACTTGTAGTACAGTTTCTCCCCCTTCTGCGTCAGAATTCTAGTATTGACGAGGAACTTAATATCTATATTCGATTGTCCCTCCATCACCTTATACTTCAGGATCTCTTCTGCATCCATAAAGTATTGGGAGATCTTTGTTATTTGACCACCCATGCAGTATTCATAACTCCTTGATTCTCTTCCCACTATCGTAGATAAATGTTTGATTAACATCTTTCTGATATTTATTGGCTTCTTGTTTATCATCGACCATATTAGGAGCAAGTACCCTTTGCTTGCTCCTCCTGTCTCAGACATCGTGTATATGGTGTATGTCATTATCTTCTGGATTGTGTGAATGAAGCACGAGGTGATTAGGGTGGCCTTTGAGTTATTTGAGTTGTGTTCTTCTTCGCCGGTCAGCTCTTCCCACATCTGGTGGCTATTGTAGCTGACCGCTTCCTTCTCTCTTGGGGCGGCAGAGTAGGATTTGGCTTCATCTTCTGTCTTCATGAATATCTTATTCAATATGGCCTCCATGACTGTGTAAGGTTGCCTCCTAGCCTTACCTCCAGTTTGTAATCTTCACCGCCCGCCTTCCTTGCTTCCTTATCTATGGGGATTTTATCTAGGGAAGACATGAACTCTTTCGATAACTTATAGAAGGACTTGGCCTCGGATGTGCATAAGGTGTGTAGATTCACACCTTCTAGGAATTTGGTTACCCTGTCACAGATTTCCATTTTCTTAAAATCCTCTAAGTCCAGGTACCTAGTTGGGCTGAAGACCTTGTTCTGATACATCCAGTCATAGGTAGACTGGTGTACGGAGTTCCTTGGCACGGACGAGGGTTTTCCAGATTCTAGTGATGTCTCTCTCGTGACCTTTTTCTCTCAGTTGGCTATTTATATCTCTTGCCCCCTTGGCTTCTCAGCAACCACTGGTTTCGCCTTCTTGCTGCCCTTGGTCTCCTTGGGTGTAGCTTTCCTTTTCTTTCCCTGAACTTGGGTCTCTAATTCTTCTGATTGATACTCGGAGGTCTCTGTTTCTTCTATTTGTTTTGTGCCTTGTGGAGAGTCCTCTGGTGTTTGGTGACCCAGGATCCTCTGGTACTGTTTAAGTCGTAGCTACATCTCAAGCCTTTTGGCTGCTGGCAGAGATGTGTTTTTCTTCAGTCCCTCTGCCAGATTTGCCACTATCATTTCTACCTCCTTCAAAGATGTTTCCCTCCTTTGGATGGAGTCGTTGGTCACGAAGGATGACATTCTGCAAATTTTTCACAATGAATTAGTTTATATTTGATTTAACAGTGATTAATTTTTTTTACAATTGTCTAGGAAAATTTGTTAAGTTCAAATTTATTTATAGGGACCGCGAGCCACGGTCTTTTTGGTGATCTAAGGGACACTGCAGTCGTGGTCTTTTGTAGGAGTTAATCTGGTCGCGGTCTGAGGTGGTGAACTGAGCAGGTCGCAGTCTAGGGGACCGCAACTCCAGGCTAAGGTCTTTAACACCGTGACCCGTGGTATGACCATGATACTTACGTGTTTGAGGGAACACCACGACCATGTTAGTTTGATGTGTAGATCGCGGCCGCAGTTGCTGTTGTAGCATACCGCGACTCGCTGTCTATCTGCATCTGGTTAAACAGCTCCACTTTCCTTTTGTCCCTGCTCGGTTGGGGCAGGTAGGTAGGGTGGAGGTCGAAGGTTCTTGATCGTTGATGTGCTCAACGGTGGGTGGTTGTGCTGATTATTTTTTTAGGGTTTTTAAGATTTGTTCGAAAACACCGTCCTAGGGCGGGCGGGGTTTTGATCGGCGAGAACGATCAGTGGTGAAGTGTGGGGAGGAAAGAAGGGAAGGGCGGAGGCACAAAAGGTGGCAAACGACAAAATGAATCGGAAAACGAGAGATGACATGAGGCAAAATCGGTGATGATTGTGGCGGCGGCGAAGAACTGTGGAAATGGTGGGCGAAAAGCAAAAATAGGGTTGGGTGATTACCTTGCTTGACAGACAAGACAACGAAATGGAGTTGAAGGCGCGATGTCGAGTCAGCTGTGGAGGAGGAGGTTGGTCGCGGTCGGGCGATTCGTCAAAGTCTGAGGGTTTAACTTAGGCTCGAGAAGGCAAACAGAGAAAAAAAAACGAAGGGAATCGGTAAAATTGAGGTTTTGGCATATATAGGAGGGGTTACCACGACCGTGGTGTGTTCAAAATGTGACCGAGACCCGCCGTCTCTTCTCCTCGAGGAAATTCTCAGGCCGCGGTCTAGGCGGCTAAGTGGCAGCACCATGGGTCACGGTGTATTACCTTGCTTGAAGCAAAGTTAACACCGTGACCACGGTCTAAAGTGCGGCCATAGCACCTTGACAAAAAAGACTTGATTCATCAATCAACTCATCTTTTCAAAGGAAAAAATAGAATATGTACAAAACATAATAGAGAAGGAAACTGATCAAACTAAAAAGGTAGGAAAAGTAACAACTCAGAGAAACAAAAAAAACTTGGATTGCCTCCCAAGAAGTGCTTGTTTTAAAGTTTTTAGCTCGACTTCTTAATCATTCATTCCTTGGTTCTCTCAGTTGGGTGTTGCAATTCCTCATTCCTTTCCACCAACAACTGATTGGGTTCCTCCAAACTGATTTCAGACCTTCGAACAAAAGCTTTGTCTTTGTAAAATCTTTTCACTCTATGACCATTAACCTTGAAAGTTCATATATTTCTCCCCTGAAATTTCCATCATTCCTGATGGATATATCTTTACTACAGAAAAGGGGGCCTACCATCTTGTTCTGAGTTTTCCTAGGAAAAGTCATATGCTCAAATTAAATAGAAACACTTTATCACCCTCACAGACATCTTTTTCTTTAGGTGTGCATCATGCCACACCTTAGTCCTTTGTTTATAAATTTTTGCATTTTCGTAAGCGTGCAGTCTCAACTCTTTGAGTTCCTGAAGTTGCAGGAATCTCTTTTGGCCTGCTTTCTCCAAATCCATGTTCAGGAACTTGATCGCCCATAAGGTTTATGCTCAAGCTCAAGGGGTAGATGGCAGGATTTACCATAGAGCAGTTTGTATAACGTTGTTCCTATAGGCGTCTTATAAGAAATCATGTAAGCCCAGAGAGCGTCGTCGAGTTTCATAGACCAGCCTTTCCTAGTACGACTGCCCGTCTTTTCCAATATTTGTTTTATCTGCCTATTGGACACTTCTACTTATCCTAAGGTCTTAGGATGATAGGGTGTAGCGACCTTGTGCTTTATCCCATATTTCTTTAATAGAGCCTCAAATTGTTTTTCTCCAAAGTGTGATCCTCCATCGCTTATAACAGTGTGAGGCACTCCAAAGCGTGGGAATATGGTCTTCTCAAACAGCTTTATCACCAATTTAGAGTCACAAGTCTGAGTTGCTACTGCCTTGACCCACTTGGACACATAGACGATGGCTACAAGGATGTACTGGTATCCATTCGATGACGGGAAAGGGCCCATATAGTCGATTCCCCATACATCAAAGATCTCCACTTCCACCCATTTAGCCATAGGCATTTCACTTCTTTTGCTGATATTACCAGTGAGTTGGCATTCCTTACATGCCTTTACAAAAGATGTCACATCTTTAAATAGGGTGGGCTAGTAAAACCCAGATTGGAGTACCTTGGCAACAGTTCTCTCTCCACTGTGGTGCCCTCCATAGGGCGAAGAGTGACATTCTTTCAGGATCGATGAAACTTCTTCCTCGGGTATACATCTTCGATACAAATTATCAGATCACCTTTTAACAATAATGGATCATCCCAATAATAGTTCTTGATGTCCGATAAACGCTTTTTCTTCTGGTGATACATGATCTCAGGTGGCAGCTGGCCACAGGCCAAATAGTTACAAATATCAGTGAACCATGGTAATCTTTGTTCCTCTGATTGAGTCATCAACAAGGCTTCATCAACATAGTTATCATTAACAGGCAATTGATTTCCCTCATCGAAAATGATTCTAGATAAGTGGTCAGCTACCACATTCTCCTTTCCCTTTTTGTCTATAATTTCATGATCAAATTCCTACAACAGCAGAGCCCATCGTAGTAGCCTTGGCTTGGTATCTTTCTTTTTCATAAGGTAACGTATAGCCCTGTGGTCAGGATACACTTTAACCTTGGACCCTATAAGGTATGATTAAAACTCATCAAATGCAAAAATGATCAAAAACATTTCCTTCTCAGTAGTGGTATAATTTACTTAAGCTTCGTCCAATGTGCGACTGGCGTAACAGATAACATAATGTTTTTTGTCCTTATTTTATCCTAGGACTACGCCTATGGTGTAATCACTAGCGTCGCACATTATATCAAATGGAAGCTCCCAAACTGGGCTTATAGGATAGGTGCAGCAGTCAAAGCTTTCTTCAGGGTGTCAAAAGCTTGTAAGCATTCGTCATTGATTTCAAAAATTGCATTCTTATTAGCAAATTCGATAAGGGTTTTGAGATTTTTGAGAAATCTTTGATGAACCTTCTATAGTATCCAGAATGGCCTAGAAAACTTCTTACCTCAGTCACAGACTTCAGTGGCGGGAGTTTGGAGATAGCTTCAATTTTTCTTAGATCCACTTTAATGCCCTTCTTGGAAATTTTATGTCCTAAGACAATACCGCTCTGGACCATAAAGTGGCACTTTTCTCAATTTAGGACCAAGTGTTTCTCCTCACATCTCTGTAGTACTAAGGATAAGTTTCTTAGGTAGGCATCAAAATTCGTCCCATATACTGAAAGTCATCCATAAAAACCTCTACTACATCCTCCAAAAAATTAGAAAACATAGAGACCATGCACCGTTGGAAAGTCGTTGGTGCAGTGCATAGCCTGAAGGCATTCTTCTAAAGGCATGTGTGCCATAGATGCACGTAAATGTCATCTTCTCTTGATCATTGGGGTGGATCAGAACCTGATGAAACCCAAAATATCCATCCAAGAAACAGAAGTAGTCGTGGTGGACAAGTCTTTCTAAGACTTGGTCAATGAATGGTACGGGAAAATGGTCTTTTTTTGTGGTTGAATTCAGTTTTCTATAATCTATGCACATCCTCCAGCCCATAATAGTTCTCGTGGCAACTTTGTCACCATTATCACCCTTTACTATAGTCATTCCCCCTTCTTAGGAACTACGTGAACGTGGCTTACCCAGTTGTTGTCGCTTATTAGGCATATAATCCATGCATCCCATAGTTTAAAATTTTCTTTCTTAACTAATTCTTTTAGCATCTGGTTCAATTTTCTCTAGGGTTGAACCAGTGGTTTCGTAGATTCTTCTAAATTTATCTAGTGCATACAAAGGGCTGGGTTAAGCCCTTTGATGTCTTCAACAGAGTATCTGATTGCCTTTTTGTGTTCCCTTAGCTCTTTGAAGAGTCTTTCCATATGTTCTTCCGTTAGGTTTGCATTAACAATGACGGGATTTCTTTCCTCATTATCCAAGAATTCATATTTCATTCCTTCAGGGAGTGGTTTCAGTTCTGGTTTTAGCTTGGGATCCTCTTGCTCTTTGCTCGACTGTTCTAGAGAAGCATATTTTACAGTTTCAATTACTTCTCCGTCCTCACTGAGATCTTCTTTGCCTTGGTTAAGATAATCCAGAATTTCAACCACTTCTTGGTCTTCCACCAGAGGATTTAGGTTATTCAGGGTCCTCATCAGGGGATCTACTGTGGCCTTTTCCTCTTGAACCTCCTGACATTATTGGTTATAGTTGTCCATGAAGTAAACCGACTCAAAAAGAGACAGTCCCTTCATGGCGTCCTTCACCTTGAAGTCTATGTGATCGTTTCCAACCCAGAGTTATGATGCCTTCTGCGGCATCTATCAAAGCCCTACCAATTGCCAAAAATGGCCATCTGAATATCATAAGACACTTTGGGTCTTCGATAGTGTCCATTACAACAATGTCACAAGGGATGAAGAATCATCCCACACGGATCGGGACATCTTCTACTATACCAACGAGTCTCTTGAAAGTGTGGTCCGCCAGTTCAATCCTCATGTTTGTTTTGACCATGGCGGTCAATCCCAATCTTTGAGCTAAATTTAGGGGCATGAGGCTAATGCTCGCTCCCAAGTCTGTTAGACCTTTTCTTTCAATGTTGTCCCCAACACAAAAACGGATGTTAAAAGCTCCAGGATCTTTCTTCTTAGTCGGCAATTCATCTTGAACAAAATCGCTAGCCATGTTCACTAGATGTAATATTTCAACATGGTTTTCCCTCCTTCTCTTTGTGATGAGATCTTTGAATAACTTTGCATATGTAGGCATTTCCTCCAAGGCATCAAGAAATGGAACATCTATGTGCAACTTCTTCACTGCTTCCATAAATTTTTCGTATCTTTTCTTTAGGTGTGCCTTGATGAGCTTGTATGGGAATGGGGCCCTCGGTGCATACATATTTTTCTTCATGAAGATTTCCTCAATAAGATCCGGATCCCTAACTTTGCCACTTTCCTTTTTGCTTTCTTCAACAGACTTTTCCCTATCGACAGACTTCTCAGAAGTAACTTCTTTCTTAGGTTGTAGTTCCTCATCTTTTCCTTCCTCATTGTCTCCCCCAATTCCAGAGTTTTTTAGTGTCCTCCCGGATCGGAGGGTAGCTATTTTAGCAGTCTCTGTATTTGATGGAATTTTTCCCGAGGGGTTCTTCACCAGCTCTGCCAACTGCGCAAGCTGTTGGTCAATTTGGCATTGGTGTGTATGCATATCTGCCATATGAACTTGCATGATTGTCAAGACTCCAGAATTAGCTATAGCGCTTTGGGCTAGTTGATCGTTCACTATGGCTTGCCTCTTAGCAAAATCAAAAAGTTGCGCAACAAAGTCTTGTTGGTCGTTATCCTTTCCTTATCCTGATCCTTTGCCTTGGTTTGGCCCTTGGCTTGGTCCTGCTCCTTGACAGTTCTAATTCTTACCTTGTCCTGAGTAGTTGTTCTTGTTGGTTTGATAGTTGGTCGTCAGAGTATACTGAGTTTGTACACTTCTCTTTTCTAAACCTGGCAGTGGCTTTGGCTGGTTGTTCAGTTGATGAGAATTCTCAACGACATCTTTGTTTCCATAATTGAAATCAAGATGGTATGGCCGCTTTAAGTTAGTGTGTGAGACATTCTCATCCTCTTCCTTACTTTCAGTATCATCGGTTTCCTCCGGCCTGGTGTAAATGCAATTGTCAATTCTGAGCCCTCCTTGGCCACAGGTAACACACTTCATCACTTTCTCAACATGTTTCTTTCCCTTGCTTCCTAAGTCCTTCAACTGTTGGACATCAGTAGCCATCTTTTGAATCTGGGCAATGATTACCTCTAGAGCCTTAGATTCAACAGAACGTCCTTCATTGGTTTCCTTCTTGGCATATCCTCTATCATTTCTGTCATATTCCATGCCTGCTTGCAGTGCAACCATGTTCGCAACGATCTTGATTGTCCTTCTTGGTTTCTCCCCTAGGAAATCACTTCCTGCCACAACATTCAGTGATGTCCTCTCAGCTGGGGTCAGCCCATTATAGAAATTTGTAGCTAAGAAACCCTTTCCATAGTTATGGTGAGGGCAATCATGTTGATATTCTTGGAATCTCTCCCAAGTCTCATGCAGGTTCTCACCTGGCTTCTGCATGAATGAGGTTATCCTTTGCCTATTTCGAATTATTTTCTTATTTGGATAAAACTTTATGACAAAGGCATCAGTAAGATCCCTCCAGTCGTCTAGAGAGTGATGAGGTAGGCTGAGGTACCAAGACATTGCTTTGTCTTTTAGGGAGATGATAAATCCCTTGCAATAGATTACCTCTTGGGGGACTCCTCTCATCTTGATGGTATCACAAATATTTTTTAAGGCATCAAGGTAGTTGAATGGGTTTTCATTTTTGGAACTTCCCCAAAAAGACTTGTTTTGAATCATCAAGATTACAACAAACTTCAGTTCAAAGTTTGTTGTATCAAAGCATGGGATTATGACGGGACATCTAGACTCGTTGGCCCTAGTAGCAACCAATTCATAGAGAGTTTTGTCTTCTTCATCGTCTTCTTTACCATTCATGTGGTTGTGATCTCTCTCGCCATCCCGCTCACGGTCTTCATTGTTCCTTCTATGTCTGCGGCGATGGCGACGATCTTTGTTGTGACGTTCGTCATCACGTCAGTCATCTTCACTTTGCTCTTCATGTTCTTCTTCGCATTCTTCACACTCTTCTAGTTCAAGCTCCTCTCTTTCTCCTCTAGATGGAGGTGGATCATACAAGATCCTAGCACATTCTTCACCGAAGCGGTGGTTGTCCCTTTCAAGGAGGCATCTTGTCTCACGGGAGAACAGAAGCTCAGATGGAGATTAGACTTGCCTTCTTTGGTTACCTAAACAAAATGTACGGTTGAGTCAGAAAAATTGGACACGTAAAATGAACTGTAGTAACCGTAGGTTAGTAGGGTTAAAGATTTAAGTGCAGTCAAGCTTATTACTAAGCTTGAGGCATGGGAGTATAAAGGAGTGGACTCGCGTTCTTAATAGTACCATTTTACCTTGTCCCCGACAATGGCGCCAAAAAGTTGACCAGCCTAAATCACGTCCAAAACGAGCGGATTCAGAGTAGTCAGACTTTTAAAGAGATAACCCGACTCTCAGGCCCCAACAACGATAAACGGGGTCTGATGTAGCGATCACGGTCGAACACATGGACAAGGTTGGTAGTGTTAAGTGCACAGAATCTAACACTCTTATACTCCGGATAAAGAGGGTATTTTAAGGGGTGTTCCCTAAGGAACAATGACATTCAAACCAAAATAAAGCAAGTAAAATAAAGATAATAAGAACAAACAAATATGAAAATAAGATGTAACAAGTATATGGAAGGAAACTCGGATCTGGTTTCACCTACTAAGACGTCTCACCAACATGCAACATCATCTCTCTCTTGTATACTCCTATCAAGATTACAAGCAACCATATATAGTGTCTACTCCACTCTCTCTCGAGATGAGGATAGATCTAATTCTAAGGGTAGCCTCTCTCTCGAGATGACCACACATAAACCACAAAGCATAACATATTATTTAAAGCTTTAGCATTCCAACACTCTCGTGCATTCATACTACTCCATAACACATGATAAAAGCAATATTATTGTTTCGAGATATCAACTATCAAATATCATAAGATGGTAGCTAAGCATATAAGTGAAGCATTAAAATATGTGTATGGAGATAATCTTGACAAGAGTATATATATTCAACAAAAAGAGATAATATACATGTTGGGAGAGCCTTAGTGGCTACTCCCAACCCAAGTTATTTAGCCGCTCACATGATCAATTCAATCAGGCACTCGCCATCTATTTTCATTGTTCAATTGTTTGACAACATGAAAAAACCAAAAAAAGCTTTGGCCCCCATCCCTTGATAGAGAGGGAGAGAGGAGGCCTTTGGTGTCCCTTCCAGTCAAGAATTGGGGCCTCACAATCATTAGCCAATATGATTTTCTCTCATGCCTTTCTTCGTTCATGGTTCGATATTCTGGTGTCCTAGGCGTAGAGGAACCACACCAATCCATCCCGAACTTGGTGGTTAAACTCTATTGCGGTGACGATATTGTAGGGGAGGTCCTGCAGAAAAATAGCTCGACACAAGAATGATAAAAAGTTTAACACCTCTTATTTGACTTTGATTTTTAAAAAAGGTCGTCTTATTCTTATTCCAATTCAAAACCCCAATTACGACATCTCTTCTCTCCCACTTCACACCTCAGAATGCGCTGTTCTTTTAGAGAGAAACACGCTTTCACATATTCTTAACCTGAAATGGCTGAGGAGGGGAAAGGTTCCTTTTTGGGGGTACTCCCGGGAAGAGGTCCGGTGGAGACGGGGTGGGGTCTGTAGCTCAAAGGATTAGAGCACGTGGCTATGAACCATGGTGTCAAGGGTTCGAATCCCTCCTCGCCCACAACCGGTCCAAAAGGGAAGGACCTTTACCTATACCTCTGCTCTGGGGGTAGAAAAATCATGATCGGGGCCGCGGACGCAAAGCTATGGGTTTTTTGTCAAAATGAAATGGCCTTACTTTTTTTCTTTATCATGAATGAGACTATAATTACATGCATTTTGTATGACTGTGAGCGATAGCTATTTTCACTCATAGGATGACCATACTTGTACTCAATATTTTTGTTATGTAGCTTATCCGTTAGACCTTTTTGAAGAAGGTTCTTTTACCAACATGTTTACTTCCATTGTAGGTAATGTATTTGGGTTTAAAGCTCTATGAGATCTACGTTTGGAGGATTTGCGAATTCCTCTTGCTTATTCCAAAACTTTCCAAGGTCCACCTCACGGTATCCAAGTTGAAAGAGATAAATTGAACAAATATGGTCGTCCCCTATTGGGATGTACTATTAAACAAAAATTGGGATTATATGCGAAAAACTACGGTAGAGCGGTTTATGAATGTCTTCGTGGTGGACTTGATCAACATAACGATGTTACAGAAAGATAGATACATGAAGTCTCACAAAATGAGGAAGGAAGTACAATGGAATGGAATGATAGATCTAGACAGAGAGAGAAGGAACGTGATATGACACAGTACTTCTTCAGATCTAGATCTAGCACGCCGATGGCACAGACGATCTTCTTCTCTCGAAGAAGGAGTCTTTAGTCTTCTCTCTCCTCAACTTCTATCTTTGGTGATCCAAGACTAGTGGATGGGATGGAATGGAATGAGTCTGGGATGCAGCAACACTTCGTGGCCTTCTAGATCTGATCTATCATCTCCTTTTATGACAAGATGGTTGAGTGACCTATTTATAGACACACTCCACCGACTTAAGCCTAGACCGCGGTCGCGGTCCGATTTGGGGAGGTATGAGACCACATTCACAGTCTGCTCTTTATTCCTCCTATCGTCGCAGTCGAACTTGGTCGCGATCTGGATGTGTCTTCATGGGCGAGGATCGCAGTCGAGGTTGAGATATCCTCACTTGATCACAGTCTGTAGGTAGCTTGTGGTCATAAGGTGGCTCGCAGTCTGTAAGGATCGCGACCTCATTTAGATCGTGAGCTTTTTTTAGGTTCATGATCTCTAAGGTTCGTGACCCCTGGGTTGATCAAGCCTTCTACAATAACCACGACCTTAGAAATGATCGCGGCCTCAAGGTGACCGTGGCCTCAAGCTGATCGCGATCTGGTTTGAATGCAAAATAACCGCGAGCTTAAGGCAGTTGAAGATGTCGACCGTGTTGATATGGTCCTTGTTGTACGAGTGGGTCGCGGTTGAGGTAACGACCATGACTTGGGCTATAAATGTACCTGAAAAAAAATGTGTAAGTGAAGTCTTAGGCAAAAAGATGGTAAAATTTTGGGGAAGCTAATAAAAGATATACTAAAAGAGGTATAAAATATATAGAAAAAGTACATAGAATAAAGTGTTATCAGTATGTGGAGAACCTTTGCATATCGGGATTTCCAATGGGTCAAGAGTTGTCTACTGATGTGATTCTGCAATCACTACCTGAATCATACAACCATATTGTGATAAACCAACATGAACAATTTTTACAAGCCATTGTCAAAATATATTGTCATGTTGAGAATAAATGAAGCACAAATGAAGAGAGATAAGTCTGTGATGATGATCAACAAAGGAAAGGGGAAGTCCAAAGGTAAAGGAAAAACTAAGAATAGTTCTAATGCTGGAAAGAATCCCAAGTCTTCTTTCACTAAAGCCAAAGAGAGGAGTCACTAAGGAAGACAATTGTCTCCACTGTCACTAGTTTAAACATTAGAAGAGAAATTGCCCGTTCTATATGGAGGAACTAAGAAAGAAAAAGCAGGGGATAGAGATCTCCGCTTCAAGTATATACTTTATTGAGATAATTTGTCTACTTCTTCATCTTGGGTACTAGATATTGGATGTGGATCTTACATAAGTTCGAATATGCAGGATTTGAAAAGAAGTAATCCTTTACTAAAGAGTGAGGTTGAAATGCATGTTGCAAATGGAGCAAGAGTTGTTGCCACTGCAATTGGAACCTATGATTTATCTCTGCCCATTAGGCTTGTAATAGAGTTAAATAACTTCTATTTTATAACTGTCATAAATAGAAATTTTATCTTTATATCTTGTATGGACAATTATGGATATAAATATATTTCATATAAAGAATGGTGAATGTTCTATTTAAAAAGTTGGGATCTTTTATTGCAATGCCGCAATGTCTCATGGTCTTTATTTATTAGATTTTACGACAATTTTTTATAATGTTAACATCAAAAGATTAAAACTCAACAACTCAAACAAAACATATCTTTGGCATTGTCATATTGGGAACATCAATGAGAATCACATCTCTAGACTCCATAAAGATAGATATTTGGACTCTTTCAATTTCAAATCCATAGAGACATGTGACTCTTGTTTGTTGGGAAAGATGACAAACACTCCCTTCATTGGTAACAGTGAGAGGGCTAGTGATCAATTAGGACTCATACATACTGATGTATGTGGCCCTTCTAGAACAAATTCTAAAGGTGGGTCTTAGTACTTCATTACCTTCACTGCTGGTTTCAGCAGGTCTGCTTATGTTTTCTTTTTTTTAGTAACCCAAGAGACTCATAAGGCTTGCGCCGAGCCCAGCCTTGGGAGATCATCCCCATCCCGTAAGGAGCATAGCCCATTAAGTCACGCAGAGGCCGGCTGCGCTACAGGAGAAACAATTTCGAACAACACCACCAGGGAGATTCGAACCCGGGACCCTTCAGGAGGGGCCCCGTGATGCGACCACCTAAGCTACTACTCGTCGGCTGCTTATGTTTTCTTGATGAAACTCTTGAAACGTTCAAGGATTTCATAAATGAAGTACAAAATCAACTTGTCAAAAGTATTAAGGCACTTTCTGTTGATCGAGGTGGGCAATAATTAAGACAAGAGTTTGAGGACCTTTTGTGAGACCATGGCATTGTATCACAATAGACTCCACATGGAACACCACAATACAATGGTGTGTCAGAAATAAGTAATCACACATTACTATATATGGTGTGATCAATTATGAGTTTTGTCAATCTTCCAACTTCATCCTGGGGATATGCTCTTGAAACGCTGTCATTTACACTAAAACTTGTACCATCTAAATTAGTTCAAAAGACAACGTATAAGATACGAACTAGGAAGCATCCCAAAATGTCTTTTATAAGGATTTGGGGGTTTTAAGATTATGTAAAGAAAATGTTTCCTGAAAAGCTTGGCCCTAGATCTGATAAATGTTATTTTTTTGGGTATCCCAAAGAAACAAAATGATTCCACTTGTATAACCCAATTGACAACAAAGTGTTTGTTGCTAGGGATGTTGCATTCCTAGAAAAGGAATTCATTTCCAAAGGAATCAGTGGGAGAAAAGTAGAACTTGAAGAAGTTCAAGACCAACAAGAAAATATTGAACGTGAAGAGGTACATGAGAAACATAGAGAGTCACAAATTATTGTGGAATCTCAAATTCCTCAAGTAACACAGGAACCTCACAGATCTAGTAGGAGATGCCTTGAGCTAGAAAGATTGGGTTATCTTGTGACTCAAGAAGGAAATGAGTTGGTCATTGATGATGAGCCAACGACCTACCTTGAATCTATTAAGGGACCAGAGTCTAAGAAGTGTCTTGAATCCATGATATATGAGATGGAATCCATGTATACCAAAAAGGTATGGACCTTGGTGGATCCACCTGAAGGGGTAAAACCCATAGGGTTCAAGTGGTTCTTCAAGAAGAAGACCGACATGGATGGTAATGTACAAACTTACAAAGGTGATTGGTTACAAAGGGATTCAAATAAGTTCAATGCGTTGACTATGACAAAACATATTCTCTAGTTTCCATGGTTAAGTCCATCAGGATCATTCTTGCCATTGTAGGTTTTCATGACTATGAGATTTGGTAGATGGATGTTACTTTCTTTAACGTGAATCTTCTTAAGGATTTGTACATGACACAGCCCAAGCATTTTATAAATCCGAAGGATGAAAATTAAGTATGTAAACTACAAAGATTAATCAATTGATTGAAATAAGCATATCAGAGCTAGAATCTTTGATTTGACAAAACAATTAAAGAGTTTGGCTTTAGTCAAAATGAAGATGAACCATGTGTTTATAAGAAAGTTAGTGGGGTCATGATTGTATTCTCATATTGTATGTGGATGACATACCATTGATGGAGAATGACATACTGACTTTACATATGGTAAAGACTTGACTTGGAAATATATTCTCTATGAAGGACTTAGACAACAGACGGAAAGGAGCACATGACTAGGATTTTGTATGCATCTGCAATTGGACCTATCATGTACATAATGTTGTGTACTCATATAGATGTCTCATATGCTTTGAGCATGATGAGATGATATCCGTCAGATCCCGATGAGGGCCACTAGACAACCATGAAGAACATCCTTAAGTACTTGAGAAGAACTAAGGATCAGTTCCTTGTCGACAGTGCTGAAGAAGACCTGGTGGTAAAAGGTTACACAAATGAAAGTTTCCAAACCGACAAAGATGATTATTGATCACAATCAAGATTTATGTTTTGCCTCAACAACAGAGCTGTAAGCTGGAAGAGTTCCAAGAAAGAGACAGTTGTAGATTCTACAATAGAGGCTGAGTATACTATTGCATTCAATGTAACAAAGGAAGTTGTTTGGATCAAGAAGTTCATTTTTGAACTTTGGGTGGTTCCAAGCATCATCGATGGAATTGAGATATGTTGTACAATGGAGTTATTGCACAAGCTAAAGAACCCAAATCACATCAACGTTCCAAGCACATACAAAGGAAGTTCCATCTCATATGAGAAATCATACAACGAGGAGATGTGTAATTTTGCAAAATACCAACTAAAAGCAATGTGGCTGACCCGTTGACAAAAGTACTTTCACAACAGAAGCATGAGAGTCATGCTAGATCACTTGGGATTAAGTTCATGGGTGATTGGCTCTAAGTGCAAGTGGGATTCTATTGGTATGTATGATTAGAGAGCCAATCATATGATGACTCTAATGGAATATCGTGTTAACAATTTGATTACATAATAAAGGCAATCTTACATCTATTATGTTTTATTCATTTATGAGATAATAATATTACATTATAAATGTATGAAGAATGGTGTTACTCAATGACGTATATCTTCCGGTTGAGGACCTAAATAATGAGACCATACAAATGTTAAGAGTACATACATTCTTGTAATGTCCTTATTCAGTTGTTGTTGTGGAAGCAAAATAGACAACAATAATACATAAGACTAGAGTATGTGTTGGTTGATGACAGAATCTCATTAGTCATGATATATGATGTCAAACCGAACACATAGATACTTATTAGAGAATAGTGTATTGGATAGACCCACCTTGAGAGTGATGCATGGAAACCATAGAATGATAGTCATAATCATATTTCATAGTGATGGTGGTGATTGTGGTTCTTAGATCTAAAATCACTACACTCATCACATGTCATTCAATATACTTTGACATCATCCATTGTGTCCTTGAATAAGGGTTGTCATAAAGGTGATGCCCAAAGACATTGTTACATATGGGGAATGATTGTGAGTGATGTAGATGTGATGTGTCCCTCTTACAGGAGTTTGATATCCTGGACACTTGATAAACGAGACTGGGAAATCATGACCATATAGGTGTGAATCAATATATGATATTGAGTTCACACATATCACAGACAGTCTGCTTTAGTTCAAAAAATATTGACTAAATGTTGAATAAGATGACGATTCTATGCCTTTAGATCGATCTGGATATCAGAGACAAAGGAGTTATGCAATATGTAACACTCTGGCTCACTGCCCAAGGCTCTAGTAGAGTTTCTAGAATGACGACTAACCCCACAAACCAACACTAGCCTTTGATATCTTGTCCACTTGATAAGAGAGACTGAGAAATGCATGGCCATACTTGTGTGAATCAATATATGATATTCAACTCACACATATCTCAGACAGTTTGTTTTAGTTCAAAAAATATAAATTAAATGTTGAAGAAGATGATGATTACATACCTTGAGTTCAATCTGGATATCAGAGACAAAGGAGTTATGCAATCTGTAAAACTCAGGCTCACTTCCCAAGGCTGTAGTAGAGTTTTTAGAATGATGATTGGCCCCTCAAACCACTATGAGCCCTAACTACGCAATTTGTCCTCACTCATGCACAAGTCGGGATAAACTTCCAGACTAGTCACCCATCCTAGTACTACTCTGGGAGACACACTTAACCAAAAAGTTCTTTATTCATAGGCTCCCTGAAAAGGAGGTGCACCTTGGTGATATCTGAGTCCTCAAATCCTAGATGTTACAATCTCCCCCACTTAGACTCTTGACATTCCCATCAAGTCTCAACTATATGGCCTTAGATATTTCCCCATTTCAAATAAAACCCAGAATGTGGACACCTAGATCATAGTCACGTGATACCAGCGCAAGGGTGGCTACATTACCATGGACATTACTTTCCAACATGCTTGGACCACACAACTCAAGACTGGCATGCCACATGCCCATTTGGGCCCCACCTACTGGAGGGGTTTTCACCCATCCTGGTACTACTTTAGGTGACACACTTAACTAAAAAGTTCTTTAGTCATAGGCTCCCCGAAAAGGAGGTGCACTTTGGTGATATATGAGGCCTCAAATACTAGACATTACAATCTCTCCCACTTAGACTCTTGACATCCTCATCAAGTCTCAACTATATGGCCTTAGATGTTTCCCCATTTCAGTGAAATCCTAGAATGGCCCATGGACACCTAGATCCCGATCACATGATATCAGTACCAGGGTGGCTACAAGATGTTAAAATCTCCCCCACTTAGACTCTTGACATCCTCATCAAGTCTTAACTATATGACCTTAGATATTTCCCCATTTCAGTGAAAAACCAGAATGACCCATGGATCATGTGATATTAGCGCCAGGGTGGCTACATAACCATGGAAAACACTTTCCAACGTGCCTGGACTACACAACTCAAGTCTGGCATGCCACATGCCCATGTGGGCCCCACCTACTAGAAGGGTTATTACTCTAATACCATTTGTAACACTTGGATCACTTCCCATGTCTCTAGTATAGTTTGTAGAATGACGAATATCCTCACAAAGCACCACTAGCCCTAACTACATACTTTGTCCTCACTCACACGCAAGCCGAGATAAACTTCCCAACTGGTCACCCATCTTAGTACTACTCTGGGTTGAACACGCTTAACTACATAGTTCTTTAGTGATGGTCTCCCTGAAAAGGAGGCATACCTTGGTGATATGGGTAGTCCAATCATTCCTTTTAAGACACTTTATTCAAGGCCTCAAATCATGGATGTTACATAATCACTATAACACCAATCATGGACTATACATTGTAGTTGATTGTGCAACTTTCTAAATTATTTGGGTAGCAATGATTTTTTGCTAGATATAAATAATTGCCTATGATGTCATAAATTAGTTATGGACATTCACTGCCAACATAACTTGAAACCTATAGGATCACACCCATAGGAATACACCTAGAATAGGAGTTGATTCATGAATGATGTTTAACATTGATTACTAAAGAGTTAGGTATTCAATTGAAACAACATTGGCAGTTTTGCACTATGAAATGATCGGTTCAACACCTGAACTGATGAAATCAGATGTCTGAACCGATCCACTGAGGCTATGAACTGGACATTTGGTTGATCAATTCAGTTGGATCAAGGATTCCTGTTGACTTCATGTTGTGTATTAATTGGATTATAAAAGCCAATGTAATTGCGGATATCAAACATAGTGAAATGACCAGTTCAAGGGATGAATCGATTGTCTCACGTGTGGACTGATCGGTTCACTAGTGAATCGACCACTTCAACATTTATAGGCTCTAGAAAATTCTTGAAATTCCGTCTCTTTGCCTCCCAGACTGACTGGAAAACCTGACCCTAGCCCTCTTATAAATAGAGGGGTATTGGGGGGTTCCCAGACACAACAATAAGCTCCAAAAATTGTTATCTTATTTGATTGTGGTAACCAAAAGAACCCGAGCAAGTTCTACCCATCAAAGATAGGAATAACGAGGGAGAGACAATTGGGAGAGCAATTTGATGCTAGTATGTTGACTAGAAGGGACAACTCCTTCTTGTCCATTCCACGAGAATGATAGGAGTTCCCAGTGGTTGTGTGGACTACTCTAGAGGCAAGGAGGCCTTTGTATGCCACTAGGCCATCTGTGGTGTTTGACTAGGAGGCCAGATGACAACCATCAAGGTACAACTCAACGAAGTAGCATGCCATAGCAAACATTTCACTGGACTTACTCTAAGACCTGGTATATGTCTTGCAACCCTCTTTCCCATCTCATAGTTGTTAACACGATCTACTACCTTAGAAGAATATGGCAAGTAAAATGTTTGTTTTTCCTGCCATATATGATGCCATATTTCCCAACAAATCTCTCCTTTGTCTGACTTGAGATTGCATACTATGTGCATATACATATATTGCAACACATTTCTTATGAGTACATTGGAATCTTTTGTTTTTGATGGTACACCCTCCTATTACATAGCAAAGGGTGTGCCACTCGAACTTGAAGTTTGCCACGTTTTATGATTTTTTTATCGATGGGAGGTAAGAAGATGGAAGAAGAAGTATAGAAGAGAGGTCAGATCAACATGCAACATTATACCGTTTAGTGCACTGGGTTGTACTCATGGTCCCATATACTCAAATAATGTCATGATAAGGAGAAAATGAAAATTCCATGAATTTATTTCACATGTCAGTTAGAACAACGATGTGTTTTATCTCTCTTAGTTCCTAAAATACTTGCCATTTTTTCAAAGAAACATGATGTTTTTGTTCCTAGGCCACATCAGGTGGTTTCTAGACATCAATTTGTATTGAAAATTGGTCACTACAAGGTGTTGATTTGATTAAGGGGACTTAAGTGATGATATTGCATAGATGCAAACTGAATATTAAGTCTAAGAAGGCTAGGTAATATAATTGATTACTCTAGAAAGGGACAAATTTAAAATTTTAACGTAAATACAATGCATGAATGCAAAGATAAGACCATAAGTTACAAACAAGTAGGTGTTGGTATAGACTAGATTATGTAGAACACGCCCTCCACCCAAACTTAGATATTTGCTCGTTGGTTAGAAAACACTAAAACCAAGATGAAGGGAAAGAAATGTGTTAGTTGGATCGTGATCTTTGGTTGCTCTCCATTAAACAAAAGTGATTCACCTACAATAAAAAGTCAAAACATATGCTCTTGCCATGAGGTTCACTATCTAAGTAAATGAACTATGAAGTAAGATGTCAAAATAACTAGAAATGAAAGCACACCCAGGTTGCCTCTGGAGAAGTGCCTTTGTTTAATGTCGATAGGTTGATGTATGAAGCTCAATCATGATATGTTGGTGGGAGAAGTGTGAGGGGTTGGTTCACCTGCATATCAGTGATAGTGAAATGAAGTTTGAGTTATTGGTTATTAGTTATGAATTCTCCAATATTTTCAATTCAAATTATAAGAGCACCATGAGGAAATATGTGCTAGATGATGAATGGCATGATCATCGAGTCTTATCTTTCTTGGTATGAGATGGAGACGAGTTGTGAAGTAATAATTGATCTCCTACCTGTAGATGTTACCTTCTCAAGTGGTCATCATGCCAAATATTCATCCTCTCCTGGTAAATATGTGTGTTTTCATATGCCATCATCTGTAGATTTTCTAGCTCTTATAGTTGAAGTAGATGATTTCCCTTTACTGCACGAAGGTCCAAGTTGAGCTACTTGATGGCCCATTGAGATTTGTATTAAAGATCCACTGGTGGGTGATAAGACTTCATATAGATTAAGCGGAAATGTGTAGTACTCAGGGGAGTCTTATAGGCAATGCTATATGACCAGAGTTCATCGCTTAGCTTGTGGGCCCAATCTCACCTTGTCCAGCTAAGTAGAATCTTCTCAAAAATAGATTTGATTTGACTATCATAAACCTCCACCTGACCACTCTTCTGAGAGTGGAGTAGCCACACGACAAGAGACACCATACTTGCAAAGGAATGCTTCAAATATGGTCTCAAGTAAATGATATCCCCCATTGGAAATAACAACGTGTGGGAATTTGTAGTGTCGGAAGATGATGTCCTTGAAAATATTTATGATTGGCTTGGAGTCGATATAAATTATGGGGATAGATTCAAACCCATTTTGAAACATAGTCAACAACAACAATAATGTAGGATAAGTTATAAGAGGCGGGGAATGGACCTATGTAGTCCACACTCCAAATGTCAAAGATATCCATTCTTGTCATAGATTGAGGGGCATCTTATCCCTCTTGTAAATATTATCAGAGCACTGACAATGGTTGCATGAGTTGATATATCTATGAACATCCTTGAAGATAGAAGGCCAGAAAAACCCATGTTGGAGGACTTTGAATATGGTATTTTTAGTGCTAGTGTGGCATCCATTTAGGCCAGAACGTCACAACTCAAGAATAATAGGAGCTTACTCTTAAGATGTACTTATGGGAAAGGTCATCTGAGCATAATCAGAAAAGATAAGGATCATCCCAATAGTAACAATGCACATATGAAATTAACTTCTTCTTCCCATTATCAGTGTAGGTAAAGGTCGTCTGAGCATAACCAAAAAAATATAAGGATCATACCAATAGTATCGTTGAACGCCTGAAATTAACTTATTCTCATTCCCAATACAAATTGGATGAAGGATTCCGACAAATTGGTAATTTATGAAATTAGCATACCACAGGGTAAATGTAGAGAAAATGGTCAATAGTAAAAGAGTATTTGATGGAGACTATGTCTGAATCTTGGATACGCAATCAGATCAGAGGATCAACAACACCATTTCCAGATCCCTTATTGTCTTTGACTTCTAAGTCAAACTCTTGTAGTAACAAGGTCCATGTGATTAGCCTCGACTTTGTGCCCTTCTTTGACATCAAATACTTGATAGTGGCATGATTAATGTAGAAAATCACTTGTTAAGCCTATGAGATAGAAGTGAAACTTGTAAAAAGCATAAACAATGGAGAGAAGCCCCCTTTTAGTGCTATAATAATTAATTTTTTTATTGTCGAACATAGGTTTAGTAGATTGGATGATGTTTCTTGTCAACATGTTGTTCTAGAACTACACATATGATGTGGTCACTAGCATCATGCATGATACCAAAGGTGAGAGACCAATCTAGGGCATGAAGGATTGGGGTAGTGATGAGAGCTTCCATTAGAGTATTAAATATATTCATGCAATCAAAGTCATATTTGAAGTTTATGTCCTTCTGGAGAAGACTTGTATAGGGGCTTGGTGATCTTACTAAAGTCACAAATAAGCCTCCTACAAAATTGGACATGTCCAAGGAATGCCCAAACTTATTTAACATTGGTTGCATGATATAGACTGGAGATCACTTCTATCTTTACTTTGTCAACTTTAGTTCCTCTAAAGATGAAACAATGTCCTAGAACAATGCCCTCCTTCGCCGTGTAGTGGCATTTTCCCCAATTAAGCACGAAATGTTCTTCTTTACAATGTTCTAGGACCAAGAAAAGATGGTGTAGGCATGCATAAAATAATACCCATAGACCAAGAGTTCATCCATGAATATCCCCATTATTGTCTCATTAAGGCCAAAAAATATAGCGGATATGCAATATTAAAAAATGATAGGAGCATTGCATAATCTGAATGACATTCAATAGGAAGCATCAATTCCAAAGGGACACATGAGTTTGTCTTCTCTTGATTGTTGGGGTGGATGTGTATCTTGCAGAAACTAGAGTATCCATTTAGGTAATATAATAACTCCTAGTATGCAAGCCTCTCTAGGATTTAATCAAGAAACCAAAATAGATAGTGGTCCTTCTAGGTTGCATTATTGAGCTTGTGGTATTCGATACACATATGCACCTAGTCATAGCGTGGGTAGGGATAAGCTCATTCTTATCACATAAAACATCTCTAGTGCCTCATTTTTGGCACTACTTGCATAGGACTCATCATAGGACTCACTCATGGTGAATTAGAAATGGGATATATAATTCCAGAAACCCATAGCTTTATCACCCCTTTTTTGCACAACCTCCTTCAAAATAGGATTAAACTTGCATTGATTCTCAATGGAGATCTTTTAGTTGTTGATCATATTGATTTAGTGCATATAGAGGGCTTGTTTAACTCAAATTAGATCAATCATTTTGTATCCTAGTTTGTTCTTACTCTTCCTCAGTTAAGTCAATAGTGTGTTTTCTGGATGAGACATGAGATATTCATTGACGATGACTGGACATACCACTTTCTCATCTAAGAAGTCATATTTTATCCCCTCAGGTAGAAGCTTCATCTCTGGTGCGTTCAGTTCCTTGTCTTCTTCTTCTTTGACAATAGAGTCATATTTGAGCTCTTCAAACTCAACTTCAATATATTCCTCAACATTACCTACGTAGAAGAGAAATTTCTCATGTTGTTCATCATTCAGTTCATGAGCACTGGGGTTGATGAGTGATGTCTCAAGAAGGTATTAAAAATTAGGACTCTCCTAACTCAAATATGCCATTTTATCAATGCAATCACTTAGAAAGCATTTCTACTATAAAATGGTCCCTCAAAGACCTTAAAGTCAACTGTGTATGTGCCAAGTTTGTATGTCAAGATTGCTATTTCAACATCAATCAAGGCTCTGGTTGTTGCAATAAATGTGTGACCAAAGATGAGAGCATGTTGAAGATCCTCCTTGTTATCCATGATGACAAAATCGTATGGGCAATAAGTTTTGGGGTAGACTCTTACAAGGGTGTCTCCTATAGTCCCCATAGGGGTGATCATCAAAGAATCAATAGGTTGAATCATGATGTCAGTGGAAAGGATGTTGGTGGTGAAGCCTAGGCATTCACACAATCTATAGGGCATGGCATAGATACTTGACCCAAGATCTAATAGGCCTTTTGTTGCACATGGATTCCCTAAAAAATCCAGGGATGCCCAAGGATCCTAGATCTTTGAGTTTTTTGGGCATCTTGCTCTGGATGATGTCTAATGTTATCCGTGCTAGTTTCACACCTCAACTTCCTCTGTTAGGTACTTGTGAGTGAGGAGAGTTTTGAAAAAGTTAATCCAAGAAGGGATTTCTATAAGAGCGTCAAGGAAGGGAATATCAATATTAGCTTCTTCATTACTTCCTTGGACTTATTCAATCTTGAGTCCAACTGTGTCTGGTCTAGAAAACTCTTGTACGGAACACATGGTTCATAAATAGGCACCATAGTGATGGAGGGAGAGTTTGGTCTAGCTTCTTATGTCTTTTCAGGTTTGGGAAAGTTGTTTGCCATTGGAGATTTAATCATTGACTATTGGTATATCCATTGGAGTGATATCTTCATAATCATCATATTTGAGAACCATTCTATTGTTGTTGATGAATGGGGTTGGAGGTTCTGACAGAAAAAATCCAGAATGTATGGTTACCATCTTCATCTCCTCCTCCTAGTTCTTTGGGTTGTTTTAAGGTTGGCTAGCAAATTAGCCTACTAAAGGACAATAGAAGCAACAATCTATGTGAGATAAGCCTCCATGGGCCTATAGTATGCCTATTGGCTTGCTAAAATCTTTTTGATAGCATCCAGGCAACCTTGATCATTAGCAACAAGCATACTCTACTGACTTCCCTGGCCAAGGATAAATTGCCCTTGTTGGTTGTAGGGATGTTGCCCTAGTTGTAGTTTTTTCCTTGAAAACGTTGTTTTGATACTTCCCGGGGTTGAAGTTGTTTTGAAGATAATTCTAGTTATTTTGGAAAACTAGGAGGACCCTAAACATGATTCTAATTGTGGTCTTACTTGAGCTGGTGGGTAATTGCTACATCGTCCGAGTTACCATACTGGAAACCTAGATGATTTTTTGGCCTGTTGGAGTTCTAGTACCCATGTCCTAGAAAAGAGTTGATGACATTGACTTCTTTGTTGACTAGTCTGCTTCAAATTAAGATTGTTATATGTTCAACATGGCTTGGTAGAGATGGTTTCATTATAAACTAGTGTGGCCTTCCACACTACAAACTTGGTAGACTTTTGGGGCTAACCCATCTTGAATAGAGAATTGAACTCTCTACCCATTCTTGGGAGAGATGAATTGATGTTATATTGCTTGAGAGTGAGAATCTTTAGAGATTCAATAATTTCCTTCATCTCGAATCAGTCTTCTACCTTGTCCACCTTGAGAACTCCTTTCTTGCATGAGGATCCCTAATTGTCTTGGTTCTCGACTCCCCTGCTCACCACCTTTCATGCATCGTCAAATCTCTGCCAAATGAAGTTGCTATTAGGGGCAACATATAGAAACTACTTTGAATCATCATCGACTCCCCTATGGAAGGTTTCTATAAGTTGTACCAATGAGATGTCATGATGAGGGCATTTGGGAAAAAGTTCCTTGAATCATCCTCATGCTTTGAAAAGAGTTTCTCCTAGGATATGTTGAAATTGAGTTATTTTCCCTCTGATCTAATAGGTGAGTGAGTGTCACACCCCGATCTCACACTAACCACTAATCACGAGATTAGGGCGCGACGGAGGGATTATCACATAAACAAATCACTGAGAACTTTTTAAAGCATTTTAAAGACATTAATAGGATAATCCGATTTATGCTGTAAAATGAAACTAAAACAAACTGCGGAAGCATCTCAATTAAACTGGCTAGAGTAAGTAAACAAAGTTTACAACATGTAACATTGTTTAACAGAAAGTAAACATAACAGTTAATTTACATCTTTATACACATTCCACATACACACTCTCTCTCACCCACACCATGTCCCAAGGACCGAGGGGAAAGGACTAAGAGACCACTATCTAACTAAGCTAACTACATATACCTTCTACAGATTAAGCGTTAGGATGAAAAGATCCTCCTGATTCCTGGAATTTGTCGCTGACCTGAAAATGTTTGAGTAGAGGAATGAGCCTTCTCGCTCAGTGAATAATATTTCACTTAGCCATCATCGGATAACTCCATAATTTTACATTTAACAGGAATATGTGGATAAAATAACAAACTGAGCAGTTCAAATTAAACAGTGCAATTATCGTAGAAAAGTATACTGAACATTTAAAGAACAAGTATTATAAATTCTAAATCTGAACATACACAAGTTTCGTATTAATCTAACTTAATTCTAAGTAATCATCTTTTAACTTATGCCCTGATCATATGCAGTGTACTCTGCATATAAAGTCTCGTAGCGAACTACGAACCCACCGTACAAGACTTAGCGACACACCCGGGAAATGCTAAGTCTGACTGCTGTCCTGGTCTGCGTCAGGACTCTCAGGCGCTCAAGGGCCTCACTACACTCTCAAAGAGTGTACTCTAGACTCCTCCTCTAACCTGAGCACACAGGCGGAGAGTCTGGGTTACCACCGTGACACACGCACGGATTATTGTTGAATAACCCCTATTTACTCCAGTGCCACCGTGACACACGCACAGATTATTGTTGAACACTGCCTCTCTGTCCTCGTGCCACCGTGACACACGCACGGATTATTGTTGAACACGAGCCACCGACCATCTAGACACACGCTAGGTAGGTCGTTTCACCCCTAAGGCACAAACCTCTCAAAGGGGTTCTACGGTGTTAGGGCATCTAAGTCTAACACATTTTATTTTAACAAGAAAACTCTTATAACATTTTGTCTCTCTCTCACATATTCGACTACTGGAATATACTGTAAATTCTGTAATTCACTAGCTGAAACTAAAAGTTCAACTTTCATAACATTTCTATATATAGTGCAACAACTATTCTCTTATATCGCAATAACTCATAACTCAGTTATGCTTTCATGCAAACAGATTTGTTCACTGTAAATAGATTTCATATCTATTCCACGTCTCTATACTGATTTCATATTACTGAACATTCAAATATACTGTATTGAAAGGAATACTCAACCTGAAATACTTTATCACATTTATTCGCATCTTACTGAAATTACTCGTAAAGCATACACATTTATTTTACTAATCATTTCATTTCGTTTGAACTATGCAAATTAAAAGTCTAAGGATGCTAACTATGCTCGGCATCCGGGTAATCTCTATTACCCACATGTACACATAAACATCATTTGTCATCTATAAACATGACTCAGTATCAACTTATCCAGTTTCGATGCTAAACATCCATTTTATGCTCAACGTATACATTGCAGTTGTAATACAGGAAATTCTATCATTTTCATCAATCATATTACGTATTTCAAGTTCCAATGAATCATATAAATTCATTAATTCAATCCACACTGATCAGATGCTAAACTAAATCATATAACGGCATAAGGAAGCAGTTTATGAAATAAAATTCGAGTAACGCCAAATACTGCCCAAAAGCCAAGTATCAGCGAAAAATGCACAGTTTACCGAAAAATTCCAACTAAGGAGTTAAATGATGATAACTAAATGAACTCCTACTCACCTCAGGATGTCCGAAAACGACTGGGAAGGCGTCCAGACGTCTGTTTCCGGGTGTCCACTGGGTTGTCTTCTACCTCCGGACAGCACCGGTTTTAACCTTCTAGACAACTACTTGTGTTCTATTAAGACAGTGCCTCCAGATAAATCAAGTATATTGCGATAATGCTTCTGGGCAGATGCCAGTTTTTCATGGACAGCTTTCTGATACCTGAAACAGTAATGTCAAGGGCGGCATTCAGCACCATATACGGTGAACTGACCACCCTCCTCAATGTTGGCTACCTTCACCTTGAGGTCATCGACCAAAAGGGAAAATCTCCGAGACCTAACACCCAATCTTTTTTTTTTCCAGAAAGGTCAAGCTCCAGACCAAGAGCATGGGTGTACTTGCCTGCACCATCAGCAAGGAACTTCGCATGCTTGTTCTCTGGGTAAGTCTTTGCCCAAGCCTTCATAACAAAGGGATCGTTGAAACTGATGCAGAGGATCTCGTCGACGCCCTTGGCTTTGAGCTCATCATCACTGGTGATAAACCCAGGGACATGCTTCATGCTACAGGTAGGCGTGAAGGCACCGGAAACGCCAAAAAGGACGACCTTCTTGCCAGCCGCGAGAGAGTGAACGGAAAGCTCTTGGAGCTGGTCGCTCTCGTCGAACCAAGAGACGGCAGCTAGGGATTTGGTCATCAGAGCAATCGGCTACATGTAATACCTACAGCAGCTCCCTTCCCAACCGTAGCCAATCGTGCTTCCTCCTTTGCTGGCGGGGCAGCTCTGTTGGGCGTCGACCCTGCTGCAGTTGCTGCTGCCATCCGCAGCCATAGGGGCGCCGCCCTACCTGGTCAGGGCGCAACTGGGCGAGGTGGAGGAGAAAAGAGAAAATAGACGCATCGCTGGCGCTGCTACAAGATGCTTCCCGCGCCAATCCGCCCCTGGCCGTCGCCGTAGCTTGCTTCTGCAGGCCGGCCGCAAGCCATGGCTGCAGGGTGGTTGAGCTGCTCGGCGGGAAAATGAGGAAGAGGAATAAGGATGGACGGAATCCAAGAAGCTGATCGCTGACTATTTCTCCCAAAATCACCCTCACAGCCTCCCCTCTGATTGCTGCCCTATCGGGCGCTAGTTTGGGGCGCCGCTTGAGCAATCGCTCTGCGGTTCTGTTGTATCGGCCGTGTGAAGAAGAAGGGTTAAAGGAAAAGAAAAAATCAACCGACTCATTTAATCAATTACTGGTAAAATTGCATCCAAGTCCATGACTTCTTAAAAATACCATAACTCCCGTCTCGAAAGTCCAATTAAGGTGATTTCTGTTGCAAACTTTCAAGCACAAAAACCACTACAACCTCGAAGCGAGAATACATGCTAATTAGCTTGTATCAGTTAATCAACTTACTAATCACTTCTTGTGTACTTAATCCAACTTAATTAACTTATAAATGTTGTGATTATCATACTTACTAGTTAATTTGAGTGTGGGTCATAACAATCTCCCTCCCTTATAAGAATTTCGTCCCGAAATTCCTAAAAGAGAAAAGGAAACTTGTTACGCATCTCTGACTCAAGCTCCCACGTAGCTTCCTCTAGGTTATGATTCCTCCACAAAACTTTTACTAAAGGTATCTCGTGATTCTTAAGTTTCTTGATCCTCTGATCAACTATCTGAATGGGTCCTTCAACATAGGACACATCTGATCTGAGCTGTGCAGGTTCTGGGTCAACTATCTTTTCTGTACCAGGATAGCATTTCTTTAACATGGATACATGAAACACATCATGTAGATTTGACAACTCAGATGGCAATTCTAACCTATAGGCTACATGTCCAATCCTCTCAATGATAGGATACGGGCCCATAAACCTAGGAGTCAGTTTGCCTCTCTTACCAAACCTCAACACTCTTTTTCATGGTGAAACTTTCAAGTACACTTCATCACTAACCTCAACTCAAGTGGTCTACGTCTCTTCTCAGCATAACTCCTCTGCCTATCATGTGCAACTTTCAACTGTTCTTTGATCACAGTAATCTTTTCAGTGGTCAAATACACTATCTCGGGTCCAAGAATCTGCTTTTCACCAACCTCATACCAACATACAGGTGATCTACACTTTCTGCCATACAGAGCTTCATACGGTGCCATACCAAGACTTAAAATGGTAGCTATTGTTGTAGGCAAACTCCATAAGGCTCAAGTGTTCTTCCCAACTTTCTCTGAACTACAGAACACATGCTCTCAGCATGTCCTCAAAAGTCTGAATGGTCCTTTCTGACTGACCATCTGTCTACAGGTGAAAAGTTATACTGAACCTTAACTTTGTGCCCAAAGCACGATGTCACTGATTCCAAAAAAAAAAAAAAAAAAACCTGGATTTGAACTTAGGATCCCTACCTGATATAATTGAAACTGGGATACCATACAATCTAATTATTTCGTTCATGCATATCTCAAGTTTCGAGACATCAAAGGTTGACTTAATATGAAGAAAGCGAGCAGACTAAATTAGTCTATCCACAATCATTCATATCAAATCACCACCTCTAGGTGTCCTGGGTAATCTTACCACAAAATCCATTGTGATAAATTCCCATTCCCATTTCTACTTAGGCATAGAAAAAGATTACAAGGTAGTTATAGATTTCTAGGGTTCAGCCCTAACCTACTGGTACACACTACTTCTAACCATGTACTCTGCTACATCCTTCTGCATATCTGACCATCCATTTCAATTTCTTGGGATTCATATACATCTTAGTGTTTCCTGATAGCATAGCATACATCAATACATGCACTTCCATAAGAATCTTTTCTTTCAGCTTTTTCCCCTTAAAAGAATTTTACTCTATCTCGAGGTACACACAACATGTCATGCTAATACAACACCTTATTATCTAAAAATTTTAAACTCTAGTCTCTTTTCCTCCTACCAGGTCATGCATGGTCTGGTTTAACTCACTATCACCCTATTGTAGTTCCTTGATTTGATCATAAGAAGTAGGCTTAACTTACATCTATACAATCAAATCACTCTGTGTTGTCACCCCTAAGTCTAAGTCCAACTCCCACATTTCTACTAACAGGTCTCTATTGAAACCTGTCATAGAGAATGCATTAGCTGTTGAACTTGACTTTCTGTTGAAAGCATCATTCACCACATTCTCCTTACCAGGGTGATAATCTATTGTCACATCATAAAGACAGTGACACCATGTCTTAAAAACATGAACTTCATCAGCTATCTTCATATCATATATCGGGTAATACTCTGCTTTCTATGCTACTTTCTTATAATTACATTTTAGGTTTATGTTTTACTCTTTTCTCTAAGTCATTTCATATTGCTCATGTACCGTTCAGATTATCTACCTCAAAACCCTAGATCGTTATCAAGGCCAGTTTACTTTTCATAGAACAAATCTCAAGATCTTATTTAACAAAGATACTGGTATACAAGGTTACATCACTAATGATATCCTTTAAACTACTTCAACCCTAATCATCCTAGGGTTTTGGTCTATATCAATATCATAGCATTATTGTGTGTGTGTGGTCGATCATATAGATCAAATTGAGTTGCTTGGGTCAATAACATATTAACCCAACACTCAACTTAATCAAAAGGCTGAAAATTCAGTTTTCACAATATTTTCTGTAATTCGTTTATTAAATGGTTAACAGAAGCTCCAAAAATTCTAGAAATTTTATATGTTGTGCCTAATGGAGTTTTAGACCTCCAGTAAAAATTTCAAGTCATTTCAAGTTACCAATAATTAATTAAAAATCGAACAGTGCACTGCTATATTGCAGTCTGCAGCAGATTCGGTCGAGTTGCAACTCGACCGACACCTTATTGTAGAGATCAAAAGTCATCCAAAAATTACGCCAAATTAATAGAGTGTCTAAAATTTGTGATTTTCAAACATAGTTAAAATTTGAGATCAATTGGATGTACCAATAAAAAGATAAAATTCAATTACCACGCTGCTATATCATTCAGAAAATGTGATTGATCGAGTTTGAAACTCAGCCGATGAACAGGTCAGAACACTCTTAAAAAATTCAGATATCTTCCAATGTTGTTCACATTTTATATATCCAAATCATATCCCAATTTTAGCCAAATTAGAGTTACACATAAGATACTAAAAATCATTTACTAAAACACTTTACTTGTCAAATTTGTATTTATGTATCATCAAAACCCTGTTTTGGGCCGATTAGCGTCTATGCTTCTCAAGCCCTAATTCTCAAGATTAAAGAACACATTAGACTTCTTATCATAGTTAAATCATCCTAGTGTATATACATTTTCACTAGGTTACGGGTCTAAATCATCCAGAGTCTATTCTTATTTTACTGTTAATAGGAGTCATTAGATCCCAGTAACGCATCCTGCCAGCCGGACCAGGCCGAACCTGTAGTCCTGAAGCCAAGAGCTACTCGGGATTAATCAACCCCTATTAATCTTAAACATGTGGAAAGAATATCCACTTAGGGCAACTCATTTATATATGATTTCGGGTCTACTTTAATACAAAGAAAACAAACATTAAACAATTCACTTCATGACACAACAATATAAAAGAATCATGTTTACTTTACAAACTGGAAATTTCATTTCATGCATATAAAAGCATTTCTAGTGATCTTTAAATCAGATAAACAATAATAGACAAGAGTTGAATCGCATCTTATATGTAATCTCTTATTCCTTTATTAATTTCTGATCTCTTAACCCTAAGATTTCTAGGGTTTTCTCTCTAGCCTATCCTCCCTCTGCATACCTGGCCAGGGCATCCAGAGAAGAACAGACATAGTAGCTTGATACTGGTCAATCTAAGTATTCAGACACCTGGCCAGGGTATCCAAACACTCAGATCTCCCAGAGCTAAAGACACATCATTTCTTATCCATCTTAATTATAATTCTATCATTTGATCTTAATGATCCCTGATAACTCAGCTTAAATTCTCAACTTGATTCTCGTGACCACGTCCTCTTCCTACCATCTGCAATACTATAACAGAACACTTCCTGTTATAAAATTACAGTTAGAAGGAAGACACCGAAGTCCTAATCCTATTGGTCTCTTATCATCCCCTGACCTTGACTTAGAGTAACTATGTACTCAACCTATGCTCTGATACCAAGTTGTCATACCCCGATCTCACACTAACCACTAATCACGAGATTAGGGCGCGACGGAGGGATCATCACATAAACAAATCACTGAGAACTTTTTAAAGCATTTTAAAGACATTAATAGGATAATCCGATTTATGCTGTAAAATGAAACTAAAACAAGCTGCGGAAGCATCTCAATTAAACTGGCTAGAGTAAGTAAACAGAGTTTACAACATGTAACATTGTTTAACAGAAAGTAAACATAACAGTTAATTTACATCTTTATACACATTCCACATACACACTCTCTCTCACCCACACCATGTCCCAAGGACCGAGGGGAAAGGACTAAGAGACCACTATCTAACTAAGCTAACTACATATACCTTCTACAGATTAAGCGTTAGGATGAAAAGATCCTCCTGATTCCTGGAATTTGTCGCTGACCTGAAAATGTTTGAGTAGAGGAATGAGCCTACTCGCTCAGTGAATAATATTTCACTTAGCCATCATCGGATAACTCCATAATTTTACATTTAACAGGAATATGTGGATAAAATAACAAACTGAGCAGTTCAAATTAAACAGTGCAATTATCGCAGAAAAGTATACTGAACATTTAAAGAACAAGTATTATAAATTCTAAATCTGAACATACACAAGTTTCGTATTAATCTAACTTAATTCTAAGTAATCATCTTTTAACTTATGCCCTGATCATATGCAGTGTACTCTGCATATAAAGTCTCGTAGCGAACTACGAACCCACCGTACAAGACTTAGCGACACACCCGGGAAATGCTAAGTCTGACTGCTGTCCTGGTCTGCGTCAGGACTCTCAGGCGCTCAAGGGCCTCACTACACTCTCAAAGAGTGTACTCTAGACTCCTCCTCTAACCTGAGCACACAGGCGGAGAGTCTGGGTTACCACCGTGACACACGCACGGATTATTGTTGAATAACCCCTATTTACTCCAGTGCCACCGTGACACACGCACGGATTATTGTTGAACACTGCCTCTCTGTCCTCGTGCCACCGTGACACACGCACGGATTATTGTTGAACACGAGCCACCGACCATCTAGACACACGCTAGGTAGGTCGTTTCATCCCTAAGGCACAGACCTCTCAAAGGGGTTCTACGGTGTCAGGGCATCTAAGTCTAACACATTTTATTTTAACAAGAAAACTCTTATATCATTTTGTCTCTCTCTCACATATTCGACTACTGGAATATACTGTAAATTCTGTAATTCACTAGCTGAAACTAAAAGTTCAACTTTCATAACATTTCTATATATAGTGCAACAACTATTCTCTTATATCGCAATAACTCATAACTCAGTTATGCTTTCATGCAAACAGATTTGTTCACTGTAAATAGATTTCATATCTATTCCACGTCTCTATACTGATTTCATATTACTGAACATTCAAATATACTGTATTGAAAGGAATACTCAACCTGAAATACTTTATCACATTTATTCGCATCTTACTGAAATTACTCGTAAAGCATACACATTTATTTTACTAATCATTTCATTTCGTTTGAACTATGCAAATTAAAAGTCTAAGGATGCTAACTATGCTCGGCATCCGGGTAATCTCTATTACCCACATATACACATAAACATCATTTGTCATCTATAAACATGACTCAGTATCAACTTATCCAGTTTCGATGCTAAACATCCATTTTATGCTCAACGTATACATTGCAGTTGTAATACAGGAAATTCTATCATTTTCATCAATCATATTACGTATTTCAAGTTCCAATGAATCATATAAATTCATTAATTCAATCCACACTGATCAGATGCTAAACTAAATCATATAACGGCATAAGGAAGCAGTTTATGAAATAAAATCCGAGTAACGCCAAATACTGCCCAAAAGCCAAGTATCAGCGAAAAATGCACAGTTTACCGAAAAATTCCAACTAAGGAGTTAAATGATGATAACTAAATGAACTCCTACTCACCTCAGGATGTCCGAAAACAACTGGGAAGGCGTCCAGACGTCTGTTTCCGGGTGTCCACTGGGTTGTCTTCTACCTCCGGACAACACCGGTTTTAACCTTCTAGACAACTACTTGTGTTCTATTAAGACAGTGCCTCCAGATAAATCAAGTATATTGCGGTAATGCTTCTGGGCAGATGCCAGTTTTTCATGGACAGCTTCCTGATACCTGAAACAGTAATGTCAAGGGCGGCATTCAGCACCATATACGGTGAACTGACCACCCTCCTCAATGTTGGCTACCTTCACCTTGAGGTCATCGACCAAAAGGGCAAATCTCCGAGACCTAACACCCAATCTTTTTTTTTTTTCAGAAAGGTCAAGCTCCAGACCAAGAGCATGGGTGTACTTGCCTGCACCATCAGCAAGGAACTTCGCATGCTTGTTCTCTGGGTAAGTCTTTGCCCAAGCCTTCATAACAAAGGGATCGTTGAAACTGATGCAGAGGATCTCGTCGACGCCCTTGGCTTTGAGCTCATCATCACTGGTGATAAACCCAGGGACATGCTTCATGCTACAGGTAGGCGTGAAGGCACCGGAAACGCCAAAAAGGACGACCTTCTTGCCAGCCGCGAGAGAGTGAACGGAAAGCTCTTGGAGCTGGTCGCTCTCGTCGAACCAGGAGACGGCAGCTAGGGATTTGGTCATCAGAGCAATCGGCTACATGTAATACCTACAGCAGCTCCCTTCCCAACCGTAGCCAATCGTGCTTCCTCCTTTGCTGGCGGGGCAGCTCTGTTGGGCGTCGACCCTGCTGCAGTTGCTGCTGCCATCCGCAGCCATAGGGGCGCCGCCCTACCTGGTCAGGGCGCAACTGGGCGAGGTGGAGGAGAAAAGAGAAAATAGACGCATCGCTGGCGCTGCTACAAGATGCTTCCCGCGCCAATCCGCCCCTGGCCGTCGCCGTAGCTTGCTTCTGCAGGCCGGCCGTAAGCCATGGCTGCAGGGTGGTTGAGCTGCTTGGCGGGAAAAGGAGGAAGAGGAATAAGGATGGACGGAATCCAAGAAGCTGATCGCTGACTATTTCTCCCAAAATCACCCTCACAGCCTCCCCTCTGATTGCTGCCCTATCGGGCGCTAGTTTGGGGCGCCGCTTGAGCAATCGCTCTGCGGTTCTGTTGTATCGGCCGTGTGAAGAAGAAGGGTTAAAGGAAAAGAAAAAATCAACCGACTCATTTAATCAATTACTGGTAAAATTGCATCCAAGTCCATGACTTCTTAAAAATACCATAACTCCCGTCTCGAAAGTCCAATTAAGGTGATTTCTGTTGCAAACTTTCAAGCACAAAAACCACTACAACCTCGAAGCGAGAATACATGCTAATTAGCTTGTATCAGTTAATCAACTTACTAATCACTTCTTGTGTACTTAATCCAACTTAATTAATTTATAAATGTTGTGATTATCATACTTACTAGTTAATTTGAGTGTGGGTCATAACAATCTCCCTCCCTTATAAGAATTTCGTCCCGAAATTCCTAAAAGAGAAAAGGAAACTTGTTACGCATCTCTGACTCAAGCTCCCACGTAGCTTCCTCTAGGTTATGATTCCTCCACAAAACTTTTACTAAAGGTATCTCGTGATTCTTAAGTTTCTTGATCCTCTGATCAACTATCTGAATGGGTCCTTCAACATAGGACACATCTGATCTGAGCTGTGCAGGTTCTGGGTCAACTATCTTTTCTGTACCAGGATAGCATTTCTTTAACATGGATACATGAAACACATCATGTAGATTTGACAACTCAGATGGCAATTCTAACCTATAGGCTACATGTCCAATCCTCTCAATGATAGGATACGGGCCCATAAACCTAGGAGTCAGTTTGCCTCTCTTACCAAACCTCAACACTCTTTTTCATGGTGAAACTTTCAAGTACACTTCATCACTAACCTCAACTCAAGTGGTCTACGTCTCTTCTCAGCATAACTCCTCTGCCTATCATGTGCAACTTTCAACTGTTCTTTGATCACAGTAATCTTTTCAGTGGTCAAATACACTATCTCGGGTCCAAGAATCTGCTTTTCACCAACCTCATACCAACATACAGGTGATCTACACTTTCTGCCATACAGAGCTTCATACGGTGCCATACCAAGACTAAAATGGTAGCTATTGTTGTAGGCAATCTCCATAAGGCTCAAGTGTTCTTCCCAACTTTCTCTGAACTGCAGAACACATGCTCTCAGCATGTCCTCAAAAGTCTGAATGGTCCTTTCTGACTGACCATCTGTCTACAGGTGAAAAGTTATACTGAACCTTAACTTTGTGCCCAAAGCACGATGTCACTGATTCCAAAAAAAAAAAAAAAACCTGGATGTGAACTTAGGATCCCTACCTGATATAATTGAAACTGGGATACCATACAATCTAATTATTTTGTTAATGCATATCTTAGTCAAGTTTCGAGACATCAAAGGTTGACTTAATATGAAGAAAGCGAGCAGACTAAATTAGTCTATCCACAATCATTCATATCAAATCACCACCTCTAGGTGTCCTGGGTAATCTTACCACAAAATCCATTGTGATAAATTCCCATTCCCATTTCTACTTAGGCATAGAAAAAGATTACAAGGTAGTTATAGATTTCTAGGGTTCAGCCCTAACCTACTGGTACACACTACTTCTAACCATGTACTCTGCTACATCCTTCTGCATATCTGACCATCCATTTCAATTTCTTGGGATTCATATACATCTTAGTGTTTCCTGATAGCATAGCATACATCAATACATGCACTTCCATAAGAATCTTTTCTTTCAGCTTTTTCCCCTTAAAAGAATTTTACTCTATCTCGAGGTACACACAACATGTCATGCTAATACAACACCTTATTATCTAAAAATTTTAAACTCTAGTCTCTTTTCCTCCTACCAGGTCATGCATGGTCTGGTTTAACTCACTATCACCCTATTGTAGTTCCTTGATTTGATCATAAGAAGTAGGCTTAACTTACATCTATACAATCAAATCACTCTGTGTTGTCACCCCT
Source organism: Alisma plantago-aquatica (assembly GCA_963693085.1). Classification (NCBI taxonomy): domain Eukaryota; kingdom Viridiplantae; phylum Streptophyta; class Magnoliopsida; order Alismatales; family Alismataceae; genus Alisma; species Alisma plantago-aquatica. The sequence goes on from OY856409.1 coordinate 217,613,446, forward strand.
AAGTCTAAGTCCAACTCCCACATTTCTACTAACAGGTCTCTATTGAAACCTGTCATAGAGAATGCATTAGCTGTTGAACTTGACTTTCTGTTGAAAGCATCATTCACCACATTCTCCTTACCAGGGTGATAATCTATTGTCACATCATAAAGATAGTGACACCATGTCTTAAAAACATGAACTTCATCAGCTATCTTCATATCATATATCGGGTAATACTCTGCTTTCTATGCTACTTTCTTATAATTACATTTTCGGTTTATGTTTTACTCTTTTCTCTAAGTCATTTCATATTGCTCATGTACCGTTCAGATTATCTACCTCAAAACCCTAGATCGTTATCAAGGCCAGTTTACTTTTCATAGAACAAATCTCAAGATCTTATTTAACAAAGATACTGGTATACAAGGTTACATCACTAATGATATCCTTTAAACTACTTCAACCCTAATCATCCTAGGGTTTTGGTCTATATCAATATCATAGCATTATTGTGTGTGTGGTCGATCATATAGATCAAATTGAGTTGCTTGGGTCAATAACATATTAACCCAACACTCAACTTAATCAAAAGGCTGAAAATTCAGTTTTCACAATATTTTCTGTAATTCGTTTATTAAATGGTTAACAGAAGCTCCAAAAATTCTAGAAATTTTATATGTTGTGCATAATGGAGTTTTAGACCTCCAGTAAAAATTTCAAGTCATTTCAAGTTACCAATAATTAATTAAAAATCGAACAGTGCACTGCTATATTGCAGTCTGCAGCAGATTCGGTCGAGTTGCAACTCGACCGACACCTTATTGTAGAGATCAAAAGTCATCCAAAAATTACGCAAAATTAATAGAGTGTCTAAAATTTGTGATTTTCAAACATAGTTAAAATTTGAGATCAATTGGATGTACCAATAAAAAGATAAAATTCAATTACCACGCTGCTATATCATTCAGAAAATGTGATTGATCGAGTTTGAAACTCAGCCGATGAACAGGTCAGAACACTCTTCAAAAATTCTGATATCTTCCAATGTTGTTCAAATTTTATATATCCAAATCATATCCCAATTTTAGCCAAATTAGAGTTACACATAAGATACTAAAAATCATTTACTAAAACACTTTACTTGTCAAATTTGTATTTATGTATCATCAAAACCCTGTTTTGGGCCGATTAGCGTCTATGCTTCTCAAGCCCTAATTCTCAAGATTAAAGAACACATTAGACTTCTTATCATAGTTAAATCATCCTAGTGTATATACATTTTCACTAGGTTACGGGTCTAAATCATCCAGAGTCTATTCTTATTTTACTGTTAATAGGAGTCATTAGATCCCAGTAACGCATCCTGCCAGCCGGACCAGGCCGAACCTGTAGTCCTGAAGCCAAGAGCTACTCGGGATTAATCAACCCCTATTAATCTTAAACATGTGGAAAGAATATCCACTTAGGGCAACTCATTTATATATGATTTCGGGTCTACTTTAATACAAAGAAAACAAACATTAAACAATTCACTTCATGACACAACAATATAAAAGAATCATGTTTACTTTACAAACTGGAAATTTCATTTCATGCATATAAAAGCATTTCTAGTGATCTTTAAATCAGATAAACAATAATAGACAAGAGTTGAATCGCATCTTATATGTAATCTCTTATTCCTTTATTAATTTCTGATCTCTTAACCCTAAGATTTCTAGGGTTTTCTCTCTAGCCTATCCTCCCTCTGCATACCTGGCCAGGGCATCCAGAGAAGAACAGACATAGTAGCTTGATACTGGTCAATCTAAGTATTCAGACACCTGGCCAGGGTATCCAAACACTCAGATCTCCCAGAGCTAAAGACACATCATTTCTTATCCATCTTAATTATAATTCTATCATTTGATCTTAATGATCCCTGATAACTCAGCTTAAATTCTCAACTTGATTCTCGTGACCACGTCCTCTTCCTACCATCTGCAATACTATAACAGAACACTTCCTGTTATAAAATTACAGTTAGAAGGAAGACACCTAAGTCCTAATCCTATTGGTCTCTTATCATCCCCTGACCTTGACTTAGAGTAACTATGTACTCAACCTATGCTCTGATACCAAGTTGTCACACCCCGATCTCACACTAACCACTAATCACGAGATTAGGGCGCGACGGAGGGATTATCACATAAACAAATCACTGAGAACTTTTTAAAGCATTTTAAAGACATTAATAGGATAATCCGATTTATGCTGTAAAATGAAACTAAAACAAACTGCGGAAGCATCTCAATTAAACTGGCTAGAGTAAGTAAACAGAGTTTACAACATGTAACATTGTTTAACAGAAAGTAAACATAACAGTTAATTTACATCTTTATACACATTCCACATACACACTCTCTCTCACCCACACCATGTCCCAAGGACCGAGGGGAAAGGACTAAGAGACCACTATCTAACTAAGCTAACTACATATACCTTCTACAGATTAAGCGTTAGGATGAAAAGATCCTCCTGATTCTTGGAATTTGTCGCTGACCTGAAAATGTTTGAGTAGAGGAATGAGCCTACTCGCTCAGTGAATAATATTTCACTTAGCCATCATCGGATAACTCCATAATTTTACATTTAACAGGAATATGTGGATAAAATAACAAACTGAGCAGTTCAAATTAAACAGTGCAATTATCGCAGAAAAGTATACTGAACATTTAAAGAACAAGTATTATAAATTCTAAATCTGAACATACACAAGTTTCGTATTAATCTAACTTAATTCTAAGTAATCATCTTTTAACTTATGCCCTGATCATATGCAGTGTACTCTGCATATAAAGTCTCGTAGCGAACTACGAACCCACCGTACAAGACTTAGCGACACACCCGGGAAATGCTAAGTCTGACTGCTGTCCTGGTCTGCGTCAGGACTCTCAGGCGCTCAAGGGCCTCACTACACTCTCAAAGAGTGTACTCTAGACTCCTCCTCTAACCTGAGCACACAGGCGGAGAGTCTGGGTTACCACCGTGACACACGCACGGATTATTGTTGAATAACCCCTATTTACTCCAGTGCCACCGTGACACACACACGGATTATTGTTGAACATTGCCTCTCTGTCCTCGTGCCACCGTGACACACGCACGGATTATTGTTGAACACGAGCCACCGACCATCTAGACACACGCTAGGTAGGTCGTTTCACCCCTAAGGCACAAACCTCTCAAAGGGGTTCTACGGTGTCAGGGCATCTAAGTCTAACACATTTTATTTTAACAAGAAAACTCTTATAACATTTTGTCTCTCTCTCACATATTCGACTACTGGAATATACTGTAAATTCTGTAATTCACTAGCTGAAACTAAAAGTTCAACTTTCATAACATTTCTATATATAGTGCAACAACTATTCTCTTATATCGCAATAACTCATAACTCAGTTATGCTTTCATGCAAACAGATTTGTTCACTCTAAATAGATTTCATATCTATTCCACGTCTCTATACTGATTTCATATTACTGAACATTCAAATATACTGTATTGAAAGAAATACTCAACCTGAAATACTTTATCACATTTATTCGCATCTTACTGAAATTACTCGTAAAGCATACACATTTATTTTACTAATCATTTCATTTCGTTTGAACTATGCAAATTAAAAGTCTAAGGATGCTAACTATGCTCGGCATCCGGGTAATCTCTATTACCCACATATACACATAAACATCAGTTGTCATCTATAAACATGACTCAGTATCAACTTATCCAGTTTCGATGCTAAACATCCATTTTATGCTCAACGTATACATTGCAGTTGTAATACAGGAAATTCTATCATTTTCATCAATCATATTACGTATTTCAAGTTCCAATGAATCATATAAATTCATTAATTCAATCCACACTGATCAGATGCTAAACTAAATCATATAACGGCATAAGGAAGCAGTTTATGAAATAAAATTTGAGTAACGCCAAATACTGCCCAAAAGCCAAGTATCAGCGAAAAATGCACAGTTTACCGAAAAATTCCAACTAAGGAGTTAAATGATGATAACTAAATGAACTCCTACTCACCTCAGGATGTCCGAAAACGACTGGGAAGGCGTCCAGACGTCTGTTTCCGGGTGTCCACTGGGTTGTCTTCTACCTCCGGACAGCACCGGTTTTAACCTTCTAGACAACTACTTGTGTTCTATTAAGACACTGCCTCCAGATAAATCAAGTATAATGCTTCTGGGCAGATGCCAGTTTTTCATGGACAGCTTCCTGATACCTGAAACAGTAATGTCAAGGGCGGCATTCAGCACCATATACGGTGAACTGACCACCCTCCTCAATGTTGGCTACCTTCACCTTGAGGTCATCGACCAAAAGGGGAAATCTCCGAGACCTAACACCCAATCTTTTTTTTTCTTTTCAGAAAGGTCAAGCTCCAGACCAAGAGCATGGGTGTACTTGCCTGCACCATCAGCAAGGAACTTCGCATGCTTGTTCTCTGGGTAAGTCTTTGCCCAAGCCTTCATAACAAAGGGATCGTTGAAACTGATGCAGAGGATCTCGTCGACGCCCTTGGCTTTGAGCTCATCATCACTGGTGATAAACCCAGGGACATGCTTCATGCTACAGGTAGGCGTGAAGGCACCGGAAACGCCAAAAAGGACGACCTTCTTACCAGCCGCGAGAGAGTGAACGGAAAGCTCTTGGAGCTGGTCGCTCTCGTCGAACCAGGAGACGGCAGCTAGGGATTTGGTCATCAGAGCAATCGGCTACATGTAATACCTACAGCAGCTCCCTTCCCAACCGTAGCCAATCGTGCTTCCTCCTTTGCTGGAGGGGCAGCTCTGTTGGGCGTCGACCCTGCTGCAGTTGCTGCTGCCATCCGCAGCCATAGGGGCGCCGCCCTACCTGGTCAGGGCGCAACTGGGCGAGGTGGAGGAGAAAAGAGAAAATAGACGCATCGCTGGTGCTGCTACAAGATGCTTCCCGCGCCAATCCGCCCCTGGCCGTCGCCGTAGCTTGCTTCTGCAGGCCGGCCGCAAGCCATGGCTGCAGGGTGGTTGAGCTGCTCGGCGGGAAAAGGAGGAAGAGGAATAAGGATGGACGGAATCCAAGAAGCTGATCGCTGACTATTTCTCCCAAAATCACCCTCACAGCCTCCCCTCTGATTGCTGCCCTATCGGGCGCTAGTTTGGGGCGCCGCTTGAGCAATCGCTCTGCGGTTCTGTTGTATCGGCCGTGTGAAGAAGAAGGGTTAAAGGAAAAGAAAAAATCAACCGACTCATTTAATCAATTACTGGTAAAATTGCATCCAAGTCCATGACTTCTTAAAAATACCATAACTCCCGTCTCGAAAGTCCAATTAAGGTGATTTCTGTTGCAAACTTTCAAGCACAAAAACCACTACAACCTCGAAGCGAGAATACATGCTAATTAGCTTGTATCAGTTAATCAACTTACTAATCACTTCTTGTGTACTTAATCCAACTTAATTAACTTATAAATGTTGTGATTATCATACTTACTAGTTAATTTGAGTGTGGGTCATAACAGTGAGGGAGGATTGAACTTCTCTAGGAATTGGTTATGAAGTTACTCTACGTTTTAGTGCTACAATGATGTAGGAAATTGTACGACATCCTAGCCTTGTCGACAAGGGAGTAGTAGAATAGCCATAGCTTCATGGACTAACAAGAAAATTGGATTGCTTGCTTAGTCCACACATATCTTTGAACGTCTACATATAGTATATGCACCCTCACTAGTTGTACCTGCAAAATTGTTGTTTTTCATTATCATCTCTTATTGTGTCTTGATTTCTAAATTAAGTGCCACAATATATAGTTGGATGATTGGTTTAAGGATGTCAGTGGCCTTAGGAAAGGAACTCTCATGGTTCTCTTTGTTGTTATACCTCTACCACTACTTGTCACTCTACTTGCACTACAACTCTGGCTTCCTTCATGACTCTGTCTCTTTCTGCTGCTAGTGCTGCTTCAACTCTACAGTTGATCTCCTAGTTCAACTATTTGTGCATTGCATTCATGACGGATCCTACAACATGTTAGTTTGATCTCAGGGTCAATATCTGTGATGAAGTGGACTCTAGAAGAGCATCACATTCACAACAAATATCACCTAAGACCTACAAACAATGAATTTAGATGATTGAAGATGAATTTGATTCAAGATGATTTTTGATAATATCAATCGTAAACGCAAAATCCTTGTTGGCTAAATTGGGCATTAATATACCCTTTGTTTTGATGATGACAAACATTTCATACTTGTGAATCTAATGTGCTATTTGAGTATTTCAGGGTTAAAAGTAATAAGGAGATTCTTCTAAGTGGAAAGTTGAAGATCAATGCAAATTGAAGATCAAATGCGCTTAATTGTATATGTTTTCATGATTGTACTCAAATGTAAACACTTGTATAGAGATATAATGTACAATACTTAGACATCATGTAAATCAAGTGTTAGATCTTCCATATCCACTTATAACCCTTACCTAGGATGCCCCTATAGTTAGAGTCACTATCATTCATTAAAATACACACTGAATAAGTGATTCAAAAGACTGAAATAGGGACATCCTTGGTCAAGAAACTAGTCGACGAGACACACTTGGTCAAGGTTTTTGTCAACCGAGAACCACTTCAGTCGAACATCTGAGTAATATTCAAAACCTTACATATTTGTGCTCTAAAATGGGTTTCTCTCTAAAAGATCGTCGAGCGAGTACAACTCAGTCCAAAGCTTGTGACCGTTAGACCAAGTGGTTAGTAGTTGGGAGTTGAAAATAGACATTGCTACACATTTTCCTTAAACCTAGGCTCGGTAGAAGAAAAGTTTGACCGAGACACAGTTTGATCGACAAACTTATCAACCGAGTAGGGTTCTGGATTGTTCTTTTAAGCACGAACAAATCATCCATTGCTAGCCAACTATTGTATACTTAATGGCTAGTTAAGCACTAAGAACAATCTAGAGATCCCCTAGAACGTCCCTAACTACTTGCAAACCCCACCTAAAGTACATAAGCTACACTTGAGAATACATTTTGGTGAGCAACAAAGTTGAGCAACACTTGCGATATTATTCTTCAAGCTCCAAGTTCATGTCCTATAACCATAGCCTCTTAGCCACCTCATAGAAACATCCATCAAAAGTGGTTTGAGAGGTATAATGCTTGATATCGGATCACAGTGCAATACTCTATTGGTGTACTTCTTTTCTTCCAATCCCCATTCACAGGTTAAAGTTACTTGTGCCCCTTGAGTACTCCAAGTTGTGGAGGTTTCTTGATTGAATCTACTTCTTGGTGGAGAAGGCTGCTTCAAGGTTGCTTGAGATTACTTCAAGAAGGCGGCTTCAAGGAAGGTTGGAGCTAATTCTAAATGAAGGCTATCTCAAGGTGGTGGATCTACTTCAAGGATGAGAAGGTTGCTCCAAGGGCTTGGAGTTACTTCTAAGAAGGCTGCTTCAAGGAGGTTGAGGTTACTTCTAGGAGAAGGTTACTTCAAGGAAGGTTATGTATTTTATTGTAACGTCATTGAGAGGTAAATAAAATTAATCACTTTCAAAATCTCAATTGGAGACAATTGGGTAGTGGACTGACAACCTTTGATTCAAAGGTTGGAACCACTCTACATAGAAGTGTCTTCTTCTTTGTTTCCTCCTCCTTTTTGGTTGAGTTCTTTAATTATTTTTAAAAATATAAAAAATCTCTTTTCACCCCCACTATATCTTTCAATTGGTATCAAAGCACGTCTTCAAGGATCCTAATAGGTCTTGAAAAAAGGGGACAACATGCTTAGCAACCTCAACATTGAAGGAACTCATGTGAGCCGACCACCACCCTTTGATGGAAGCAACTACACTTATTGGAAAAGAAGGATGCAATTTTACTTCCAAGGGATCATCGTGGAGATTTGGAGAATAGTGTCCTTACCATATGCACTCTTTACTACGGAGTATGCAACATGGAATACCGAAAAGGTAAAGCAAGTTCAAATGAATGCAAAAGCGGTAAGCATTTAATATTGTTCCATTTTTGTTAGTGAGTTAAATAGGATATCTTTGTGTGGAACTACTTATGAAATATGGCATAATCTCCAAATTACACATGAAGGTACAACTCAAGTTAAGAATATTAAGATTAATATGCTTAAACAAAAGTTTGAACTATTCTGAATGTTACCTAATCAGACTATTAGTGAAATGTATGCAAGGTTTTCTTCTATTGTCAACAACTTGAATGACCTGGGTAAGTATACAAGTGAGTAAGATCAAGTTTCCAATATTCTTAGATCCTTGCCTCCAAAGTACAAGCCAAAGGTGACAACCATTGAAGAAACCAATGACCTTACCAATTTGAAGCTGGAGCAACTCATCGCAATATAGAGACTCATGAAGTTACACTTGATGAAGAAGAAAGATTGGCAGTGAAACACAAAAAGGAGAAAAGGGAGGACATTGCATTTAAGGCAACAACTAAAGCTATCAATCAAGAAAGAAATGAAATAAGTGAAGAAGATAGCGAAGAGGAGACTCTCATTGTAAATGGTAAGAAATATAGAAGATTTAAATCTAACAAAAATTCTAGTGTTTCTTCCTCTTCTTCCCTTAGGTTCTTTGAATGCGGCAAGAAGGGACATTTAAAATTTGAGTGCCCTAAAGTCAAGAAGGGAAAGAAACCCTCTCTCAAGAAGAAAGAAAAGGCCTACAAAGAAGCTTGGGATGATTAAAGTGATGATAGTGAAAGTGGAGATGAAGAAGTAGAAATCTCATGACTATAAAAGACAAGGTAAGTTATTTCATTGCAACAACCAATGAAGAAGAAAATAAGGTAAGTCTTCTTGATTTATCTAAGGAAGTGCTAGTCAGTTGTATTGAAGAATTACATGATAAATATGTTGATTGTAAAAGGAAATTAAAGAAGATTACAAAAACTAATGATGTTTTGTATGCTAAATTGAATGATCTTACTTTTGAGAAAGAAAGCCTTATGTCTGAAAAAGATACTTTTAAATCATCGATTAATGATTACAATATCAAGTTGCTTGCTCTAGAAACCAATAATAATCTTCTTTCTTAAGAAAAGGCTGAATTGCTTTCTAAGATGAATAATTCGCAAACTCAACATGTTCTATGTTCTCATTCAAATTATGATATCATTGTTAGAGAAAGAGATTCTTTGATTTCAAGTTTATATCAAGAAAACTAGATATTGCAAAGAAAATAGATGAAATTACTATGTTACAAAAACACATTGATAGTCTAAAGAGTAATAATATTCTTGATAAAATCTTCAAAAACTCTTTTGGACAAAAAGGAAGAAGGGGTATGGGCTATGTACCTCAAGAGAAATTTGTTCAAAAGCCTAGAATAAGAAAAACTCAAAAACCCAAATCAAAGATCATGTATGTGCCCAAAGACAATCTACCATATAACCAGAATGCTAAGAAGAGAAATGAAATTGATTTTATTTGTTGTCACTATTGTCAACGTCTTGGACACTATTCATTCTCTTATCCATACAACAAAAATAAAGATGTTGACTTGGTTTGGGTTCGAAGATCCCCAACTAAAAACTATTGGACATATTAGTTGAGATTTGACCTAAACTTCATTTTGAAACTCATAATGTCTTATCTCAACTAAAATAAGCTTTAACTTGTGTATTCTTGTATGTTTTAATTGCTTAATTGTTCTATCCAAAAATTATAGCATAATTTGTTTACATTAGAAATGTTGAATTTACTGAAAATGCATAAAATTTCATCTTGGTCGACAAAAAGCTCGTCCGAGATCTATTTTTGTCGAAGAAAAGTTTGACCAAAGATAGTTATGCCAACATTGTTTTTACTGGAAAATTTTCTGGGTCGACAAATAGTTCGACCGAGAATTCTTCTGGTTGAAGAAAAGTTCGACCAAAGATAGTTTTGGCAGAACCATTTATTTAAAATAAAAGCATCCAATTACAATTAACTTTGGTGAATCAAATCTATGGACTCTTCATATTATTTTTTTCTCTAAATATTTGAATGATACTAACCAAAAGGACTACTATATGGGGACCAAAACTTTCATACTTTGCAATTTGGATGGTATATTGAAGTTTCTCTAACAAGCATATGACTGGAAATAAGAAGATTTTCATAAATTTGGAGGAAAGGTAAAATTATTGGTCACACTTGAAGAAAGTTTCATAGGTAAAACTATTGGCATAGGTGATATTGGTACAAAAAAATTCAAATATGCTATTTGTAAAAGAAGTACATCATAAGTACTATAACAATGGCTATTATTCATAGGAAAATATCAAAGTTGTTAATAAATGAAAAATGATTGTAAATATCTTAACTCTATGGACACTATTTGCAAACAATGAATCATCTACGACATAAGAAGATTGCTCATATAAGAAACTTGCTTAGAATATAATCATTACTTGAATTTTTGTGATAAATCTAAAATTTGTGTATTCTAAGCAAGCAAAAGTTAGATGTCTTTTCAAAACCAAATTTTTTCTCTCGAAAACTCATTCACATAAACTTATTTGTCTCTATGTGAATTCTATCTTTAACAAAAGATGGCAAAGACAAATTTGATCTTAAGTCACAAAAAGACTTTATGCTACAATATTCAACATCTAGAAAAACATCTAGGATTTATAAGTCTACATCTAAGAGAGTTGAAGAATAAATGATGATTATAAACAAATTCAAGACTTAGTCATATATCCTAAAGGACTTGATTATTGGACGATTGCCATATGAGTTTACTAAGAATCACATAAAAGATTATGTTCCTAGACCTAAAGGCAAAACATTCATGGGAACTAAGTGGGCATGATGAAATAAAATAAATAAAGATAGGATATAATGAGAGGAAATAGACTTTGATATGACTTATGCATCTATGGTTATATCTGAGGCCATTTATATGTTATTTAACTCTATCCAATCATAAGTACATCAAATTCTCCAAAGGATGTAAAACTTGTTTTCTTAATAAATCCTAAAAGAAGAAATATATGTTGCTTAAACTCATGACTTGAAACAAGATTGAATATGCATACAAAAAGAAGTTGACGGTCACTTATGCCAATATATTAGAAAATGTTATATCTTGGTTCCTTCTAGATAAAGCTGCTTTAATTGGAAATCTCTAGAACTGCCACTCAGTCGAAAAGGAGTTCGACCGAGGGGCGTCTCGGTTGAAGTCATGGTCGACAGAAAATAAGCCCAACAAAATGCTTATTTGTAAATCAAATAATTCATTTCCACCCAATATTAGTATATTAAATCTGTTATTTGCTCATCATGTTAAATACTTAGAAAAGGAGAAATATTTAAACCAAAATAGTGCAAGAAACAAGATTGTTTATAAAATTGACTCATAGTCTTACTTAGTTAATTGATTTTAAAGCTTGTTACGATTGGAAATACCTTAGTATTTTTAAGTTCACTTTTATTATGAGATTAAGGGGGAGCTCACAAAAATTCTTGGATATAATGTGCATATTTTTTTGATCTTGCTCTTAATCATATTCTCTACATCGATTTGGCATTAACATCCATTATATTTGATTAGAGATAAATTTATGGATCCCATTATGAGCCTAAAGGAATGTCATATCATTTTAGGGCTTAACATCCCTTGTAAATGGTTGATAAATTAATATTGGTTTTAAGTTGTGGCTAAATTTGACATTCTTTTTGAAGTAAACGCTTATGGGGGAGTAACCAATTAAGGGGGAGTCTTCTTGATTTACAAATATGATAATCTTTTTGAAATGACAAAGGGGGACAAATAAAATAAAGTAAAATATTTTTAGGAGTTTCATGATCTCTTGGCTTGACGTTAATCTATTCTACATTCCTTACGATATGGATATTATGTTCCATATCTCTTTAGGAAAATTAGCACAGATTATAAGAACAAGAGAATCTAGGCATCTTAGGTATATCACATGTATGAAACTTATCTCATTTAAATTATTTTAATTATATTTTAGAAATGTTTGTCATCTTCAAAAAAAGGGAGATTGTTGGCTAAATTGGACATTATATACCCTTTGTTTTGATGATGACATACATTTCATACTTGTGGATCTAATGTGCTATTTGAGTATTTTAGGATTCTAAGTCATAAAGAGATTCTACTAAGTGGAAAGTTGAAGATCAATGCAAATTGAAGATCAAATGCGCTTAATTGTATATGTTTTCATGATTGTACTCAAATGTAAACACTTTTACAAATATATAATGTACAAGTACCTAAACATCATGTATATCAAGTGTTAAATATTCCCTATCCACTTATAACCCTTAGCTAGGACCCCCCCTATAGTTAGAGTCACCATCATTCATTAAAACACACACTCAATAGGTGATTCAAAAGACTAAAATAGGGACATCCTTGATTGAAAAACTAGTCAACTGAGACACACTTGGTCGAGGTTTTTGTTGACCGAGAACCACTTTGGTCAAACATCTGAGCACTATTCAAAACCTTACATATTTGTGCTCTAAAATAGCTTTCAGTTGAAAATATTATTGACCAAGCAAAACTCGGTCCAAAGCTTGTGACCGTTAGACCAAGTGGTTAGTAGTTGGGAGTTGAAAATAGACATTATTTGCCTTAAACCCAGGCTCAGTCAAAGGAAAGTTCAACTGAGACACAGTTCGGTCAACAAACTTGTCGACCGAGTAGGGTTCTAGATTGTTCTTTTAAGAACGAACAAATTAGCCATTGCTAGCCAACTATTGTATACCTAATGGCTATTTAAGCACTAAGAGTACTCTAGAGACTCCCTAGAATGTCCCAAGTACTTGCAAACCATTCCTATAAATAGGAGAGGCCTTAGGACACCTAAAGTACATAAGAGACACTTGAGAATATATTCTAGTGAGAAACCAAGCTGAGTAATAGTTGCCATCTTGTTATTCATGCTCCAAATTCGTGTCCTATAGCCATAGCCTCTTATCCACCTCATAGAAACGTCCATCCTAAGTGGTTTGAGAGGTCTAACAGTTGATATAGGATCAAAGCACAATACTCTATTGGTGTAGTTCTTTTTCCAATCCTCATTTATAGGTTACGGCTACTTGTGCCCCTTGGCTACTCCAGGTTGTGGAGGCTACTTGAGGGAGCTTGATTGGAGATACTTCTTGGTGGAGAAGGCTACTTCAAGGTTGCTTGAGATTACTTCAAGAAGGTAGTTTCAAAGGATGTTGGAGCTATTTCTAGGTGAAGGGTATCTCAAGGTGATGGAGCTACTTCAAAGATGGGAAGGATGCTCCAAGGGCTTGGAGTGACTTCAAACAAGGTTGCTTCAAGGAGGTTGAGGCTACTTATAGGAGAAGGCTACTTCAAGGAAGGTGATTGTATTTTATTGTAACATCCTTGAGAGGTAAATAAAAGTAATCACTTTCAAAATCCCAATTGGAGACAATTGGGTAGTAGTCTGACAACCTTTGATTCAGAGGTTGGAACCACTCTACATCAAAGTGTATTCTTCCTTATTTCCTCCTTCTTTGGTTGAACATTTTAATTATTTATAGAAGTATAAAAAATTTCTATTCACCCCCCTCTAGATCTTTCAATCCTATCTAATCAAGTTGATTAGATAATTTACTTATCCCCAAAGGCACCAAAATTTGATGTGGTAATTTTGTACCTCTCAAATTCACTAAGACATGAAATCTAGGTTTTACCAAAACAATAACACATACAACACCATCGACAAGCTGACATGTCTTATCATAGTATAGTTCAAAATTAAACCCAAATGAACATTTTAAGAGTTATCTAATCAATGTAATGGGAAACAACTAATACTTAACACAAATATTGGATTGGTTGTTGGTTATACTAAGATTACAATAATCAAATCATTGGGTTGAAGTATAAATTTATCATATGATGGAGGCACTACAGTGGGACAGGTTTCACCAAAAATACCTACCCATTCACTCCCTCTTTGCATCCTATTAATCACAATATATATATAAAGGATAGGAAAGCCCCCCTTTTGATGTTAGGATTAAGACATGGACATATATCACTCTAAGATCACCATCACATTACCTATAGATCAAGCTTCTATCACCTCATGAAACACCTACCCGAAGTTTTCATCAAGTGTTTAATGGGAATCAATTGATATCCTAGATCCCAGGTTAAGTGTTTTCTACACCCAAAATCAGATAAACATATGGACTTGATGATCATGAAGAATAAAAACATTACACAATTGGTTCCAAACATATACTAGTTTGTATAATAATAGATGGTGTAAAGATAACAAAATCAGGTAGTTAGACTACACCCTACACCCTAGTAAGAGGACTACTTTCTCATGGGGGCATATATAAATACAACAAGAAGAAGAGAGAAGATATCATTGTAATATAAGAGGAGCAAATCACTATTGTGGTATGTATGAGTGATTCTTAAAACTCTTAAACAAAGATGTTGAACAAACAATAAGAACACTTCTTGACATTCATCAAATACAGACTAGAAGTTGTTGATCTCTCTTCCTTGTCGACTAGATCTGTTGTTGTAGAGATGAAGGAGACAAAGGTTCAAGATGGGTCCATCAAAGGAAGATGCCTTGGTTCTAAATTCCTTTGAAGTCAGAGTCTAGGAGCCTTCATGGAGGTTGAGATCACATCGTCCTATTGAACAATTGAGGCAACCCATAGAGGGGCGACAATGGAACCGAAGGTGGATGTTACAGAATAAATGTGGCAGCCTATCAACATAGTGGGTGGATCTTCTTCATCATGGGAGTAGCCTTCTATTTGTATTCAGGGGTTAGGACTTGGTACTCTTCCCATTCTCTTTTCATTGGAGTCTTAGACACTAAGGATATGAAATGTTAGAGGTGAAGTCTACCCAGCCATCAATGGCTAGGTTTGAGTCTCATCAAAGCTCATTGCCTAATCGACCATCAGATGGTTGAGCTTGCTCACTTGTTGGAGGGTGAGTCCATATATAAATGTGTGGAGTTTGCCTGATCATCATAATACAGGGGTAGACAGTCCATCTTGGCTCAAGACACTAGTCATTTGATGAATGTAAAACATTCATAGGAGGTGACCATCGATGTGCAATGCTAGGCAAGTCATCAGACATGATTTCCATCAGGTTTGGTCGATGTTAAGTTGAGAAGGTCGTCTCTCAGTACATACGCCTCTTCGTCAGTTGATATGGCATAGGCCAGACATTTCTTGCCAATCCCAACCATTGGGGTTCGACCAATGACAATTGAGTTTAGAAATAAACCCACATGGGGGTGGGATTGCCTTGTTGTCCAAGGCATGCCTCGATGATGATGTTACCCAATGAAAAAACAACCAATGAAAGCACAGATGGACACAAATCATTTCCATGTATCATAAAATTTTTGGGCCCACTACTCGGTTATGGGGACCATCATTTTCTACACTTTTACCTTACATTGAAGCTCAAGCTTGCCATGTAGTCTAAAAAATTGGATCAAAACCTTATAAATTGTCATATAGTTAAGAGAACCTAAATGAAAGCTAGATCAAAGATACAATTAGGGAATTGAATGTAAAACTAACCTAAAAGTGCAACTGAAACTAGAATCAATAGGATATTAACAAATAACCCAAACTTAAACATTGCCCCTCCTCGAGTAATGCAAAAAATGAAAAGTCACCAAATGAATACTTTCAACCCATGCAATTACCTCACATTTACATCATGCTCGTCTCCGTACCACCTGATATGTCCAAGAAACACAACTTCTTAATATCATAGAACACATCTATTTATGTATTTGTTTCCAATTTTACTTCTCAAAAACACTTCTTAATCATTGTCCCCAATACCAGGCATGTCTAACATTTTGTGAAAATTTAGAAAAAATGACCTAACAACAAGTATGCAGATGATTGATCACTGGGGTTCGTGAAAAGAATATCAAAATGATACACTCATTGTGTCACTAGGTTGAAAATGGAGAGAAAGGGGTGTAGAAGAAAGATGCTAATCTCTCATCTGTAATACTTGAAATTGCATTTATTTGTGCAAATACATATGTAGCAACACATCTTTTGTATGTTCACATTGTCATGATTTCCTTTTGATGGTAAGCCCCTATTACATAGTGAGGGGTATGGAAGAAGTGGATACAGTAGGGAAAAGGTGTTCCGCTCCAAACTTATGTCTTGAAACTTTTTATGGCTATTTTTAATTATGGATGGGAGGTAAGAATATGGAATAAGAAATGTACAAGAGAGGTCGGATATGCATTGTAACTTAATTTATGGTTTAGTGTGCCAGGTTATTCTCCTAGTCCCACTATACTCAAATAGTAACATGATAAGGGGAAGTGATGATTCCATGAATTTGTTTCTCTAGTCATTTAGAAGAACGATCTATTTGATCCCTCTCAATTCTTCAAATACTTACCATATTTTCTGGGGAAACATGATGTTTGGGTTCCTAAGCCCGTGTGATTTTTAGCCATTGGTTTGTGTGAAAAATTTGTCATTTTGAGGTTTTGCTTTGAGTAAGGAGAGTTAAGTGATGATGTCATGGATCAATGCAAACAAAACATTTGAATCTAATTTGGCTAGGTAATGGTTTTGATTACTCTAGAAAGGACAAATAAAAAATGTAAATTTAATGCAACATGTGGATGTAAAGATAAGATCATAAGTTAAACATAAGTAGGTAGAGAATAGAATATGTACCTCCCACCCTCCACCCTGAACAAAGATATTTTCTCATCCTCAAGCAAACACTAATACCAAGATGGAGGGGAAAATTTGGTAATGGTCGGGCCATGATCTTCGGTTCTCTCCTTGCGGTAGAAGTCATTCACCTAAAATTGAAATTTTTTAAACATATGATCTTGTCATGAGAATCATAATAGGATCTTCCTCTCAGAGATGCACCAATGACAAAGTTTGTCTGTGCATAATCAGAAAAAATAAGGCTCATCACAATAGTAATGGCAAATGTCCAACATGAACTTCTTCTTATAGTTCCCTGTGCAATCTTGATGAAAGATCACACAACTAGGTAATTAAAAAAACCTCATACCACATGGTAAATGTAGATATGTTCAACAAGTGGTCAATGAGTCATTGACATGAACCATGTATAAATCTTGGATATGAAATTGACTTAGTTGATCAACAACAAAATTTCTAGTTCCATTCTTATATTTTATTTCTAGGTAAAACTCTTACAATAACAAAATCCATCTAATTAGCCTCATCTTTGTGTCCTCCTTCAAAATAAAATACTTGATAGAAGAATGATCAGTGTAGATGATCAATTCTATTGTGTGTTGTCCAACATCTTGTTGGTGTAGTATATTGTATGATGTTTCTCATTGACATGTTGTCACACAACTGCATCCACGATGTAATCACTGGCATCACACATGATCTCAAAGGTGAGAGTTCAATCTGGGGAACACATGATTAGGGTAGTGATGAGAGCTTCCTCTAGATTATTAAAGCTCTTCATGCAACTAGAGTTGAAATTCAAGTTTATGTCCTTTTGGAGAAAATTTGTAAGGGGCTTGGTGATCTTACTGAAGTCATAATTTTAAACCTCCTATCGAATCGGACATGTCAAAGAAATGCATGGACTTATTTTACATTGATAGGAGGAAATAGCTTGGAGATCACTTCTATCTTATATTTGTCAACTTCAATTCCTTTGGAAATGACATGATAACCTATAGAAATGCCCTTCTTCACCATTAAGTGGAATTTTCCCAACTAAGCACCATATGTTCTTTTCCAAAAAGTTCTTGAAGTAGAGAAAGATGGTGTAGTCATGCATATAAAGAATACCCATAGACTGATAGATTGTCCATGAAGATATTTATTGTTGTCTAATTAAGGATGCCAAATATAGACAACATGCAACACTAAAAACTGGCAGGTGCATTGCATAATCTGAACATTTGAAAGAAAGCATAAGTGCCAAAGAGACATGTGAATGTAGTCTTACCCTGATCACTGAAGTGGATGGGTATTTGGTAGAAACTGGAGTTTCCATCCAAGTAACATAATAACTCTTTGTGTGTAAGTCTCTTCAGGACTTGATCAAGAAATGGAAGTTGAAAAGGGTCTTTCTGAGTTGCATTGCTAAGCTTGGTATAGTTGATACACTTATGCCACACAGTCACAATGCACGTAGGGATAAGCTCATTTTTCTCATTTAGATCAAGTATAGTGCCTCCTTTTCTTTGACACTACTTATACATGACTCACCCATGGTGAATCATATATGGGATAAATAATTCTAGAAAGTAGTAGCTTTATCACCTCTTTGAGCACAACCTCCTTTAAAATAGGATTCAACTTGAACTGAGACTCAATGGAGGGCTTGTAGTTGTCGATCGTATTGATTATGTGATTTGACTCATGTCTGTCATTTTGTAGCCCAATGCCTTCTTCCTCTTCCTCAATTCAGTCCATAGTGAGATTTGCATTGATGATGACTGTACAAACCTATTTATCAACTAAGAAGAAACATTTTAGCTCCTCAGGTAGAGGCTGCATCTCTGGTGCGGTCAGTTTCTTGTCTTCTTTTCCAACGATCGAGACAAATTTAAACTCTTTGAACTCAACTTCAGGATCTTCCTCAACATTTTCTAGGTGGAAGAGGATTTTCACCACCTATTTATCATTTGGTTCATGAGAATTGGGGTTAATGATTGTTGTTTCAAGAGGGTATTTAGAGTAGGAGTCTCATGTTGCAGTTGTGCCATTTTTTCAAGGAAATCATTCAGAATTCATTGCTCTTAGAAAGAGGGCCCTTTGAGACTCTCGAATACCTCGAAGTAAAACATGTTTGTCTTAAGCCTTAATGACATTATTCCTACTTCAACGTCAATCAAAGAACTATCTATTACAAGGAATGGGCACTTAAATAAGAGAGGATATAAAAGATCCACATGGATATCCATGATGAAAAAAATCCAAGGGCAATAAGCTTTCAGGGTCACTCTTACAAGGATGTCTTCTAGGATACCCATAGGGGAGATCATTAAGAATTAATAATTTGGATCATGATGCCATTGGAAAGGATGTCAGTGGTGAATCCTAGTCATTTACACAAGTTGTAGGGCATGATAGAGATACTTGCCCCAAGATTAGCTAGGACTTTTCTACATGTGGAGTCCCCAATAACGCAATATGTCAAAAGATCCAGGATCTTTGACTTTTTGTGCACCTTGATCTGGACCATGTCTGATGTTGTTTGTGCTAGTTTCTCAGTATCAACTTACTCTATTAGGTACTTGTGAGTGAGGAGAGTTTTAAAGAATTTTGTCCATGAGGGATTTTTGCCAGCACTTCAAGGAAGGGAACATCAACATGTCGCTTCTCCATTGCTTCCTTGAACTTATTGAATTGTGAGTCCAACATCATTTGGGATAGACTACTCTAGTATGGAACATGTGGTTTGTAAATAAGCACCATGGGGATAGATCGAGAGGTTGGTGTAACTTGTAGTGTCTTTTTGGGTTCAATCAATCTATTTTTCACTGGATACTCAACTAGAGGATCTATTAGTATATGTATTGGTATATCCATTCGAGTGACTTCTGCATCATTGTCATCTTATAGAACCCATGTATTGTTGTTGATGAATGGGGTTGGAGGTTTTGTTATACCATATACAAAGTGTGTGGTCACTGCCTTCAACCACTCCTCCTGGTACATTGGGTTGTTTTTAGGTTTGCCAAAAAATGAGGTTGTTGGAGGATGAATGGTATCAACAATCCATATGATTATCAATGTCTTATTAAGTTATGAATCTTTTGAACCTAGACCAATTTTCTTCTCAATGAGTATAGTCGTGCTCTTACATTATCCTATACCCTAGATCATAAAATTGACATCCATGATAAAAAATGATCGTCTTCCAATCTCCAGACTTTAGTTCTCATTTTGGATGGGTCAACTAACCATAACTTGGACTTCTTATTGAGAGGTTCAGCCCATTGACACTCCATTTTTTAGTTTTCCCAATCCCATTGCGTAACAAATGCAATTGTAAATTGAGTTAATGTGAACAATGGAATTATAAGATACAAATATGCAAAAAAATTGAAATATCAGGACAAGTTTAGTAAACAAACTACGGGCATAACACATTCACCAAAATCTGATGGTAAGGAGATAAGGGTCACCCCAAAATGAATGAAAGCAATATGAACATATTAGATCTATGACTAACATCCTAAGGGGTGTGAGGATATGAAAAGTATAGTGAATGGCATACTCAATAGCTAAAAATGAGAACTCTAACTATATCGATGATCAAATATTGATATATGATTCTAAGATTGATATGATTGATAGTCACTTCAAAAAATATGACTCTACATCATTACTGATTACATGCCATTTTTTCAATTAAACATTAAAATTACCAAGAGTGTGAAGGCTACGGATAGGAACATATGTTGAACTAATGACAATCCAATATTGGCTGCCTTGCTTGAACGTCATCGTTGAGGCTCCAACCAACGGTTGTTCCTAACCTAGTCTACGACATCCAAAATAAGATTTTCATCTCAAGTTCATGCAGTGCAACTTGACCAATGTGTTGATAAGGGATAAGGTCAGGTAAGTTTCCCACCTAATACGTGCCATGCCTTTTCTCCCATTTCGGGTCCAACACACACCCCATTCTCATGCTCAGAAGACCTTAGAAAGAGGGGACATGAAATAATTAGTGAACTACACTCTAGTACTTCATACTTTGACTAAGTCAATTGGAGTGCATTCAAAACATGTCTAGAAGTCTCTAAAAAAGGGGCACCATATGACATGAGATACATGCTCCCCTCACTCCCCCTCATTCACTGAGTCAACCAAACCACTATTCTAAATGCATCTAGTAGAATCTAGAGAGAGGCTAAACATTTATTATGAGCCCCTTACACTCCCAACCTCCTTGGAGGTTCCTCTCTAAACCCTAACTATCAAAAACCTCCTAGATACTAAAAATACATCCCCTAGTCACCATTTACCAGAAAAATGAGACATGAAAAAAATCCTAAGGCTATAGTTAAGGCTAGAGATAAAGATCATGACCCTTAGACTAATATGAAAAGGCTACGACCATGACACTATAAGAAAATGGATACACCTCTAGAGATAGAAGCCAATCATAACACCAAAGCCATGTTTATAAGGGTGTCAACAAGGGCATTCCCTTATTGTGAGCCCCCTTTGACCGTGGCATTTGGAAACACCGTGTAGAGGCATGTTTCTCCCTCCCCTAAATCCTAGAGCTCAACAAAAGGGGGACACAAGTCGTTACGTTCTCTACTCGAATGAATTCCCCTATATAGATTAGTGAGTTGAACATGTTCTACACACGTGACATGATTAGCTAGGTCGACCTCTCAAGATCAGTTCCCCAACTTTTGGCAGTTTCTCTTTTGAGTCTACAAAGTCATGGTTCACCTTGAGTCACCTGGTTTGGACACTTGGATCCGATTTGACATCAGTTAAGCCTGCTCTAAACAAGAAACCTAATTTGAAGACTTGATTTATAAGCAATGTACTTTAAGGCTTGCTTCAATAAGAAAATTTTATCAAATCACTAAAGCATTGCAGCAATCAAGCATGCCTCTTATGGTGTTTCTTTGATGTGTTATTGTCAAAGTCTTACACATAAGAAAATTACAACTTCCTAGATAGATGTTACTATGCTAATATTATCATCATGCTCAGACATGGGCCTATATCATTTGTCATCAAATTAACATTCATGACACAAAACGATTTTCTTCTAGTCTTAAAAGTTCAACCCTCACTATGGGTAGATCAACCAACCATACCTTCAACTTCATCTTGAGAGGAGAACAATACTGGCACTCCATTTTGAGTCCCCCTATCTCATTACAAAAAAGGAAGATGTGATGATTGTCAATCCAAATGATGGAAATTCAAAGGTAGATATGAAAATAAACTTCAAATCAGAATAGTTTCCATGATGAACTATGGGTGTAGCCATAGTCATGAAATTTTGGTCGAAAGGCACTAAGAGTCACCTTAAAATGAGAGGCAGAGATAATCACATCTCAGATCTCTGAGTAACGTCTTGAGGGGACTCATGATATGAAAAAGATTATTCAATGTGATAACATACCAATCAATCAAGTAAATATACCCATGATGAAATATTGGTACACAATTGATAGTCACTTAATGAATTAGAGAAACAAGACTATATATCTAATGATTAGATGATAATTTCATATGATTTTGACATTTAAATTCCTATGAATGTGAAGGCTTTTGACCAAAGAAGATTTCACATGATCTAATGCAAACTACCTTGGTTGGACCTTGTCATTGAGGCCCGATCCAAAATTGTTCCATACTCTAGTTTTAACACAAAGGACTAGCTTTCAACTCAAGTCCATGTAGTGCAACCTCATCAATATTCCCACAAGGGATAAGGTAACATAGAGCACCCACCTACTATGCTCCCTACCTTTCTCACACATTTGGGCCCACAAAACTCCACATTGGAATCCCATAGATGGAGGGGGAACATGCATGCACCATGGTCTCCCTAACTTCCCACTTTGATTTTTCATTTAAAATACATCTAGAAGGCCCCTGAAAAAATTGCGTAGAATTGACACATACCACACGCTCCCTACATTGACTAAGTTATCTATACTACATTCCAAACATGTTTGGAATACTCTAGAGGGAGGGAGCCCATTTAATGCATGCCCTCCTACTCCCAACTATCTTATAGGATACCCTCTAAACACAATCCCTGGAAAACCTCCTAACCACTATAAACACATCCCATGCCTGCTATCTATAAAAAGGAGTGACTAGACAACACCTAATGGATGGAATTGAGACAAGAGATCAAGTTCATGTCTCCAAAGTTTTCATTTTAAAAATGTTGCAACTAAAAGGAAAATCCCCTTTTAATAAAGGCCGCACTTTTGAGTTACAAAAACCCAGATCTAACATATCTACCTATAAACCTAAGAGAGAAAAGAGGTCTCCCTATCTTATTACAGAACAAACGAAGACATGACGATTGTCAATTCAAATGATGGAAAAATAAGAGGTAGATATGAAAATAAACTTTAAATTAGAATAGTTTCTATCATGAACTATGGGTGTAGCCATAGTTATGAAATTTTGGTCTAAAGGCACTAAGAGTCGCCCTAAAATGAGAGGAAGAGGTACTAACATCTTACATCTTTGAGTAACATCTTGAGGGGACTCGTGATATGAAAAAGATTATTCAATGTGATAAGATATCCTATTGAACAATAAAACATTAAATAGATCCATGATGAAATATTGGTACACAATTGATAGTCACTAAATGAATTAGAGAAACAAGACTATCTATCTCATGATTAGATGATAATTTCATACAATTTTGACATTTAAATTCCCACGAATGTGAAAGCTTTTGACCAAAGCAGATTTCACATGATCTGATGCAAACTACCTTGGTTGGACCTTGTGGTTGAGGCACGATCCACAGTTGTTCTATCTATAGTTTTAAAACCAAGTACTAGCTTGCAACTCAAGCCCATGCAATGTGACATGATCAATATTCCCACAAGGGATAAGGTACAATAGAGCACCCACCTACTATGCTCCCCACCTTTCTCACCCATTTGGGCCCACAAAGCACCCCATTTAGAATCCCATAGATAGAGGGGGAACAAGCATACACCATGTTCTCCCTGCCGTACTTCTTTGATTATCCATTTAAAACACATCTAGAAGGCCCCTAAAAAGGTTGTGCTCAATTGACACATACCATACACTCCGTGCATTGACTAAGTTAGCCATACCATATTCTAAACATATCTGGAATACTCTAGCACATTTAATGAATGCCCCACCTACTCCCAACTACCTTAGAGGCTACTCTCTAAACTCAATCCCCATAATTCCTCCTAACCACTATAAATACATCCCATGGCTGCTATTTATAAAAAAGAGAGCCTATACAACACCTAATGGATGCCATTGAGACTAGAGTTCAAGTTCATCTCCCCAAAGATTTCATTTTGAAAATGTTGCAACCAAAAGGCTAATACCCTTTTGATAAAGGCCGCACTAGAATTCCTCCTAACCACTATAAATACATCCCATGGCTGCTATCTATAAAAAAGAGAGCCTATACAACACCTAATGGATGGCATTGAGACTAGAGTTCAAGTTCATCTCCCCAAAGATTTCATTTTGAAAATGTTGCAACCAAAAGGCTAATACCCTTTTGATAAAGGCCGCACTTTTGAGTTACAAGCACCTAGATATAACCTTCCTACCTATAATCCCAAAAGAGAAAAGAGGAAAGGTCCACATCTACCCCTATAGTGTAGTAGTTTGGGCCTAAGAACCATCTAGAACTTCTCCTTTTTGCCTTTACAACACACAATGGTGTGATGAACTGAGCACAAGTGGTTGATGATCTTTGGTATTTTATTGTTATACCTAATCTATTCTTCACACATGGTTATCTTTTTATTCTTTCACTCTTCCTCTCTCTCCTTCCATCACACCAACAGTGTGAGGATATGAGTACCAAGCATTGATGATACACATGCAATTTTTTATATACAATATAAGATTTATAGGTTATTTGTGATTATTTTATCTTGAAAAGTATGACCCATATTCTAAAAAACAAAACTTATATGACCTTTTTGGGTTTTATGATACCATAAGGGTGTCATGGTATGCCTAAAACCTTGCCCACATGTAACATTGCACCTTACCTTATTTGTTTTACCTTTTGCCTTATGGCCTCACATTCTAAAGCTTTTCATGGTTTTCCTCATTTTCCCTTATAAATGTGGGGCAAAAACCTCTTTCTCTATCTACCTATCAGTTTCCATCCATTGGTTTCATAAGAGATATGATATCTTTACATAGGAAACCACAATAGTATATCAACACTGACATAATATTCATGTTACAAGTTGAATCATTAGAATTGTGCATCAAACATTCCTACAAAAGTAAAAAACAAAAAGTTAGACAAATTTTAAGATTAAAGTAAGCATCTGCATATTTATCCTAATGTGAACTACATTGGGAAACTAAAATCCCAAAATCAACATAATATAGGAAAACTAATGGATGAAAGATAAAGATAGAAGTATGACACCTCTTAAGTCGATCTTAATTCAAAATCCACAAAAGATACTTTAGAAGGATACATATGGAACATTCTTTTCACCACCTAATATTGTCCACTAACATCTCTTGTCTGAGCTACTACCGTGTATCTTCGATATTCATGAAGTTTTAGTTACTTAGAAATGTTCTGTTTCTTAAAATAACAACATAAAACGATGAAATGAACTCATTTTGCTAGCTCACGAGGGAGTTACAGTTCCAGAAACTATAGCACGTGATGAGAGAAGATGATGTCTTAAATCCTCCTCATCTTTTCATTTTTATTAGAAAAATAAGTATGTTCCACAACTTTCAAATGTATTTTTAAAAATCTCATAAGATGATAAAAATTCATTAATTTCTACAATAGCTCATATAAATATGTTGGATCTATGGGCTCTAGAGGGGGGTAGCAAATAAAGATAAAACCACTTAAATAAAATACATTAGACCTTCAAGATATTTTCTAAAAGACATTGCAATACTAAAATGCAAGGGAAAGACAGATCGAGCAAACACCAAAAGAAGGCTAACAAGCATAGTGGTTCCAACCTACAAACTAGGAGATGAATATCCACTACCTAGAGGGGTCAATCTCTAGTATTTTCAACAATGTCACACTTTTTATACTCCATTATAAGTGTTACAACATATAGACCACCCTTTTCAAGCACAAGGGCTATTATAGCATTCCTTTTTGGGTAAAGGAGCCAATAATTATTGCAAAGGTCTTACTTATCTACTACCAAGAATATTCTACCTTCACCAAGGACTTACCAATTCTTGTAGAAGATCCTTATACTTTGATCATCCCTTCCTTCTTCAAGGAAGTCCGCCTCCTTTTTAAGGGGATCACCTTCAAATCACTGAGTTTCTAGAGAGAGGTCAGGGAGAGAAGTGGAGAACTTCACAAGATGTACATTGGAGCAACTCTCTTAAAATGATCTTACCTCACTCAAATTATATGTAGACTAGTAAACAAGTTGGAGGAGATTCAGGCTCTTGGAGGTAAAAACACTCAACTATAACAAGGCAACATAGAAGGAAAATTTGAAATGAAGTCTAAGATCTCCTTTTATAGTTGAGGTTTCCTACTACCCATTAGAGACACTTAGGGTCAAATTCTAGCCGTTTTGGGTGTTGGTCAAATTCTAGCCATTTTGTGTGTTGTCATGGATGTATTTTCGAGTTTTACAACACTCACTTTGTCATAAAGTGTTGTCGGCTAAGTTACCTTTTGGGATACTCGACCGACAACACTATATGACAGACAATTTGAAGTTGTTGATTGATCTTATTAGGGATGAAACTCAGTTGACAATTTAAATTTGTTTTGATAGTGTAGGGTGTTGGTCAAGTTGCCACCAAGACAAACCCGCATCACCGGGTATTGCAAAAAGCCAATTTGGTTGTTGGTTGAGTTGCCATTAGGACAAACTTGGTCGACAAGCCAATCTTTGAATGCTTATGAAAAATGCCAAAAAGGTGTTTTAATGTTAAAATTAAGTACTATAAATTTCCGTTAAGCTTGGTTATAAGTCACACATTCAATACCAATGATTTACAACATGATTCTAAAAGAGATACTATTTAATATTCAAAACTTATATTTGCAGTGATTTGACTTGATTTCGACTAACTAAGCTTTGCTATTTCATCCTCTTCATGTATCTAATACCTAGAATTGATCTAAAATAGACATATTAAATATGTATGAATGAAATGGTTAAATTATCATCAAAATATGGACAATATATAACTTCTAAGTCAACATTCTCCCCCTTTTTGAAGATGGCAAACCATTCCTCAACATATTGAAGAAGACTAAAACTATAAACATTTTACCGTTCAGATATAGGGGACTACATGAATGTATGATAGAAATTTTCTCCCCATTAATTAATTCTTATCTCTATATGGATGATTAGTTTCTTCAAAAACACAACCACCATACATATGTGGCATGTAATTTTCAGTAAGCAAGAGATATGCAATTTTAGAGTAATTTGGATATGGAGCCTAGCTATTTTTTCCCTCATTGTCATATCAAAAAGGGAGGGGGTAGAAGATCTAGGTTAAGTATTATCCAATGCATAAGCACCATATACAAGCAAAAAAATATAATATGTAGAGAGAGAATTTATAACAATAAGTCATACATAAAATATAAGAGTGCATACACCAAAACTCATACAAGTAACAAAGCATAATGTTAAGAATACATGAGACAATGATTACAACTTAGAGAAAATCAATCCATAATGAAAACCCACACAACAATAAATGACAAGACATAGTAAGTAGTAGCCTTGGATACAAGTACCATATGTAATACATGCTAAGTAATCAAAATACAAATACATAGGCACTCTAAGACCTAAGAACTAAATCATATGCATAAATAACATAGTCACTAGAAGAGAAAGATGATTGGTATGAAGGATAGGGGGAAGGGCAATATAAGTTCATGCTTGACATGATGTGAATGAGATCTTGGTGAAGATGTTCCTGTAACTGCATTTTATAGGAATTCTAATACATCATGTAACCCATGAGGGTCTCATAGGACACAAAAAAGGAATCCCTAGTAGGTCTAGGTGGCCGAGGAGTATGATGGAGGAAGAGGCACTAGGGGTAGAGGATCTAGAGGATGGGATGACTTCTTTACTATGGTTTCACTGATGCACACACCTTTCCTATTTGGAGAGTAGTTCAAATCCTTGAAAAGGGATTTCTTAATGAGGAAGTGTAACAAACCACAAATAAGGTTAGGGTATGGAGGATGGGAGTCCCAAGCTTTCTTTTTTGAGTCAAAATAGCTCATGTAATGAAGGATGTAACTGGCCCATTTGACTCAGGTACCATGAAGGATACAATACAATATCTCTATGGGGTTCTCTACAATGTCTATTTGATTCTTCTTTGAATGATGAGTGAAATGATGTGTGTCTTGAGATCCATAGAAGATCATGGTAGGATGGATTTCTTCCTAAAAGGTAGCTTAGGCTTCTTCAAGACATTGTGAATGTCAGACATAGATAATTCAAGAACAAATCTCTTCTGTAATTCCTCGGGATCGAGGAAGTCAAGGTGATTGGGATAGGTATACATCCAATCTTTGGTGGACAAGGATCCAATCAAGTAGCTATTTTGGTTCTCCTAAATAATTATGATCTGAGAACCTGCTGTCATGGATTTAAGGATGATATGGGTTCTAGGTGGAAGTACAAGGGTGGTGTAGTTCTGTGTAAGGCTAGCATAGAACTCATGGAAAACCTTAGTGTTAGCGTAAGAATTGAAAAAGCAATATCGTTCAACACAAAGAGAACCAAGCCATTCTCCAAGAAAGAGCTTCTTGACAATAGTTAAAATTCATCTTTAGTTTCCACCAAAGTTCACAAAGGAAATTGGGTATGTAAGAGTATCTCTTTGTAGTGATTTACAACTTGAACATGGATAAAAAGGCTCTATTGTAGGAAAGGATGCATGTGGAAGGACCCGTGTGAGGAGAGGAGGTGTTTCTAGATGAGGAACTTTGTTTCTTCTGCTTGTCACCATGGGAGATGAGATAGATGGAGAGAAAATAAGAACCAAGCTCGTAGTAGAAAAAATCACCAGAAAACCTCCTAAAATGGGCTAGGGTTATGTTAGGGAAGATGATCAAGGTTGGGATAGGCTAGGAGAGAGGTATGAGAGGGTCTAGGGCTACAAGACGGACACAAATGAGGGGTTGTGGGTCAATTTCCTATAGTTTAGAGGGAGAAAATAAACCAGAATGAACCCACTTATGAGTTATACAACAATGTTGTTGGTCAAGTTTGTGTTTTGGGTGACTTGGCTAATACTATGTGCAGTTCAGTCCTCAAGAAGCTCGTCGGTCGACTTACCCTAGGGCAAACTCATCCGGCAACATGTTCTATCACAAATATAAGAAAATTAATTATAGGGTCCTAGAGCCCTATATTAAATCATTTAACTAGCCTAGCATGTATATCAAGCATATAAAGGCACATTTTCATCATCATTGGCTACTATTTTGTGTTAAGACAAGCATTTTTCAATTAAGACCTATTTGAGTAAAACAAGTCATTAAAACTTGACATTTTAATAAAAAAAGAGCAGATGATATTCAATTTTAAAAAGAAACAGAGAGGAGTACAAAACCATTTTTGCTAGGAGACATAAAATCATCATTAATGGAAGTACTAAGCACCATTTTTGCTAGGAGACATAAAATCATCATCAATGGAAGTACTAAGCAATTTGATCTAATAAAATTAAATTTATCTCTATATAGAGGTTTCATGAAAATATCCACATGTTGATTTTTCATGTCCACATGGGTGATATATGTCTTTATTAGCAATTTGGTCATGGAAGAAATGATGGTGGACCTCTATGTGTTTAGCTCTACCATGCAATATAGGATTGTATGATAAGTTAACTGCACTAGTATTATCACAAAATAAAGGAGAATCGTAATAGATCACATTAAATTTTTGGAGCATTTGCTTCATTCAAAGGAAATGGGAAAAATAACTACCAGTTGCAATGTATTTAGCCTTAATAGTTGATAGAGACACAATGTTTTTCTTCTTGGAGAAGCACAACTAAACATGGTCCTAGGAGGAAATAAGTGCCACTTGTACACTTTCTATCAACTAATCACCTGACATAATATACATCACTATAGGTTGTAAGAGTAAGGTCCCTTGACATAGGATACCATATCCCAAAATTTGGGGTTTTGGCTAGGTATCTTAAAATTATCTTCATAGCTACAAGTTGGGATTTTCTAGGGCTTGATTGAAATCTAGCATACAAGCCAACACTAACCATTACATCTGGTATAGAGGCAATTAGATATAGTAAACTACCAATCATACCTCTATATATCTTATCATCTACCTTTTCACCTTCTTCATCCTTGTCATGTTTGGTGGTGTTGGACATGGGAGTATCCATTGTCCTTGTGTTCTCCATCCAATACACTTCAAGAGTTTATTAGTGTACTTGTTTTGGTTGATGAAGTTTCCATTTTTTGTTTGCTTGATTTGGAAGCCAAGGAAGAATAAGATCTCCCTCATCATGCTCATTTCAAATTCACTCTACATGAGAGAACTAAACTCCTTACAAAGATCAAGATTAGTCCCGCTGAAAATGATATCATCAACATAATTTTGAATAATTAGGAAGTTGTTAGAAGCATGTTTTAGAAAGAAAGTAGAGTCAACTTTTCCCATGACATAAACATTATCTATTAAAAAGTTTCTTAATTCGTTATAACCAAGCTATAGGGGCTTGTTTGAGTCCATAAAGAGCCTTTTGTAATAGAAAAACATGGTTAGAATGTTTGTCTTGTTCAAATCTAGGAGGTTGAGACACAGAGACTTACTCCTCTAATTCTTCATTCAAAAATGTGGTTTTAACATCCATATGATAAAGTAATAAATTTTTATGACTAAAAAAAGCAAGTATCATTCTAATGGATTCATGTTTAGCAATAACAACATAAGTTTCATTCAAATCAATACCTTCCTATTGGTTATAACCTTGAGTTAATAACCTTGCCTTGTTCCTTACCACATTATAACTTTCATGTATCTTGTTTATGTAGACCCACTTGCGTCCAAAGATCTTTCTATCACTTGGTCTTGGCACTAGAGTCCACACCTTGTTATTCTCAAATTTCTCGAGTTCTTCTTACATGGATAGGATCCACTCATTATCCTTAAGAGCTTCTTTGACATTCTTTGACTCAAGTTGTGAGATGAAGGCATTGTTGGATTGTTCTTCATTGAAAGCAGTCTGCGTCTTTACTCTCTCAAAGGGGTTGTTTATGATGAGCTCTTTTGTATGATCTTTTGCAAAGCGGGGAGTTGGATCCTTCTTCCATCTTCTTTTGAGCATTCCACTTCATCCACCTCTTTTCCTTTATTGTTGATGTCTAGTTCTTTCAAATCTAGGAAATACTTCATCTATGACATCATAATTCATAACATTCTTGGAAATAGAGGGTTTAGTTTAAATAAATTTAACATTAATAGATTCTTCTATTTTAGATAGTTCAATGTTAAACACTCTGTTATATCTACTTGTTGTGTTATAGCCAATAAATAAAGCCTTTAAGTTTTCACATCAAACTTGTCGAGAAAATCTTTGGTATTTAGAACAAAGCATGGACATCCAAAAATATGAAACAAGTCAATATAAGACTTTCTACCATACCATAAATGATAAGGTTTTTTCTCAAGCAGAGGATGTCTAAAAACCCAATTTTGCACAAAACAAGCAGTGCTAACGGCTTCGAGCCAAAACATCTTGGGAGTGTCATACTTCAAGAGCATTGTCCCAACCACTCTTGCAATTACCAATTATTACTATATACTATCCCATTCTTTTTTGATGTACGAGATGAAGAAAATTTGTGCATGTAACCACATTTTTTGAAAAATCTTTCAAACAAATAATTTTCAAATTCTCACCTAGGGTCACTACAGATACATACAATTTGGAAATAAGCTTCATTTTCATTTTTTTGCAAAGAGTATAAAAAACATCAAGCATATCACTCTTTGAAACCAAAAATAAAGTCCAAGTAAAGTCATAAAATTCATCGACAAACACTAGACAACACTTGCTACCATGAAGTGTTTGAGTTCTCATAAATCCAAATAAATTAATGTGAAGAATCTCAAGAGGTCTCTTGGTGCAAAAGATGCCTTAGGATTTAAAGAAGGACTTGGTTAGATTTCCATGTGTGCAAGGATGGAATTCCTCATCCTTCTCAAAGTCCAATTTAAGAGGTCCTTTGACCAATTCCTTTTTGCTCAACTTCTTCAATTGATGCATATTGACATGACCAAGCCTACATGCCACAAAGTTATATCTTTCTTATCAAGAACTATGCATTTACCAAGAATAGGCTTAAGAGAGATAAGAAAAATAGCATATGGATTCTAATTCTTGTTTCCTTATATATAACATTGTAAGTGAGGGAATCTAGAAGCAAGAATTTAATAGAGGTAAAGAGAATAAGATATCGATTATCACAAAATTGACTAAACACAAATTAAATTGTGATGTAGGCCATCCAAAAGAAGAACATTTTTATACATAGTGAGTCGCCTACATCACCCTCACCTACCACTTACCTTTATTGTTGTCCCCAAAAGTCACTGAACCTCCTTTTCTTCTTATAAAGGTGTTGAAGTGGATTATCCACCAGTCATGTGCTTGGAGCAACCAATATCAACAATCCAATTTTCTTTTTCCTACAAGAAAAGAAGAGGTCGGTGCCCAATTCAAACTTTAGGATATGGGGTTAGCTTGTGGAGTCATTTCATGTTTGGGTTGGTCTCCTTCTTCTAATAAGGACAAAAAGTAGATCAATTATCATCCTCTTACAATGAGCACAAACCGTTGATGTCTTAAGAGTCAGAAGTCTGTCCACAGTATATTAAAGGCCCCTTTCTCTTTTTCTTACCTTTTACTTTTCTCTTTGGGCCTCCCTCATATCACAAACCACTACTACCCACTTTTCAAGTAGAGTGTTCTAGGACTTCATTTAGAGATTTTTCAATTTTAGGAATTTTCACAAAGATGCTCTAATCATATGGCTATAATCACTAAGAGTTATGACAATAGAAGAAACACTAGGAAGATCATCTTGAGCATGCAATAAGTCGGCCTCCAAATAGAGGGATTTAGTTAGATAAGAATCCTTTTCAAGACTTAAGATAGATACTTAGTTATTAGGAATGATAGGTCTAGATTCAAGATCTTTAAATCTAGCAAGAAGCCTAGCATTTTTTATTCTAAGCATGAAAAGTCATCAATATAAGTTTGGTTTTCATCTTTAACATCATTGATTTTCTTGAGATAAATTTCATTTTCAGTTTCAACCCATTATATTGAAGTTCAAGCTCAAGAAATTGCTCTTAAAAAGAGTCTATGCTATCATTCTTGAGTTTCTCATTTTGTTCAAGTACTTCTATTCTAGCATATAATTCATCTACCATTTTTCCTAATCTCTTATTTTTATTTGCAATGTGAATAAGAAGAATGGGCAACATAAATCACATTGATAAGAACCTCTTTTGAAAGTTCATTTAGACTTACCTCACTTACTTCACCTACTTCTTCACTTGTGGTCTTTTCCATCATTTGAGCTAGAATCAATAAAGGAAGAGTTCTCCCAACGAACATGGGTTGTATTGTTGCCTCTTCTTTCTTTCTTTCTTTCTTCTCCTTCTTCTTGAATTTAGTCTCTTTGTTGTAGTCCTCCTTCTTCCTTTGGCTTCTCTTGTGGTGTGACTTCTTAGATTTTGTACATTTGTTTGTTTAGTATCCCTTTTGACCGCATTAATAGGACCTACGAATAGATGAGGAGGAAGGTTTACCCTTGAAATACTTTCCCTTTGAGAAATGAGCTTTAATATCACTAGGGGAGTCATATTGTGATAAAGTCAGTTTCTGGCTTAATTTTGAGGATGAAATATATTTTAAGGTGTGTAGGATGTGATGGAGTGGACTTTTGGAACCTTTTGAATGCTTAATTACATTTTGAGAATTCTAAGTGTTTGGTAAAGCTTGATGGTTGATTGAGGTTAATATCATGTTTAAGATCCTTTTTTTTCTAGGGGAGAAACCCTGAACCAGCCAAATCCCTTGAACCAAACCAGCCTAGCTGAACCAAGGAAAACCCAGCAGAACCTAAATCAGTGCTGACCAGGGAAGAAGGAGCTACACCTCTCATAGGCCACGTGGCGACACGTGATTGGCCAGAAAAAGGTAATAATTCAGTAAATGTCTACATCTTGTATAATTCACGGTAATCAACACACTTATCAGAAAAATGCATGTAATATACCAAAATGTTTAGAAAAATGTGCATAACAACATGGAACCATCATATCAGTCTTTTGATGCACTAATATCAGTAATATCATGTAAGATGCTATATACTTATTTAATGGATAATAAATATCAAATGAAGACCTAAAATTATGAGAATGCATCAATAATGCTGAAATGTGTTTTAGAATCCATGTGAGATTAGATATGATCATGTTATGTCACATAATCATGCATTTTGCTTAGAATGTCTATCTAGGGCTTATAACCCTAAATAAAATACTATTAATACATTGATGATCAATAAATGATGAAATTTACAGAGTAAACTCATATCAGTATATGGAACCTCAGATTTAATTATGAGATCACGATGATGCACATAACTCACATTATATGAAGAGCACCCTTAATACATGTGATGTAACCCTAATATGTTTAATGGAAGTGACATAATGTTAAATATGTTCACATAATAATGTGACACATGAGTATATCCAGTTGATGAACTATAATATGGAAAATGACATCAGTACGATAATTCCATTACAAGAATACACATAATCATGAGAATATCCAAATGAGTAAGCAAACCCTAAAATGGACATAACTAAGGTTGAGATGATGATAACTTGATGGTAGTATGTGATCTTGTCTTAACTAGGGGTTTGACCAAGATATAGTTGACATGAGGGATACCTGTGATTAGGTTTGTCTCTCTTGATCAAGGTACACCATTACCTCTTACTTGGCTTATTATACAATATGCTTGTGTTATATGGTAGTAAAGCCTTGGCATATGACATTGATTGAAATGATTGTTCTTGTATGATATGTTGCTTGATTTTCCATACTTATTGTTATGAACACATCAAACATAATATATCTATTCCATTATATGAAAGTACTAATTCTCTTTGGTAGCATAGTGCTGGAAAGTGATCATTCTCTTTGGTAGCAGATCACATTGTACAATGATCTAACTATTTGGTAGTAGATCATAATGCCTTACATCTCATACTCTTTGGTAGATGAGATGATGCATTATTCCCTCAGGTGGCAAATGCATGGATATATAATGGAAAATGTGCTTAAAATATGTGTTCTCTTTTTCTAATGAATATCTTTGTGCAAGTATACACTTTTCTTATATTCTTCTGTTATTGCCAAGTATTAGTTTTATCGTATTGCCAAGATATGATGAGAGGTATATAAAACACACATAGGCATACTCAATACAATATTCTTGAATATTGTACTAATGTGTACCACATGTAATCTTTTGTTTAGGTTGTGGTTATGCTCTTGAAGATCCAGGATTGTTGAGAGTTGTATGGCGAGCTGATGTACAAGTGGACCTGTTGTCTTAAGATCCTATAGTTTAGTAGTAGTACATGTATATATATATATGTTTTTTGTTCAATATGTAATAACAAATGTTGTAACAATTCATTATGTAATTATATGTTGAATGGTGAACATATGTTGTATGGTTTGTTATTTGTTCATGTGCATGTACTACTGATTGTTTCCTTCTGACTCCCTTGATTTTCTCTTTCTTAGCCTAGTGTGTGATGTTTAAATTGGGATTCTCACTGAGGTGTGGGTTTCAATTTGTACGTCACATATCATATTAAGTTTTTAGAAAATCGAGGGATGTCATAACTGGTATCAGAGCATGAACAATAGCAAAGCATGACATTTGTTCATTATGCAACTCAAGAACCTTGAACCTTAATAATCTTTTAGCATTAGATTAGTCATCTTTTAGAGACTAGATCTGAACTAGCCTCTAGGTTAGCACCTAGATGTTTGAGAACTAGGTCTAGACTGGTGCTTCTTGAGTAGCAAGTCCTTAGATGTTGTTCTTTCCTTGTAGTGCAGCGGTATGGGACGTTGCACTATTTGGAAATGACGTGCATCAAGGGAAGAGAAACCCTAGACATATTGCACACGTTGTCTAGAGTAGCTACACTAGTCTACCCCTTGTTCTCACCCTTTTCACTAGTTTCATGACACTATACTCTCTACTATGTGTGGGACAGTCATTTTCAAGATTTGGTTTTTGATTCCAAACGGATCAAACCTCGATAGTTTTCTCTGATGCTTGTTTTATCGGAGAAAAACTATACAATATTTTATTATATATATGTATTACAAAAATGAGCCCCCACACATGTACGAGTAGGAGGTGGTCATATAACCTAAGTGAAAGTGAATGACATCAGTCTAGAAGAGAGAGTAGTTCTAGATTAGATGTCTAGAGCCTTGTTGGAATATATGATAGATGGAATAGATGAAATAAGTTTTGATGATATGATGAAAGTCTTATATAAATGACATAAGATGTTTATGATGATATATGTTTGTCTTTGAGGACTTAAGTTCAGTTTTGAGGTGCAAGATGAGTTTTGATGATGCAAGTAACTGGACTTTTACGAGGTAAGATTAGATAAGCTAAGACAGAGTAGTGAGTCAACATGAGCCTCAAGTTCTTTTATAAAGGAGGACCTCTAGTGTCGGGACCAGTTATAGGGTTAACTCCAGAGAGAGTGAGACCCAGAGGGAGAAGGTTAGAGAACCTAAAATCCAAGATATGAGAATTATGAGATATGTGATATGATATGTCCTAAACTAGAATACTCCTGAGTGATTGAGTTGAGTCGCTTTATGCATGATTCCTATAGTCTTGCTGAACCTTAGATGTCTTTGGGAGGACCAAACCCTAGAGTCAGAGAGAGGCGGGTTATGTGTGCATATGTGAATAAGAATATGAGAACCTACCATCTGGGTGAGGGAAAGAGAGTCCCAAGACCCTGTAGGAGGTATATGTTTTACTTTCTTTGAAGCCTCATGCTCGGGTTGGTGGTTCCTTGTAGGAATCTAGTGGTTATGTTGATAAGAGAGTTTTGGGTAAGCATAACTCATGGGTAGGGACCTATGAAGAGTATAGCATACCATGTTTTGGTTTGTGCTTATGTGGCTAGAGCTAGTAAAGAAATCAACTAGTGCCAATGAGGTTTACCTAATAACCATGGACTAAGAGAGAAAAGATAAAGTATACACATATGAGATACTCATAGAAATGAGTGAGCTCAAAGATAT
Organism: Alisma plantago-aquatica; assembly: GCA_963693085.1. Taxonomy (NCBI): domain Eukaryota; kingdom Viridiplantae; phylum Streptophyta; class Magnoliopsida; order Alismatales; family Alismataceae; genus Alisma; species Alisma plantago-aquatica. Next base: position 217,650,603 of record OY856409.1, read on the forward strand.
TGAGCATGACACCACCCTCATGATATGGGTTAGGAGAACCTCAGTTGGATTAGATGAAGTTTTGATATCTGTTTGATTAGCCACTCACATCAGTTTGTTTAGCACAAACATGATATAATATAAGTAAGAACATGTTTTGACCTTGAGATGTGATATTTAGATATGACATGATGGAAAACTTAGAGATGTTTTAAAGCTCTTTATCAATATATGGTTAACCGTGTAAATGAATAATGATGATATGTAAAAATTGTTGGCTAATCTTGTGATGAAATAATTAGTAATGTTACAGTTATTATGAGAAATGAAACAAGATCATATGAATGAAACATGTTACATGAGGTGTTAATCTTAGTGCTTAATAAAGATGAAAATATAGTTTGATAGTTAGCACAACATAACATTTATGATGCCTTGATATGATCTATATGGATAAAGTGGGTTAATTACATTTAACTCCCTCCTAAAAGGCATATGTTAAAGCTGAACATGTTCTAACAATTAGCACAATAAGATGTTGATGACACCTTGATATAATGGGTTAACGTGGCTAACTCCTTTAGAAATTGTTAATATGATGTGGGAACCCTAATGTATGGGTAAAGATAAGGATGAAACCCTAACAATGAGACATGTCATGACCTAATCAGAGTTTCTTAACCCTTGTTTGAGCTTCTTTGAAGTGATGCTTCACCTTAGATGTTGTAAAACATCATGGTAGCTTGGGTATAGTTCTGGAGCTTTGTTTTTGGATATGTTTCACATAGAGTGGTTTTCTAGATGTGGATGAAGACTTTTTGGTTTTCCTTGGAGTACGAGAATGGCTTAATTTTGAGGACAAAATTTCTTTTAAGATGTATATGATGTGATAAAGTCAATTTCTGGCTTAATTTCGAGGACAAAATATATTTTAAGGTGTGTAGGATGTGATGGAGTGGACTTTTGGAACCTTTTGAATGCTTAATTACATTTTGAGAATTCTAAGTGTTTGGTAAAGCTTGATGGTTGATTGAGGTTAATATCATGTTTAAGATCCTTTTTTTCATGTCTTTTTGGGGTAATAAATCGAATGATCAAATAGCTGAGTTTGTCACCGAATTTGAGTAGAATGTAGATTGAGAAGTATTAAGTCTATGGTTAAAATTTGGTGGCAATTCGAGTTTTCTAGAAGGAGTTATTTAGGTTTGAAGTTGATTTAAATAATTGGTGTATTGATGACATTAGAATAAAGGTTACTAATTGATTTCTACAACCATGCATCACATGCCCTTTTAAGTGAAGGAAAGCATGGCCAACAATGTGAATGTATTGTAGAAGGAGCTATGGATCAAATCTTTTGTTCTTTGTCATATATCCTAGGATGCAATCAGACGGTTGGTGAGCACTTTCCTTGCATCAGTTGCAACAGGGTGCGACAATGACATCGACAACTTGGGAACATGGAGGTCATGGGTCTAAAGCACATCTTGAAGGACAAGCATGCCATCACGTTGTGAGGTCCACCCAACAACCCTCATTTGGAGACATCGAGTGTGAGGATAGTGAGGATGAACACCGGTGTTCCCTCTCGTCTTCACTTCAGAGCACTACTGGAGGAGGCACAATGTTAGCAGAGGGACGCTCACAGATCGTCATGCTCAAATCATGATGGTGGACAGACTCCAGGGCGTTGGAGAAGGAACACAAAGGCGGCTGGAGAAGAGACCCAGTGCCAGAGGAGGAGAGCAAAGCCTTTTGCTCAGCAAAGACGTTCCCATGGTGGCAGACTTATTGTGAAGGATCTGTAGGGTGGAGAAAAGCCTCTATGCTGTCACTGTGAAGGAGTGGTGATGGAGCGAGGAGGAGCTTCCATGATTTCCTTGCCAGAGATCCAGCCACCAGCGATGCTAGAATCAAGCCCTAAGACCAGCAACTTGCACCCTAAAGAATAGGGTCTCATGGCACGCGAGAAAGGAAGAGAGAGAGGTCAGATTGCCTGACCCAACAAAAAGCAGAACGAAGGAGCTCTGCGGTGGCGTTGTGCGAGAGAGAGACCTGCAAAACTGGAGGAGCTCCGCGGCTGAGTCCAGAGTCCCGAAACGTTGAGAGGGGTTGTGGGGAGAAATAGCACAGAAGTGTGGGTTTTCTTCTCACCGAAGTAACGCAGTACAGAGGCGGCTGTGAGACAGGGTGGCACATACCTGTCTAGCAGAGAATGAGCAGAGGGTGCCACTTCACGTGGATCATGAGAAAGGAGAAGGGCTAGGGGAGAAACCCTGAACCAGCCAAATCCCTTAAACCGGACCAGCCTAGCTGAACCAAGGAAAACCTAGAAGAACCTGGATCAACGCTGACCAGGGAAGAAGGAGATACACCTCTCATAGACCACATGGTGACACATGGTTGGCCAGAAAAAGGTAATAATTCAGTAAATGTCTACATCTTGTATAATTCATGATAATCAACATGCTTATCATAGAAATGCATGTAATATACCAAAATGTTCAAAAAAATGTGCATAACAACATGGAACCATCATATCAGTCTTTTGATGCACTAATATTAGTAATATCATGTAAGATACTATATACGTGTTTAATGGATAATAAATATCAAATGAAGACCTAAAATATTGAGAATGCATCAATAATGTTGAAATGTGTTTTAGAATCCATGTGACATCAGATATGATCATGTTATGACACATAATCATGCATTTTGCTTAGAATGTCTATCTAGGGCTTATAACCCTAAATAAAATACTATTAATACATTGATGATCAATAAATGATGAAATTTACAGAGTAAGCTCATATCAGTATATGGAACCTCAGATTTAATTATGAGATCACGATGATGCACATAACTCACATTATATGAAGAGCACCCTTAATACATGTGATGTAACCCTAATATGTTTAATGGAAGTGACATAATGTTAAATATGTTCACATAATAATGTGACACATGAGTATATCCAGTTGATGAACTATAATTTGGAAAATGGCATCAGTAAGATAATTCCAAGACAAGAATACAAGTAATCATGAGAATATCCAAATGAGTAAGCAAACCCTAAAATGGACATAACTAGGGTTGAGATGATGATAACTTGATGGTAGTATGTGATCTTGTCTTAACCAGGGGTTTGAACAAGATATAGTTGACATGAGGGATATCTATGATTAGGTTTGTCTCTCTTGATCAAGGTACACCATTACCTCTTACTTGACTTATTATACAATATGCTTGTGTTATATGGTAGTAAATACTTGGCATATGGTATTGATTGAAATGATTGTTCTTGTATGATATGTTGCTTGATTTTCCATACTTATTGTTATGAACACATCAAACATAATATATCTGTTCCATTATATGAAAGCACTAATTCTGTTTGGTAACATAGTGCTAGAAAGTGATCATTCTCTTTGGTAGTAGATCACATTGTACAATGATCTAACTCTTTGGTAGTAGATCATAAGGCCTTACATCTCATACTATTTGGTAGCTGAGATGATGCATTATTCCCTTAGGTGGCAAATGCATGGATATATAATGGAAAATGTGCTTAAAATATGTGTTCTCTTTTGCTAATGAATATCTTTGTGCAAGTATACACTTTTCTTATATTCTTCTATTACTGCCAAGTATTAGTTTTATCTTATTGCCAAGATATGATGAGAGGTATATAAAAGACACATAGGCGTACTCAGTACAATATTCTTGAATATTGTACTGATGTGTACCACATGTATCCTTTTGTTTAGGTTGTGGTTATGCTCTTGAAGATCCAAGATAGTTGAGAGTTGTATGGCGAGCTGATGTACAGGTGGACCTGTTGTCTTAAGATCCTATAGTTTAGTAGTAGTACATGTATATATATATAAGTTTGTTGTTCAATATGTAATAACAAATGTTGTAACAATTCATTATGTAATTATATGTTGAATGGTGAACATATGTTGTATGGTTTGTTATTTGTTCATGTGCATGTACTACTGATTGTTTCCTTTTGACTCCCTTGATTTTCTCTTTCTTGGCCTAGTGTGTGATGTTTAAATTGGGATTCTTGCTGAGGTGAGGGTTTCAATTTGGACGTCACACATCAGATTAAGTTTTTAGAAAATCGAGGGACGTCACACATATTCACTTGAGGGATGGATAATCTTGGATAATAACTTGTTGTCACACAATAACTTGAATTTGAGTTTTGAATGTACTTTCATTCACTTTCTTAGATTCTTTCTCTTATAGATTTTCATCTTATTCTTTACTGTCAAATCTCACTTCATAGGATAATAGATTTCTTATGAGCTCTTCAATAGGAATCTTGTCAAGATACTTTGCTTCTTCAATCATATTCACCTTTGTTTTCCACCGTTTGGGAAGAGATCTAAGGATCTTTGAGTTGTTTATGAGCTCTTTAATAGGAATCTTACCAAGATACTTTGCTTCTTCAATGGTACTCACCTTTGTTTTCCACCATTTGGGAAGTGATCTAAGGATCTTTTAGTTGATATTTTCTTGATCCATACGATGACCCAAAGTTGCATGCCCATTCACAATAGTGTTGAGTCTTGAATACATCCCAACAACTCTTTCCTTCTTCCACATCTTAAAGTGTTCAAGAAGACCATTGAGCATATACATGTTGGATTCTTTGACTTTCTCTATGCCTTCATAAGTTATGCAAATCTTGTTTCAAATGTCATAGGTTGTATCCCAAGAAGAAATCTGGTTGAACTCAATTGGAGTGAGGGAGGAGTAGATGATGCTAATGGATTAGCATTGAGTAGAGATTTTTTCAATGAAGCCCCATCCCATGTCAAAACCTCTCCCTCTGTCTATTTGTAGGGAAATATAACAACCTTCCACATATCATAGCTCATGCCTTGGATGTAGAATGACATTCTATTCTTCCAAAATAGGAAGTTTTTGCCATCAAAGATAGGAGGTTGCATGGAGAAGCCACCCTCAATGTTGAGAGATATCAACAGATTTTCCCTCCATCTTCTCTACTCATTAGAGTACTTAGTTGTGGAGGACCACACTCTGATACCAATTGTTTGATCTATGTGCTCTAGAGGGGGTGACTAGAGCCAAAACCACTTAAACAAAACACACTAGACCTTTAAAATATTTGCTAAATGATATTGCAATATTGAAAAGAAAGGGAAAGAGAGATTGGGGAAACACCAAAAGAAGGATAATATGTGTAGTAGTTCCAACCTCCAAACTAGGAGATGTACATCCACTACATAGAGGGGTCAATATCTAGGATTTCCAACCATGCCACACTTTTTATATTTTATTACAAGAGTTACAACATATCAAGCACCCTTTTCAAGTACAAGGGATAAACTAGTATTCCTTTTTGGGTAAGGGAGAGAATAACCATTACAAAGGTCTTACCTATCTACATACCAAGAACATTCTACCTTCACAAAATACTTACCCATTCTTGTAGAAGATCTGCAACCTTTGATCAATGCTTCCTTCTTCAAGGAAATCCACCTTACCCATTCTTGTAGAAGATCTGCCCCTTTGATCAATGCTTCATTCTTCAAGGAAATCCACCTTATTCTTCAAGGATATCACTTTAAAATCACCAAGTTTCTAGAGAGAGGTTTGACATAGGAGTGGAGAGCTTCATAAGATGTACATTGAAGCATCTCTCTTACAAGGATCCTAACTCACTCAAATTGGATGTAGAGTAGTAAATAAGCTCGAGGGAGACTAGGGGCTCTATCTGAAAAAAGCACTCAACTACAATAGCAAGGGATCATAGAAGAAAAACTTGGAATGAAGTCCAAGGGCCCCATATTATAGTTGAGGTTTCCTACTAGCCAGTAGAGACACTTAGGATATAAATCTATCCATTTTGGGTGTTTCAATGGATATGTTTTTGAATTCTACAACACTCTAACAGCCAGAAACACCTTTCTACAGTTAACTATACAGTGTTGTCAGTGGAGTTACCTTTTAGGAAACTCGACTGACAACACTATATATGATAAAACAATTTGAAGTTGTCGGTCAAGTTTATTTGGGACAAACTCACTTGACTGCTTTAATTTGTTTTATTAGTGCATGGTGTCTATTGAGTTACCACCAGGACAAACTTGATCGACCATGGGTATTTCCAAAAGCCAGTTTGGCTGTCCATTGAGTTGCCACCAATGCAAACTTGACCGTTGAGTCAGTCTGTGATGCCTTATGACACATTCCCAAAAACTATGTCCCAAATAAGTGCTATAAATTTCCTTTAAGCTTAGTTACAAGTCATACTTTCAATACAAGTGATTTAATATTCAAACTTTCATTTGCATTGATTTGACTTGATTTTCAACAAACTAGGGTTTTCTAATTTCATCCTCTTCATGTACCTAATACTTGAATTGATCTCAAATAGTCATTTTTGATATAAATGAATGAAATGGTTAAGTCATCATCAAAATATGGACAATGTATAACTGTTAGGTCAACAAAATACACCAACATATCAAGAAGTTCTATATAGTACCTTATAATTAAGAGAGTTCCACACTCAAGGAAGGAAAAAAATCCATCTATCATGTTTTGAATTAAAAAGAATACAATACATAATCCATGAAAAATCTATTATCAACAAATTCTCATCTTATAATGACAAAACCTTACATTCTTGACCTCTTTATCTAGTAAAAAATTGAACCCAAGTCTTTAATTTTGATCATGTTCCTGATCCTAAAGTATAAACTGCTTATATTGCATAAACTAAGTGATTTCCATGTAGGTAGATCCTAATCTAAAATAATTCTCTCATCCATAGATTTTAGTTAATAAACTGATTCGATGAAATATGTTCACTCATTAGATGGTTTGAATATCAAATATAAACTCATTACAGATAAATATATCCTATTATGTTGATCTACGTTGATCCTTTATCTAGACCAATGCCTTGATCTTAACAATTTTTATAGTTAAACATAATTAAGTTGGCCCTTAGTCATTTTTGTAGACTCAAGATGATTGTGTCACATTTGACTATGAAGGCCCACAACAAGGTAGCCAACCCAATTTAACTCTATGTGCCAAAAGGCATCATCTACGTCCACCTTAAGGTAGTTGGACCATTAATCAAATAAGGACTTCCAAGACAATCATCAAACTATTTTCTAATAACCTTAAGTCCTATACTCTACTAGAAATCATTGCAAAATCCCTATCCTAGAAAGGAATTTTCTAGTAATCTCTTTACTAACTAACATCCATGCCCAAGATTTACCCCTAGACTACAACCAAAAATCTTGACCATCTTGTCAACTACACCAATAATCTAGACGTCACCTAGGTCATTATGTTGTTTTAATAATTCCACCTAGTTAAAATATAAGTAAAATTAGAAAACTTGTTTTTCAAGTCACAATTACGTTCAAAGTATATGATCTAGTTTAGTTTGACATTATATTATAAATAGTCTAGGTCATCTAGATGTTATAAAGACTATCCCATTTTGAAAGATTTTCAAATAATAAATCTTCCATGTCAGTTAGATGTTGAAAGGGTTCCATCCTATTCAATTACATATTATGCCAAGATATCATACACATCAAATAGACATTTAAAGGATTCATATCAAATTCATTGGAACTAAATTGTATAGTTTTCTATCTCATTAATAAATTAAACCAAACAACTTCTAAGTTTATTGAGATGATAAACCAAACAATTATACATTTCACTGAGTGCTAAATAAAATGAACATATAGTTTAGAGACACATTAAAATAAAGGAACATCCACATCATCTATATTTTAAATTGACTCATCTAGGGCATATGAATGTAAAATTAATTCCACCACTTTATCAAGATATTAAGTGGGTTCACATCCTCATTTTAAACATCAAATTGGTACATTTAATAAATTTGTATGTATCACCCATGCATTAAATGATACCATTTAGATCATATGGATGTAAATCTAGTTCAGGTCCCCACATTTTATTTTTCATATTTTATCGTCGAACCTCCTAATCACATGGTTTAGAGAAAGAACAATTTTTGTGCACCCAGTTGTCATCTCTGAATATCATCTAATATTTCCTTAAGACATGTGAGCATCAAATAATTCCTTTACTAATCTCACCTTTTGCTCATCATGACTAAAATATGAGTTAGAATAGGATTAGTCCAACAGTTTCTTATCATACCATAAGCATTGTCTTGATAGGGGAAGTATTTTGACATGATTTTTTTGTTCCTCACCAAAAAATGTTCAATCAGCCTCCCTATGCATGTTGGAATTCTTTTTCCTAATGGTCTATATTTTTTCACCTATTTTATATGTTAGTCTACCCACTTTTATGCCTTCAAAGGTCACAATTTTAATAGATACCCACTTAGAATTGTGTAATATTTAGACTTTAGTTTAGATTGTTAAAATCCTATCTCTTATATATTGTATTTTCATTAAGTGATATATATATATATATATATATATATATATATTGACGTCAAATACTTCATTTATTGACTAGGAGCTACAACATTTGGGACTACAGACATAGAACTAGAACATTTCTCCCTATTTAAGATATCTGTGATATTTGGATGTTCCTCCTCAAGCTGAAACTCGAGGATAGTTTTGTTTTTGAAGTTTTTAGCCAACTTATCAGGGGCTTGGTTCATGTACCTAGTGATATGGCTAATGAAAAACCCACAATGCATCTTGTCTTTGATTTCCATGGCTGTGCGAGTGAATCTAGGTCCAATGTCTTCTGCCTTTGCTTCAATTGCCTTGATAGCCTCTGAGCAGTCAGTTTCTATAAGCACTTCCTGCCAGTTCTTCCTGCATGCCAGATCTAAATCTTTTTGAATGCACTGAAGCTTAGCTACTGTAACTGACTTCTATGGAGTTTTAAACACAAAACCCCCTATCCATGATCCCGTCCAGTCTCTTGCAACTCCACTAATGACAACACCTCATTTGGTCATAACCACATCTGTATTGATTTTAATCCACCCGAGTGGCGACTTGCTCCAATTCTTTATTATTTTAGATTCCTGCATAGGTGCTTGCTTTCCCCACACCTTCCTGATAGAGCCCTCCTGGTGTACTATATATAATTCTTGATGCTTTACATGCTTCTCAATCTTGTTGAAGATAACTTCATTCCTACACTGCCATATGTAGTGGTAAGCAACCAAGAACTCGATGCTGTCCATATTGCTACTCGCTGAATTATCGTGTATCCATTTCTTCGAGTCATCTTCCTGCCAGAATGCCAGTATTTGAGTACCCTTCTTAAGAAGGCCCCATATTGGTTTTACAATACATCAGTCTCTTAGTGAATGCAGTATCGATTCATTCTTCTCTTTACATCTTGCATAAGTCCCATCACCAGTCATGTGGCACTCTTGTCTGTGGACATTGGTCATCAGGGCATTGTGTTCAATGAGCCATAGGAATAAACAGATGCAGTTCGATACTTTAAGTTTCCATATTTGCTCCCACTTTCCTTATACTCTGATATCTCTCCCTTCACAGAGGAGGTTGTAAGCAGATCACATATTGAACTACCAATCTACAGAATGAATCCACATCCTTATATCATCTTTCCCAGATTCCTCAGGTATGGGGATTCTTTCCACCTTCTTCACCACATCAGAACCAAACCAATCCCCCATGAACTTATAGTTCCATTGGTTGTTTGGTATTATTATGCTGGCTACAAGTAGATCCTCTAGATCACTTAGAATAGGTTTGGTAGCATGATCTTTGAGCCTCATCTTCTCTTCCACCCAACAGTCATCCCAAACATTATTTGATTGACCACTTCTCACTTCCACCTTAGAATTCATCAGTAGTATATCTTTCCACTTGCACACCGCTCTGTAGAGATGTGACATGTTCGAGCCATTCAAATGCTTGAAATTTCTATATTTGGGTAGTTGGCTTTCACACCAGAAGCTTGTCCTTTCGGTGGCCAAGTCCCAAGTGGTCTTCAGTAGTAAGGCCTCATTCCACTCCTTCATGGACTTCTGTCCGAGTCCATCATGCTTCTTGTCACATGTAACCTTATTCCAGGCTACTAGGGATAAGGGGTTGGTTTTGTGAGATCCTCCCCAGATGAAACTATGTATTGTTCTATCAACTCTTTCACATAGGTTCATTGGTAGTGTTGCTATTCTCATGACATAGGTCATGATTGTCTCCAAGCAAGCTTTTACCAGACAAACTCGACCAGCCAGAGATAGTGATTTCGCAGACCATGCCCCCACTTTACTGTCAATACTCTCAAGGACTGCCTCGTACATGTTCTTGGTCACCCTTGAGTGGATGATAGGCATGCCTAGATATCTACCAAGATCCTCCGTCGTCTGGAAACTGCATGAGCTTAACACCGCTGCCCTGGTTCTCCTTGGAACACTCTTTGTGAAGAATATCCTCATTTTAGGTTCTAATATTGCTTGCCCTGATGCTTTACCAAATATCCTGAATACTCGTTTGATCTCCTTGATTTGTCTTCTACTGGCTTCTGCGAAGAGGATAATGTCGTCTTCTTTGCAGACGACATGTGAGATACCTGCTCCATTCCTTCTGACTCTTGCTGCCTTCTAGTCCCCTTGTGCCATACTTTGCTTGATCAGTTGGCTTAATCTTTCTAAGCACAACACGAACAGGTATGGAGACAGCGGGTCTCCCTGCCTGAGACCTCTACTCGACTTAAATGCCTCAATGAGTTCCCCATTCCAACAGATTGAAGTGCTTCCTCCCTTAATAGCATTAGTAATGTATTTCCTGATGTTCACTGGGATTCCCACTCGGATAATGGTGTCCTTGATGAACTGCCAGGACAATTGGTCATAGGCCTTTGTCAAGTCGATCTTAATTGCCATCATTTTTGCTCCGTTTTTCTTCTTCATTGAGTGGATTATCTCCTGTATAATGGCAATGTTTCTGGTTATACTTCTACCAGGTATGAAGCTACTTTACTTCTTCGCCACCCAATCAGGTATAAGCATCTTCAGTCTTTCCACCACCATTTTGGATGCACTTTTTAATCCGATGTTGTTGAGTGCTATAGGGTGTAGCTGTTCACATCTATCAGGTTTCGACGTCTTTGGTATCAGGACCATGGTCACTGTACACAACTCTTCCGACAGCTCCAACCCCCTTAAGGCGTTGCACACCGTTCTACAGACTGACTCCCCCACCACATCCCAATGCTTCTGTATAAATAGTGCATCTATGCTATCAAGTCTCGATGCTTTGTAAGGATTCATATGCATGATCACATGTTCTATTTCCTCCTTTGTAGGTATTTTTTCCATGAATTATGATTCAATCCTTGACAGTTCACGGTAAGACCCAGACACACAACACATTCAGTTCTTCTATCCTTGATCGGTTTAGTGAGGGCCTTCTCGAAATGGTTCACGACTAACTGGCATAGTTCTGTCTCCTTAGAAATCCACTCTCCTTCTGAGTTCTTAAGTATGGATATTGTGTTAATTCTCCTTCTCTAATTTACCCATGCATTGTAGAAACGGGAGTTGCTGTCAGCGTTCCTCAGCCAGTTGATGTGGCTTTTTTTGTCTCTATTCCTCCTCCTCTTCCTCCAACACCCCTTCTAGCTCCACCTGCATCTTAGTACACATCTCATTTAATACCTCGTCATAACTATCCTCAAACACCTCATGAAGTAGCTTGATGTTTTGTAGTAGTCGGTCTATTTTCTTCCTTCTTTCTTTAAATTCCTTCCTCCCTGCCTCTGCCATCTTTACTTTTGATTCTTTTAAAATGGAGTTAAAGTCTCCTCTTCCTTGATTCCAACTTCTAGCGACTATAGTCCTAAACCCCTTATATGTGTTCCACCCCGCTAGTACTCTAAATCTACTCTCCCGACTCTTCCTCTCCCCAAGTTTTAGTAGAATAGGGCAGTGGTCAGATTGAGTCTTGGGGAGGTGTTCCACCGAAGCACATGCAAATTGCAACATAAATATGTCGTTAGCAACCGCTCTGTCTAGCCTCTCCATAAGAGCTCCATGTTTATAAGTGAATTTTTCTCCCGAGAAGCCCAAGTCAATTAGACCTGCTTCAAGAAGGGTTTTGCTGAAGATGCTCGCCTCACTGTGGTCGAAGGATGTACTTCTAACTTTTTCATTAACATTGATCTTTGCATTGAAGTCTCCCAGAACCACCCATGGTTCCTGGAATCTACTTCCCATTTCAACCAGGTGCTTCCATAGGAGTTTGCACATTTATATATGGGGATTTGCGTATACAATGGTAGCAATGAATTTGCCATTTATTTTACAAGATACAAACTGTCGATGACAATTTAAAATCTCAACTGTAATAAATTTTTCATTCCAACATAGCCAGATGCCACCCGAGAAGCCCCTAGCTTCCAATCTGAAAGAATTGGAGAAACCCAGCCGTTGAATAGTTTTTTGAGCTTGCGTGCCACTGATTTTTGGTTCTATGATAGCTACCAGACCCAACTTCCTTGCATTATAGAAATATTTTATTAGGTTGTAGGTTTCCTTGTTCCCTACTCCTCTGACATTCCAGCATAGGATGTCACACATTAATAACTAAATTTTAATGTGTAACCAGTATGTACTGGTTTTGGGGTACGTTCTCCTTACCTCCACCTTCAATAACTTCAAGAGATTCCTTAACAACATGTGCACTGACATTCATCACTTCTGCTGGAATATGTCTTGGGCATGCGTAGTGGTACCTCCGGGACCTGTTGTTTCTTCCCAAGTCTCTTCAATTTTGTTCCACTACCTTTAATGCTTTTGTCAATACCAGAGCTGTATTCTCTTCTTTTATCTTTGTTGCAACCAACGCCAGTAGTAACTCCCTTGTTTGTCTCCTCATTAACTCCCTTATCAACTGTCATCTCCTGGTTCACACCATGATTCTCAACAATAATGACTTCATCTACTTTAGGGTTCTCCACTGCATGATGTCCCTTATTTCCTTCCTTCTCTGCCACTTGTTTCTTTTTCCCCTTCTCTGTGTTGGATATGTCCTTCAAGCTCGTATCCTCCATGTTTGGGGTAGTATTTTTTTCCTATGTCAACTTTTTCTTCCAGATTTTAGGCGATGTAGTCTCCTTGTGGTTTCCCCCCTCTTGGTGTGATGAATTTCCACTACTTGTTCCCTGCTCCTTGTCATCTTCTCCTTCTAGGTTTGCAAATCTATTATTACTCAATGCAAAGTCCGGTCCCTGAGCTTTCCTATTATTGTTCCGTCGTCTCATACCTTTCCTGCCCTGCGTGTGCCACTCATCCTCTTCTTGGTTGTTCTCCTTCTCTTGATGCGTGTTCCCCTGTTCCCTGCAATTGCCATTAGGGTTCTTTCTGTTTAGTTTTAATATAGTCCCTCGACTGGTGGCCTACTTCCCCACATTTTAGGCAAGTCCAGGGTATTCCTTCATAATCCACTAGATATTTGATGCCATTAATCCAGATAGTCGATTGTACTGGTTTAGTAGTGTCAATCTCAATAGCCAGCCTAGAAAATTTGCTACGGGATCTGCTTAAAGTGTGGCTGTTGACATTATGATAAATGATATATCATTAAGTGATATATCAAATACTAGTTTTAATTTTATATGCAACTTTTTTTATGATAAATGATATACAATTTCTAATATATTTTACTATCATCTAAAATAAGAAAGAGGAATGACTCTTGTAGAATTAGGAGACTCAGTGCATGTGATTGATGACAACATAAGTCGCCTATGGTGGCAGAGGGTAACCATGTTGAGAACTTGAACATGCCTGATACTTAATAATCTAGAGGCAATGCTACATATTAGTGGTATAGAATTTTACTATCATTCAAAGAGAATAAAGGATACTAGTGGCCGAAGACATCAACGTCAAAGTGAGGAACCATCATATTAAGAGATGTTCTTCAATGTGAATGATGGAACTACATTTCTTGATTTATAGGGGAGGTCAGATGCTAACCATGGAACCACACACACGACTCCATGAATTTTATATAGAAGAGACCGTGGAGGAGGTGAAGAATGGTCACCTGGGGGGAAGCAATCTGGCAAGAAGAGTTAGACTTTGTGATAGACAAATCCACATCGATCCCATCCTTGGACATAAATGATGTAGCATTTGATAATATTTTGACTCAATGGAAATACACAGTGGTGGTTAAAGTAATGGCAAGAACAATTGGATTCCTTAACCTAAGCAAGAAGACTAGACTTATATATAAAGCAAAGGAGGCGGCCAAAATGATTGATTTAGACAACATGTATTACATGGTTCAAATGACAATGGAGGATATTTTCATCACAACACTCATTGGTGGACATTAGCCAATGCTTGGCTCTTATTTTAATGGTTCAAAGGTGGCACCATGATTTCAACCCTATTGTTGATAAGCCTGAGACAATGAATGTTCGGGCAAGAATACCAAACCTTCCATCATGTCTATACGAGATACAAATCTTGGAGAATGTAGAAAACTTGATTGGTCACATAGTTAAAGTGGACTCAAATACTTGCCAAATGAAGTGATGAAGATATGCAAGAATCATCATCGAGATAAGGACTGATACACCATTAACAATGTAGGTACTGATCAAGAATAAGTTGTACAATGTTGAATACAAAAATGTTCCAATACTGTGTCTGAGATGTGGCAAGGCGAGTCAGTCTAAGGAGATTTGTATCCAAGAATCTCAAAAACATCAACGACAGCTAACTAACCCCAACCCAAAACTAGACATGATGATGTGCAGCAAGAAGACATATTCACAAATAACATCCATGCAAAGAAAACTCGACAAATGCAACCAAAAAGGAATAACCAGGGGGCACCAAACAGTGAATATCACAACAATAACAAATTCTCAACATTAGAAAATGAAGAGGAGGCAGTAGATGAATAGGCCATGGAGACATATACACTAGTATGCCGGGAAACAATATAAAAAGCCACCAAAATGTAGGAAGGTGGGACATGCATGCAAATAATCAAAGGACACAAAAAGGCAATATGGAGAAGGGGATGCAATTTACCAGAAACCAGAAAGAAAACAACAGTGATACTGAGCAAACAAGTAAGGTGTAAGATACATAGAAAGAGGATGAACAAAGGTATAATGTAGAAATAGGAACGAAGGAGGAACACAAGGTTGTCAATACGATAGGGGACACAATGGTAGTCAATCGAGAAATGGAACAAGAAGGGGTGTTTGATTTGGTGATGGTACAATGCCAAACTTGGCCTTCAATTATAGGGAGAGAGAACCACCTGATGATAGAGGTCACTTGAGGAATCATAGGTTGGATAGGTCTCAGTATGAGGGATACACTTCATCCCATGAGAGGGGAAAGTATACACATATAGAGGAATTTGAGAAAGAAGCCACCAGTGTGGGCATGTGAACCCCACTGTAGAAAACACCACCCAAAATTAATGTTTCTGATATGGAATATTCAAGGTGTTTCTCATCAACACACATAAGATTATTTATGAGAGCTCAGGTTGAAATACAAACCTCTAATTGTGTTTCTTATCAAAACAAGGCAAACAAGGGATGTGGTGGATGATACTATTAAAAGACTAGGATTTTCTCGATCTCATAGAGTGGATTCCAGGGGTTTCTCTGGTGGGATATGGCTGTTGTGGGAGGAATATGCAATTCAATTGCATATATTGGAGAGTCACTCACAATATATCCTATGTAAAACTCAAAATAATATGTTATTGACGCTTGTGTATGGAGATCCAAAACCTGCACCGCAAAAGCTTCTGTGGAACCAAATGTGTCACCTATCACAAACAATAAAGAGTCTATGGATACTATATGGGGATTTTAATACAACACTGAGTAGAGAAGAAAAGATTGGTGTAATGAGTTTCAATCAACTTGTTGCAAATGAGTTCAAGAATGTGATGGATGAATCCAAATTAGAAGATATGGGAGCTATAGATCCATTAACAACATTCAAAAGGGGCACACTCTTAACACAATTGAATATGGATATTGCCAACAGAGAATAGCTGGAAACCTTCCCTGGGACATCGACAAAAGTGTTACCTAGAACATGATCAAACCATGCACTGCTTTTAGTTTCTTGGAATGTGAAGCTAGGTAATAGACAACCACATTTCAAAATGAAGGAGGTGTTGAAGGAATGGCCTGATTTTGGGCAATTTTGAAAGAAAGTTGGATACAGAAGGAAACCTATGATGAAACATTGCAAACATTTCTAGCCAAAGCAATGGTGTGGGAACAAGCCAAGAGAAGTAAGGAATACAAGAAGAAGGTGAGGCTACTAAAAAGGATTACACATTTGAAAGAAATTTTGAACAAAGGCTACACTATATATGACGATTTAGTACCCATCTACGTTAAAACCCAGAACATATACTTTTGAGAACATCGAACAGAAGCACTAGTCATGATGTACATGGATAAGGGAAGGAGAGGTAAATACAAATTTATATCAAAGTTTTGTCAGTGTGAGGAGGGGAAGAAATAAAATTTATCGATTAAAGGATGAAGATGGTAATTGGGTTGACAATGAGATAGAACTAAAGCATCTCATACTTGAGCACTTTCAAAAAATATTTACAGACATGGAGCCAGAGAGAAAAATCCCACCCACAAGGAATTACATTTGTTGTTTCTAGGATATATCGGTAGAGGGAAAGTGCTTATTGCATCGGCCAACCCATGAAGAAGAGATACATAATGCACTGAAAAGAATGGCACCTTCTAAAGCCCCAGGACCCAACGACATAGATGTTGGTTTCATGCAAAAAAACTGGGAAATCATGAAGGAACTAATCATAACAATAGTGAAATGAGTATTCCAAGGTAAACCTATGACCTAATAACTCATACAATCAACAATTTTATTGATACCAAAGGTTACAAACCTAATAAATTGCAATTGGTACGTCCTATTTCACTGAATAATACCACTGCAAAACTTTTCTCAAAGATTATTGTGTAAAAACTAAAACAATTTATGCCTACATTGATATCTTAATTTCAATAAAGTTTCATCCCATGATGGCGAATAAGAGACAATATAATCCTTTCTCAGGGGTGATGCATTCAATGAAAATCAATAAAGGAAAGAAGTGTTGGATGACAATGAAGATAGAGATATCTAAGGACTATGATCGAATCAATTGAGCATTCATTGAAGATACTCTTAAATGCACATACGTTCCCCCCACACTGATCACATCATCCTTCAGCTAATCAGACAAGGAAAAACACAAATTGTATGGAAAGGACAACTGCTCCCATCTATTCAACCAAACATGAGTGTTCATTAGGGTGATACAATTTCACGATACATCTTTGTTTTCAATCAATTGGTGAAAGAGGGACGCTAGACACTAGTGAAGGCAGATAAGAAAGGAATATCATATACACATCTATTTTTTCCAAATGACATCGTCTTGTTTGGAGAGGCAACTACAACATAATCCAAAAGGATGATCCACTAACTAAGACAATTTAAAAAAGCATCATGGGTACAATTAGTAAGAGAAAAATCAGTTCTACACTTCCCCTCCAACACACAAAATCACATCAAAGGACAAATAGCCGAGCATCATATATAAACTACACTGCAAACTTGGAGAGGTACATGGGTGTACCCATGATCCACAAAAGATGCATTGAAGAAGTATATGAAACTCTCATAAATAGAATAAAAGAAAGAATTAGCCCATGGACAACCAAGAATATAGGCCTAGCTGGTCATGTCACATTGACCAATTCTGCACTAAGTGCTATACTGACATACATAATGCAAATAGTGAAGCTCCCTACATGAATAAGCAATGAGACAGATCAAATGGTGAGGCAATTGATCTGGAATAGAACCAAGCAAGACAGGTACATGAGTAAGGTGGTGTGGAATAAAGTAATTGCAACCAAAGCGGGGGGGGGGTAAATATCAAATTTGTAAGAGATCTTAACGATGCCTCTTGATTAAAGTTTCATGGGAGTTCATTTAGCATAACAAGGCACCATGGTGTGCGGTAATTAGGAAGAAGAATGAAATAAATGGAATGAGAAGTAACTGAGGACCAAACTCATGGAGAAGTATTTCAAAGCATATACTTTCTATCCTAAGTCAGAGCATGAGGTGCATCATGAATAGGGAAGACAAAATGATGTGGGATAACTAGATGTGAAGGTCTACAGCCTCACCAGTTCCACTGCGACAACCCATCCCAGACGACCTAAGAGACCTGAAAGTTCTACGAGATGGAAAGGAGGATGATACATGGGATATGGAATTTATGAAAGTGTAGTTTGATGATAACAATGTGAATTTGATAAAAAATAAACCTTCTCCCAATACTTTGGTTGGGAGAGATTATTAGGTGTGGACCCTGGGAGATAAAGGGATATTCACTACAAATAGGCCTATAAAGAGTTGATCAAGTCAAAAAGGACAGTGGCCCAAGGCAAATGGCAAAAGTTGTGGAAGTCATGAGTAACCCAGAAAATAAAAATCTTTTTATGGTAGTCTCTGCACGATAGTTTGATGACCAATGTGAGAAGAAAGCTTATTGGCTTGGCAAGTGATGATACCTATACAATATGAATGAATGGCCAGGAAACTATATGCCATGTACTGAGAGACTGCGTAATGGCACGTCAAATCTGGCAAACTATACACCCACAACTCCAGGATAACCATGGTTTCTTTCAAGAGGCCAGTTTAAAAACATGGTTCAAATGCACCAATTCAATGACTACAATTTACCCAAGACAAGTGAAAGAGTGGGCAATCACCTTATGGAACATAGAGAAAAGAAGGAACAAGTTCATATTTCAATCTAAATCCATACCATCTGGACATGTGGTGAATGACATCAACCAAACAATTTATGACATTTGTAGATCCTTTGCTAATCAAATGGTCAATGTGAGAAGTACAACAGAACAAGAACCACATGAATTGTGGCAACAAGGTATGACAGTCATCAATGTTGATGCAGTTGAAGATAAAAGGAATATGCAACAAGTGGCTTGTGCAATTTCCATAGATCATACAAGTAGACCAAAGTTATTCTTGGGATTTTCTCATGAATCATCCCAAATGTATCCACTACTTAGCATTTGGGTTTTTAGAGCTAGAAAGTCAGGTTTTGTGTTATTAATCAAGATTTTACTGAGATTTTAATGAAACATGAAGAACTTAAATATGTATTGTTTGTTATATTTTATTATTTCACAACTAGTAGGCTAATATATGGATATCTACTTTTATACTTTATTCATATTATATTATATTTGTGATTGACATCAATATAATTCTTCACCAAATTCATAGACTATATAATATATTTTTTTCTTAAGCACTGGTATACCCAGATTGACCCTAATTTTTATAGTAAAATAAATTTTGTTTAGAAAATATTATGAAAGTGATCCATTGTTCCTATTTATGGTTTATAAGTGAAAATGTATAGATTCCCTCAGTACTTGTATATATAATCAATTGATTTTGATAGATAATTTCACAATATGAAACCTCAAACGTTCAGTAATAGTACACATTTTCTAGTTATTAGAAACATTTGAATTATTTTAGTATGATAAATACATAGTATGAGTACTATATGCAATCTCAACATTTCAGTAATAGTATACATATTTCCAATGAATCAAAAATATTGAAATTCTTATAGTGCAATCAATATACATTATGAACCTCATCAGTGTAGTTTGAGTATGGATTTTTATGGATAATTAATAATTTCAATACATTACATAAGAAAATAATATAGATACATGTTCAAGATAAGAACACTTTAGCATTGTATAAAAAAGTTAAGGAACCAAGTAGACATTTATTTCCATGAAAATCATAGAATCTCTTTGAAGATCAATACTACAATGATGAAAATAATTCACCCACTGGTAGAGTCTAGAAGAGGTCATCAAAGTGTCAGTGTGGCATGAAGGTTTAAACACAACAATGATGGCCTCTAGATAAACAATAGGACATTCACCATAAATAAGAGATCATGGTGGCATACAAAAACAATCATAGATCCTTATGGTACCAATATTCAATATAGTTGCATTTAAGTATCCAACACAAAGTAGATATTCCATAAGTACCCAAATTCACTTACTACCTAGTGAGCTATCCATTATGGAACCAGTGATATATGTGATTATCTAGAGTTACTTGACTCTCTGTTTGTGTATCTAAGTTTATAGGAACCCAATTGATACAATTGACTGCTATAAACGCCAAGGCCAGACGTGGCAAGCCCCATTTTTTGTTGTAAAGTTAGTTGGGTAGACTTATAATCATGGGTCACATCTAAGTTTTGTATAATGATATTATAGCTTCCTACAATACCCTCATATGTTATGATACACTTCATGTGTGTCCAGGTCATTAATAAAATGAATGAGTCATAAAGTAAATATATTCAAGAAATTATTGTTTATAGTTATTCTCAATATTAGAGCATGTTGAATGGTTTATAATACATGTTTCCTTGGTTTTATGGTACCTATTTTATTCTAATTCATCATATGCACATTGTCATAGTTACTTGGTGAGTTATCATCCCTGAGCCAGTATATCACATTATACTGAATTATTTTAGGTTTACTTGGTGAGTTATCATCACGGAGCCAATATATCACATTATAATGAATAATTTTAGGTAACCTTACTGACTATGAAGATAGAAACACTTTAGGAGAGTCTTATTGCCAAAGTTTTTTAATATTTTTTGGTATAGGGTTATTCTAGGTCCATGTCCACTCTATATCCTTAAGTGTTGGGAACAATAAGTTGTAAAAATTAAGTGTTAACACAATGCATTTTCTGCTCTTGTATTACAATTAGTCTTTGAATGATTCATATATGTGAACATGATAACAAGATCAAGTGACAAGAAAGAACATTCATGTAGATAGTATAAGTGTTGAACTTTTATGTGATTCCATCCTCATTCATATTTTATGGAAAAAATGTTTAAAAGTGTTTAACTTATCCATTTTGATCACATCATATTCCAATCACATTGTATAAGATGTTATTATGGTATTTATTGTCTGAGAATCATTTTTTACATGCCCATATATAAGCTCAATCAACTATCTAATTAACAAATTAAGATCCAAAAAAACATACCATGTGATTATAGATCCATACAATCTCTTATTCTCTCTGTGGGTATAATCTCAACAACCACATATTTCAACTCCTAGACATCACATATCTCATTTGGTATACAACACCCTAAACATTGAGCTAACCATAGTAACAATTTCAGGTTAGTCATTGCAATCATCCCATTTCATATCTTCTAATACAATTAGGCACCCATGTGGTTTCATCCCTCATTTAAAAAGACTGATCAAGACATTTTTGTACCACATTAATTATTTTTAAAGTAGGGTGTACCTTTTTTTATATATTTACCTTGTGATCAAGGCTTTACCCATTCTAGATAACTACAAAAAAAATATGCACTTGCAAGTGGCATCATTAATGATGCCATATATAAACTAGCCCTCCCAGTCAGAAAGAATATCCAAAAATTAATAGTCCCTACTTGCGTTGAGTTTCATTGGATAATATGACTGTATAACTATAGATCACAATAACACCATTATGTTTTGTGGAACTATTTGGAATAAAAAAATCATTGCAAGATTACAGAGAATTTTACTTAAATTATATATAAGACATGTATAAATATAGGGATAGAGTTTTATTAAAATATTATATTTTCTACCATGTCTACATTGAAGAGGGGGTTTTGTGTTATGTAACTACTACATGATTTCAACTTATCTCAAAGTTGGTGGCCGGTTTAAATGGAGGGAGCACAAAAGTGGTGATGGGGAAGGTGACTGGAAATTCTTGCCCCAACGACATTCTTCATGAAAGAAGGTCGGATGATGGAGCTCAAACGCAACTCGCTACTCGATCCTCTATCTCAAGAGCGTCCTATCAGGCTTGGACAAATTTGTTCACTATAAGAAAGGAGGAAGACATATCGAGGTTATTGAAGAAGGATGTCACAGTTCTGGATAGGAAATTTCTATATTCTAGGGCTATTGCGGAGAAGAATTGAGATAGATGGAGCCGATCTGTTGCTTCTTACACCATCAAATTGAAACCACACTAGCCTTCACTGACAGAGTTCCATATCTGACTTTGGAAGATCAAAGGATCGATTGAGATAAAACTAAGCGGTAATGGTTTCTTCATAGTAAATTTCTCATGCGATGAAGATTTGAAGACCAATATTAAAGGAGGACATGGTTTATTACTGGGAAGCCTATTGTAGTAAAAAAAAGGGAACGAGGTGAATCGCTTGAGAAGTTAAGCTTGTCTGAGATCCCAATATGTATTAGAATTTTTGATCTGCCTCTTGAATTGTGGGATGATGAGATTTTTTCCTTTACTGATTTGTACTTAGGTCGGCCAGAGTGAGTTGATATCGCTACACATGCAATTAGTAGATTAGAATTTGCTAGAATGCAAATCCTTATTCTGGCAGATTCCTCTTTTCCTAAGGAAATTGTTCTTATAAGAAATGACGGTTTGGAAAATATTGTTCATATTGAATATGAATGGTTTCTTGAGAAATGTAGATCCTGCCAAAAATTTGGCCATGAGGATAGCCTTTGTTTTGATCATCCAAAGAAGATAGATAAAGGTGAGAAGAAACCTACCCGGAAAGTCTGGGTCCAAAAGAAGGAAGGCTACCGAAGAAATGCCTCGTGAAGATTATTTTGTTAATGTAGTGACTAAGATAGTAGATATTGTTTTGGAACAACTTGTCAATGTTGATAATGTTACCTTTTGGTTACCCCATTAGGATAATGCCCTCTCTTTGACATCTTTACTATAGTTCAAACACAAGGAAGCAATCATGAGTGCCCCCAAAGCTTTAAAAACATCAGAGTGTGGCGTTCAAGAACCTCAATCTTTCACCAAATAGGTTTTCTGCTCTCAATTTCAATGGGGAGGATGACGATGGAGTTGTTATCAGGTTCAATAGGCTTCTAACCAAAAGGTCCAATGATTAGTCTAATATCTATTATCTCTTGGAACATTAGGGGAGAAAATAAACAACTTGGGTGTGTCTAAGAGGACATAAATAGGGTGGGAGATGATATTGTGATCATTTTGGAATATCACAGTAGTCTTGATAACCTTTTTGATGCGGTTCAAACTATGTGGAATGGTGCATCCTTTATTTCAAATAGTGAATTATATTATTATGTTAGAATCATTGTGATGTGGAATAATAATGTTATCTGAATTAATAATCTTTCTTCGCACTGTGAAGTATCTATCGAGATTTATATTTCTTTCAATTTGCAGTTTATGGTTTTACCTTTGATTTGGAGAGGAAGGAATTATGGGCGGATATTGTTCATATTCCTAGATATATTGATAAACCTTGGTGTATGATGGGTGATTTTAATGCGTTTATATGCAATTGTGAAAATTTGGGTAAGCATCCTCCTACTCATATCTCAGTGAAGGATTTCAATGATTCTTTGAAGAACAATGGTCTTTTGGAGAACCCACTCAAGGACCTTTATTCTCTTGGGATTGAAGAAAGAAAAATGGAAATTCTACTTTCTCTAAGATTGATAGTTTTTTTCTCTAATCTTCTAATTTTGAATTGTTTCATTGATGTCTGGGCTCAGGTTATATCCATTATTCATAGTGATCACATAATTATCCAAGTTAGTTTGTCTTAAAATATGAAGAAGGGAACTCCATTTAGATTTATTAATGATTGTCTGAGAGGGAATGACTTCCTCAAGGTTTTTAAAGATAGCTGGGAGAGCACTATGTTCGAGCCCCCCCCCATGTATAACCTCTATTGCAAATTGAATCAATTAAGAAGAGTGCTTATTTCCTGAAATAAAGATTATGCTGGAAATTTTATGGCTAATACTAGAAACTTGAGGTGGAGGATTTGGACCTTCAAAAGGCGATAGATGATAACCCTTTGGATTCTATCTTGGTTGCAACGTTGTTGTTGTTAGGAAGAATTCCTTTGACGCTATGGATGATGATGAGCTTTTTTACAAATAGAAGTCTAGTGTCCTTTGGCTCACTGAAAGCGATAGAAACACACATTTTTTTACACTTCTCTTAAAACTCACAAGATCAAAAACACTACTTCTATTATCAAGATTTAAGACAAATATGTTTTTTATCATGAAGTTATAAAAGAGCATATTGTTGGCAACTACGAGAATCTTTTCTATTCTACTTCAGATTCTATGAAGGATTGGAAGGATGAATGGGTGGTGCCTCATCTGTCTCTGGATTAGGTGAGACATCTAAGTAGGTGGGTTACTAAATAAGAAATAAGATTAGCTATGGATGGTCTTAAGTGCAATAAAGCATTTGAACCTAATGGAATTATTTTTTTTTTCAAAAATTCTTGGGACATTGTGGGAGGGGATGTCACAAAGGTTGTGTTGAATTTCTTTGATAACTCTAAGCTCCTAAAAGAGTGCAATAGAATGATTATCACCCTTATACCCAAGAATTGTGATACTAAAACTATCAAAGATTGGAGACCAATCTCTTTATGTAATAGTATCTATACAATTATCTTGAAAATGTTGGCTAATAGATTGCAGGGAGTCCTATCTTATATTATTGACTCAAGCCAAGTGGAATTTATCAAAGGCAAGAAGGTTGGAGATGCTTTTCTCTTAGCTAATGAGATTCTGAGTTCTTTTCTGATTAATTCTACTGGCTGTGAACTTTATCTAAAAGTTGATCTATCAAAGGCATATGATATTGTGGGTAGGAAGTTTGTTTTTTTATGATAATGAAAATGAAGTTACTTGGGTATTGGATTAGGTGGATTGACACATTTTTCAAAACTACTTTATTTTAGGTGCTATTAAATGGTGAACCTTCCGGGCCTTTTACATCCACTAATGCGATACGTAAGGGGACCCCATTTCCCCATATTTGTTTGTAATCACCATGCATGGATTTAGCTCTATTATGAAGTGGTTTGTTAATATTAGACAAATTGATCCTTTAAGGGATTCTAAGAAGTTTGGTTTCTCTCATTTGATTTTTGCTAATGACCTGCTAATCTTTTCTAATGACAATGCTAATAATGCCACTACCATCAAGGATGATTTGAATTTATTTGGTGAGGCTTCTGTCTTGAGGTGGATTCTTAGTAAAAGTCATGGCTTTCATAGTAAAAATGTTGTGGAAATGGATGTGGTAACTTGCTTGAATGTTAGTGTCGGTCGACTTCCTATCAAGTATCTAGGACTTCCCCTTTTCCCTGGCAGACTTACAAGGATTATGTGCCTTCCTATTGTGGACAATGTTAGAACAAAGTTAATTTCTTGGAAAAGAAAATAATTACCCATGGCTGATGGATTAGAGATTGTGAATTCTGCGTTGTTATCTTACTATTTTTTCTACTCAGTTGCATTTCCTATTCCCAACTCTATTATTAAAGATTTGGATAAGATTTTCATGAACTTTCTCTGGGATGATTCTGAGGAAAAAGGGAAAATTCATTCTATCCCTTGGGAGCATGTTTGTAAAACAAAAAAAGAAGGTGGGCTTGGTATAAGGCACATTGAAGATTGGGTCACTACATGGTTAATTAAGAATCTATGGATTGTTTCTATGAATAAAAATTCTCTTTTAGTCAAGTGGGTGCATGAGAGATATATCATAATCTCTTCTATTTGATGTTGTATGTCAAAGGCAAATTTCTCCTGGATTTAAAGCCAGATCCTTATTACCCATTATAAATTCTTGGGTGATTTTGAATTGGAAGTTGGTAATGGATAGAGAGTACTCTTATGGAGAGATCCATGGTGCTCTGGTGGTAATGATCTCCTTACGATTCTTGGTAGATAACTTATGTTGAGGTTTGGTAGAGATGGGTTTTGCAAAGTATCTGATTGTATTATGGATGGTAGCTGGAAGTTCCCTGTTATTAGAGGGTCAAATAATTTTGTTGACTTCTTTAAAACTCTAGAAAATCCTTCTGAGTCCCGTGATGTAGTTTTCTTCATAGGAAATGGTGTAATTCAATTTAGAGATGCTTGGGAGGCCTATAGACTCAACTTTCCTGAGGTGGAGTGGGCAGATTGGTTGTGGTCCAAGGATGTTCCTAGATGTATCTAAATTTTTCTCTGGAAAGCTATCTTAGATAGTCTGCTTACTCATGATGTCCTTATGCATTTTGGCTTTACATTGCTTCCAAGTGTTCTATGTGTTGTGAGCATGAGGAATATTTTGTTCTTTTGTTCTTTAACTATTCCTACCTAGTGTGCTTTTGAATCTATATGTTGATCTATATGGGAGGCATATTACTGGCTAGAATCTATTATTTCAGACTGGCCGCGAGGCTAACATTTTTGGAATTTTTCTTATTGATTCAATTTGGAAAGAAAGAAAGAAATAGCTTTTTCAAGGAAGGTCCTATGATATTGGGGTTCTTTGGAGAAGTATACTAGATGATAGAGATCTTATAGCCTAATCTCTATAGTTTCTATAGTTTCTTTCTCTTCTCTATAGCCTATCTTTTGTATAGTTACTCGTGTCTTCTCTCCTTTTTCTGTTTATATATTGTATAGATACTTTTTTCATTTTCCTAAAAGAAAAAGAGGAGACGAGCGCTTGTTGCTGTAAAATAAAACTTATCTCAAACTTTCACTAAACATGTACTCACAAGGTTTATAAATGCATTCCATATTTTTTGTTTTGCCAAAGACATAATGTAGGTTCATTGATCACTGTCAAATTATCCATTCACTTTTTCTTATAATATAATTAAGAGGTTCAATCATATTCATATCGCACCTCTCAGTAGGAAACTAAAAGAATACTACATAGTCATTGTTCACACATGTCGCTCAAGAACACATATCAACCCAAACTAACCACATCACACCTTTCCCAAACAAAAATCCCCAACATCCGCCATATGTGTCTATCTAAGCCAAATAGGTATCCCATCATATGTTGTTCAACAAAAAGAAAACAAAGATGAGAGTCAAAAAGGGACATGTAGACATCATCCCAACAAAAATAAAAAACTACTAGGTCAAACACAACCAACCTATAGCAAAACCAATAAACAACCAATCATGCTCCTTCAGAGCTAGACAACTAGGCTTTGCGGGCACCAAGGAAATAACAACTCTATAGTAAGAATCTATGTAGACGATCCATCAACCCAAAACCTCCTAGAACTACATCCAGGTCCTTAGATGTTGTATCTCTTCTTCTTGCACCACCTAGCATTCAAACTCACTATCCCAAATTATTTTGTTTAGTTCATCGCTAGAAGATCTCCCACCATCCCTCCATTGTTTGTTTTTGTAGTAAAAATCCACCCCACTCCTTCCTAGGATATCATGACTTA
The DNA here is from genome assembly GCA_963693085.1 of Alisma plantago-aquatica. Classification (NCBI taxonomy): domain Eukaryota; kingdom Viridiplantae; phylum Streptophyta; class Magnoliopsida; order Alismatales; family Alismataceae; genus Alisma; species Alisma plantago-aquatica. The sequence goes on from OY856409.1 coordinate 217,678,025, forward strand.
CCATGACACAAACTATGAATATGAATATAAAAGTGCGGCTGGTGGTGCTGAGATGGAGGCCTGGGGGCGATGACATCCTCCAAACATCCATGGTTGAGGAAGAGTCTATGTCGATCCTAGGCCACCACCCATCGGCTGTGTGAGGGTGCTTTTCAATAGGGATCTGGTTGAGCACCTCATGCACCCTAGGTGAATTGAAGTGGTCAACCGGGGTCACTTATGATGGAGGAGGAGGTTTTAATGCCTCCATGGGAAGTTGCAAAAATCTCCCAAAGTTAGAGAAAGAAACATATGCCCCATCCATATCCACAACAGGCACCTTTGTGAGTTGCAAAGAGAACCAAAAGTAATTAGCCAATTGCATACCACATGGGACGTCTTCTTTAAAGGCCTCATAGAAAAATGAGGCCTCTAGAATTACATGTAAAAAACCCCTTCCATCTAGTTAAAGCTTTTACAACACTAAATGATCTTATAATTTGCTAGATTGATATGTAATCCCAACAAACAAAGAGGATCTCACTTAACTAGTCCCAAGACAAATTCTTCTTCCTAGGTCTACAAGTTGTGTCTTCTTGACGTGAATTAGATCACAAAACATGTTTGTCATAACCTCAAATAGGTTGGATGTGTCACCCTTAGTTGGAATAAATACATGACACTATCATCGGTTATGCATAAAATCTCTTTCATGGTTGTAAAAATGACAGTGAGAAGGCAAACCAACTCATCCAATATGCTAAAAAAATTCATTCAATGATTACAATAGTCCACAACTAATACGTGGCACTCATTCTGGAATCTTGCTCAAGGTCGAGATGGAGAATGGAAAATCTTCTTATAATAAAAACATTTATAGAATTGACTCAGACTAATGCAATGGTCTTGTCATTTCCATCTTTAAGGACAGTGATATCAAGTGTCCTTTGGGATATAGTAAAAGGAAGGAAGATGATTTTCCCCAACCACATTAGGCATAATTGGGATGTCCCCAAATCATGGTCATCGATCATATCACCGTCTCATCTTCTATATATCTGTGGTGGATCAGAGAATTCTCCTGTGGAGGCTGGTCCAAGTTCCCCACCTCCATATGATGTGGTTGTTGATGAATGGGATGCTCTTGCGGTAGAGAAACTTTGTGTGTCTCCATAGCTTCCACTTTGTTGACATGTACAAGGCTATCAAACTCCACTTGTTCCATTTATTTAAGGTTTTTGTCCTCATGTTGTTGATAAGGTTTGCTTGTCTGTATCACCTCATGTTCACTGATATGTATATTGTCAAAGACCTTATTGAGGACCAAGGGGTCTTCTTGGTTGAAAAGAAATTCTATATGGGGGATAGATGCATATTGAGACACTCGAGATAATTCTTGAGCTGCCCTCCTCTCCATAACCACTCATCATGACATGAAGGAAGGAGCTCGACCTCCATATCTCTTGGGAAGGTCCTACTCCATCTGGTGACCCTACACCATCAAAGGGATGAAGAGGGTGGCAATGTTCTGGAGACAAGCCTCCAGACTAAACCTCGCCATGGATCTTGTGATCTGCCTCTCTGATAGGGATCTCCATAAGGTGTTGATAGCAACATGCCCATCATCACAAGTGGTAACAAAAGGATCTAAAGGGTTGCAATCCCCAATAGTGCCTGAGGGGATGCCACCAACAACATCGACAAGATGTAAAGTGAGAATATATTAATGTTTTTAAAAAATTGGCGATTCATTCATCCCGTCGCCTGGGTTCGAACTCATGACCTCTCGGTCTTACATCATTACTTTTACCACTGGGGTGCCACTTCATTGGAAAGTGAGAATATATTAATTAGACATATCTATTTGGATTGATTTCATATTATGTTCAAGACTAGTGTTGTAAGGAGTGGGGCCTGAGAGGAGATCCACTCCCTACATGATTTTGAACAATCAACTCATCTATTCCAAATACGCTTGGAAGGTATGTTGGAATAGGTGTACATTTTTTTCTTCTCAGATGATGGTATACAAGAATAACTAGATTATAATAATGAAATAATATTTTCATGACTATATTTAATTTTACAAAATTACATTGTCATCATCACCTTCCATTAAGGGTTTATATGAAAGTTACAAATTAAGGATCTATGTAGAGGGATATCCAAATATCTCAAGTCTATCTCCCAAAGAACTCCACCTATCAAGTCCATGTCACCATGTCTAGTCTTCCAAGTCTTACACCTGTGGTTATGCAACCTCTGGGTGGGTTGAAAGCAACACCTAGAGAGAAAGGAAAAAAAGCAAGGACATCAGCGAACACTGAGTATGTGCAGAATTAACAACGAGGCACTACTTTAAAATAGTTTAAAAGAAGAGTATCATAATAAGGGACGTTCAAAAGGAAATAGTTTCAAGAGAAATATCAGGTCAAAAGATAAGGCATGTATAAACTAAAGAATATCAAGAGGGAGACTTGCCTTTAAAAAATTTCCATTAACAATATTATAACATAAATTAAGCATGTAACAAAAAAAAACTAAAATTATTTCAAGTAGGATTGTGACATTGTAGGATCTCAGTCTAAAATAAATAATGGGTGGAAATAGCACACCCTGAGTGAAGATAGAATGGCCCTGTAAATTATAGGTGGAGATATCACACCCTGCACAGAGATAACACACCCATGTATATATTGTTGTATATATGTAACACAACATGAAATAAAGATATTATAAGCATGCAAGAAAATAGGGAAAGGCAAGTATAAATTTAGTCCATGCGAAATAACAGGATGAGAACATCCAAAATATATCATGTGGGATCAGAAGGCACACAAGTATTGTACAAGAAAATAAGAATATCACAAAAATAGAAAAGAGAACATCAACTAATGCTTCATATGAGAAATACAATTTGGTCATGATAGTAGTGCTTAGATAATAGAAAAGATCCACACACCTCATAAGAAAATAGTGCTTAGATATAGAGTTTACAAAAGTCCAAAATCAATGTTAGGTCCAAGCCTAGGTCTCCTAAGAACTTATTAAACATATATGTAGGATTAGGGTTAGGTCTCATTAATTATATAAACCCTAGAAATCATCCTTTATTATTATTGAATTAGGTCTTTAAAACCATATTATGTTGTCGATCATATTTTTCCTAGTTCATAACATATTTTAGTTTATTTTTCTAGACTTATAAATTATTAGTTATGAACTTTTACAAAGTCCAACCAATTAGATAGATCCATAAAAATTGCATAATTGTTATATTGAAATTTGGCGGTGAAACCCATATCATTGGATATATTAAAAATTTTAGCATTCCAAAATAAATTTTGTTTTGATTTATAGATTAATATATATGGATTATAATAACTCTAACCAACTATAAACTTCCTATAAAATTACATTTTTATATGGAAAAGTGCAAAATTGATACCATTGGGTGTAGCAAAATCCAATAATGCTAAAATTTTTACTTTCTTTTGGCAAATACATTGATTATAATGAATATATAATATAATAAAGTTTATTGGTTAAATAACAAAATTGCTTTGAGAAATTTCTCATATCCCTTCGCATATGATTTATAATCGTGTAGTATGACATGGGAATATCACTAAAGTGCTTGGGACAAATTCAAGGAAGAAGGCATAAACTCCCACACATAGTATGACATAGTACAAATCAAAATAGGGGCAAAAGAAAGAAACGGTCAAAAGATTTTTTTTTTTGAAGCCTTTATGCATAAAAGAAGATGTCTGCACTAGGCTTTATGGAGGAAATTGCACTCTTCAACCTCACATACAACATTCTGGAAAACATGAACAATATACTATGAAGATCCTTCTACTCTCGGAGAACCATGATGGGTATAGAGACAACAACAAACTCTCGAGAAACCTTCCGCCAATACAACTAGAAAGGACAAATAGGAACCACATCTTGGAGATTAATGCAATGAAAATTGAAACTAAAAATAGAAGCAACTGAGCATTTAAAAATCTCTTCTAATTCTAGAAAATTGAATAGAAGTTTGGTAAACAAATCAACTAGATAAAACTCTGGGAAGAAAACCAGAATATGGAAATTTTTGGAGAAACCTGTCGATAAAATAGAAATAGTCAAATACCACATGGGAAAGCTAAATTACTTGTGATGTGATCAAGAGATATGGTATAGAAAAGCATCGAGGGCCTCTGTTGTATCCTATCATGATGAATTTGTGGGTGAGAGGGTTTGAGACCAGCCGTTGTGAAGTATTTATGGCTGATGATAAAACTAGGTATCGATGGGTGTACCAGAGACAAAGTAGGAGATCAAACAAGTCCTTGGATGAATATTATATAGATTACCATGCATGGGTTTCTATAGGGAGACACATGGTAGTGGTGGCTAATCACTGTCCATGATCCATAGAACGCATATCTTGGGGTATATACATTACTATCATCAACTAGTCAAATGGGATGTAGATGCAAAAAGATAAGGGAGAAAAATAAGTAAATCAAAATGTGAATCCCAATGGAGGGATGCAGAAGAAAGTAAGGAAATGTTAATAAATAAAAAAGAGGAAGGGAAAGCAAGAGAAGGAATCAGAAACAAGAGAGTACCATATGAGAAAGGAAATGGAAAATAAAACATGATATGTAGAAAATTAGAAACCTATCAAACAGGCTGTATTAAATTTAACAATTATTAATCAATGTTTCCAATTGTATTCTCTTTCCAAATTCATTTGAGGGTCCAAAAAAAGTTTGAATAAAGTAATTTTGACACATATGTTAATTAAGACATGTACAATTCCAAATTCACATTAGTTTTTTATTTATTTTTGGAATGTCCAATATGTCATTTACTTTATTGGAATTTTTTTGCTTCATCTTATCAATTTACTTTATAGTTTGTTTATGGATACTAGCATTATCCAACTAAAATGGAATTTGTCAATTGGATCAATTAATACATGAGAAATATAAATTTAACATTACTTTCTTGTTAAAAAATTATATAGTTAATTATGTCATATACATTAACATTTAGAAATATTAAAATAAATATTTTTATAGTATATATTAGGTTACTATATTGGGTATTTATGATCCTTTAAAAATTACCCACCCATGAAAGAAGTAAAGAATATGTTATTTTTACTTAAAATTCATCAATCTCTCTTCAATCATCATCAACTATGTTTGTTTCTAATTTTCTTTTGGATAATAATAACCTACTTTCCCAATTCATGTAGACGCTTCCATATTATTAATAATATCCTCCAAAGATAATCTAGGAGGAGAAATCTGTATTCTCTTACTACTTTTTACAACTGATATTTTACATCTAATTATTTAATACATACATGTGTGATGCTATTTTTTCCATATGTACTAATCTTTGTGTTTCTAAAACAAATTTCGTATTTTATTTCTTTTATGATAATATTTGCTTCCCATAAATTCCTAATTTTGTATCTCCAACAGTTCCAATTGTATTCATTTAAAATGTTTCATATATGTGTAATTGGTTTAGACACAAACTTATATTTCATTTATGTACATTATCCCATTGAATCAACTAAGACATTTTACATTGATTTTACTTAGTCAGAGGTGATTTATCATGTTTAAGAATTATTATTATTATTTTCATTACATCTCATATGAAACTATATATTATTATTTTTTAATTCAAGTTTAATTTTTTAAGGATTTTAGATTTACTATTGAAACAAACCATCTCCATTATCATTTGTATCCTTTTTATGGATATTAAAATATTTCCCATCAGTCTTTGACACACTTTTTACGTGCGTAGAAACACAAGTGTACGCGTCACTGTAATATAGGCCTTTGTGAGGCCCGAGTTGAACTAAGGGACACGTGAATTATCAGAGACTACTACTAACTACTCGCAATCAGCTAGACCGATTAAATAGTTTGAAGTTGTTGTAAAATTAAAAGAAAAGAAAATAAAACAAAACAAAACAATCGATTAAATGTTTAGTTTAATCAATTCAAGATGAGATCTTTAGGATTGTGGTTTCACCGCAGGTTTTCATTGTAATAAATTCTATATAGTTACTCAGATTTATCTCTCTATTTGGGTAGTGGCCTGAAATCAGAATTGCCCACTGTCGTGGTACAATTCACTACCTATGTCTAGGTCGGTTCCACCGTCGTAGTAACCTATACCCTAAACTAGGTGCATTAAACTCGATCTCTCAGTATCCACCATTAACCTTACACCACCTTGTTCAAGGGATTTGTCAATTAGCATATATTTCATCTCTTTTCAACCATTAATTCTTCTTTCAAAGTATTTAAGGGCATTAGATTATTATTATGGTGATCAAGCATAATAATATAATTGAGAAAATGAAATTATACCACGGATTTAAGAGATAAAACATGAATTACTATGATAAAATTGTCATACAATGAATTCCCAGGCTACTCCCAGTCCTAAAGATAAAGGGGATTAGCCCCGCATGTTCATCTCAAAGCAAAAGATGGTAGAGAAAAAGGGAAACATGGGGAAAAACGTGATTGAGTGGTGAAACCTTTGAACGGAGAAGATCCAAACTCTCCTTGGTGTAGAATACACGTTCTCCCGCCTTTCGGTGGTGGAAAACGTCTTCTTCGGTGTCTTGAACAGTTGGGGCGTGCTTCTGGGCTCCGTTCTTCTCTCCACACCTTCTCGGGACGTGTGTAGCGGATAATGACGTGATCGATTGCTCTTGGCCGCCGTCATTAGGTATAATCACCGAGTTAGGTCGCAAAAATATCACAGCCGTCAGATTTGGATCGATATGAAGCAAACTTGTATCTGACGGTGTCGATACTATCGACACGGGTTGATAGTATCGACTCTGCACTATATCGGCTGGTCTCCTTTCTCTTTTCTTTGTCGCGACTGATGTTATCTCGATACCATCGATGCAGGTCGATGGTATCGACTCTCTTAGGCGTCGCTTTTGTCTTTTTCCATCGCTGAAGCTCCTCATGTCGATATTATCAACTTTAGGGTCGATAGTATCGACTGTCTTCTCGCCAGCAACCTGACGGTGTCTCGATACCATTGACTTCTGTGTCGATAGTATCGACTCTACGATACTCCTTGCGGCTGGCAACATGTGGTCGTGTCGATGGTATGGACCACTATCGATGGTATCGACAACAGTAGATATTCATTTTTCCTGAAATTGCAACACAAAACCACATAAGCCGAAATAAAACACATTATTGTACTCATTTATGCTAAAAAATATGGAAATAAGGGATATTTGACATAGAGAAAGACCATAGACCAAAGTAGATGGATTATGCAATATTAACCACCAAAATGACTAATAAATGCATAAAACACAAATAAAACAAGTCTATAAATGCGACTCAAAATCATCGCATCAAACTCCCCTAAGCTTGAACATTGCTCACCCTCAAGAAACTAAACCTTAGAATAGAATTGCTAGGGTCAACTAAAGAACAGATCATCACAACAAACATCACCATATCATCCCCACCGGACATTCACATTCCGGCCCTCACTAATCACAGAATGATAATTACCCTAAAGGCGACAGTAATCATCCATAAAAGATATCCACCTCAAAACTGATGAACACTATCACATAAGGCAGTTAACATAATAAAATTCGCTGGTCCAGACTCGGTGCATCTTGTGATCTCCTATACTACGTTGCTCGCCCTAACTACCATCTACATGGAAGCAGATCTCTTGATATTCATAAGTGAGGATAAATTCACGGTGGCCTACCAATTTGAGCAACGGGTGGATAGAATGGGTGGCTAATGGAAGAAATGGAAGCATTATACGGTTTCAACATGCATAAAACAAAAATGCACTAAATTATGCATTTGCACATGAAAATGCCCTAATGCCTATAATTGGGTGGAATGATGCATGCACTAACATCCCGTCTCAAAATGAGATGGAATATCTAACCGAGCTACATCATGTACCATCTTCAAATGCAGGTGAGACTATGTTCCTTTCTCCCTCTTATTCTACTTGCTTCTCAATACTTTTTTTCTTCTTCTTATTTTTCATTTTTTTTCTTTCATGCCCTTATATCAGCAAATGACAATGAATAATTTGTTGGGCTTACTTTTTCTGCATAGCTCAAAGATTTGAATTATTTAGAAGGTATGGAACAATTTAATCACCATTAAAGAAGAAATCAGATACATGATGTACTCTATGCATAAAAATTATGAATGCAACTAAATGACACGCACCTAAGGGTAATGTGCATGTATAACTATTCTATATTTTTTCTTTCATGCAAAACATATGAAAATGGTTGCAATGCAAGACCTATCTACATGATATGCAATCAAAAAGATTAAAACCGTAAAGTACTTCCAATTTTTATGGTGGATTGTGAAAAACAATGAGGTGGAAAGATCACAAGACTAATTGACTGAACCTTCGAAAAGTATTATATGTCCCTCCTTACTGATTTGTGTAGCAGTTAAGAGGTTTCTCTCTCTTACTTCAAATTAGAGTCTCATTATCATTTGGTCAGTTTAGGCTCAAACAACCAATTCCGTCCACTTTTCATGAATCATTAGGAATGTACAGTAGTGATTTTTCTATTTTAGAGTTGACAAAACCAATCATTTTCTTAAGTTATGTGCCTAAAGTTGAACAACACAAGCTTGTGAACACTCAAATTTTTTTAATTTTAATTTTCCCTTAATTCCCATGTACAAACAATTGGGATGACACAAGACGTAAGACATCCACAATTACACTAGATAGGGTGTGGATCCTACAAACAAACTAAGATTAAAAAAAACTAAATGACAAGAAACAAAACAATAAAAACTAAAAAATAAGAAAACTAAAGGATAGAGTTGTTCCAACACCCCCCTAAGCTTGAATCTGACTATGGCCTCATAGTCAAAAACAATCTTAAAGGTTGGAATAGAGATACCGATTAATCTTCTGGCGGAGGCGGGTACTGTGGGGCCGTGGGGTCCCAAGATGGGTACTGCCCCTGAAAGCTCAGATCATACTGGGGCATGGGCGGAGGTTGTGGATACCCCCCAAAGTAGTTCTGGCTCTAGTAATGATCATAGAAGGGCTGCTGCTGCATCTCCATCCTATTCAACCTATCATGAATCTGATGTTGGTTGTCGAGGAGGAGGCGCTCATTTTCAAACATAGCCCTCTAGTTGTCAAGCAGTCGGTTCGTTGTATCATGAATACCGGCGTATGTCGCTGTATGATGCTGCTGCGTCTGCTGTATATCCTGTAGCATGGCATACATACCTTTCATTGAGTAGACATCCTCGCTTTGCTGCGAGGGCGGCGGTGGTGGTGGAGGCTGTGAAGATGAAGATGCACCCGGATGCATGTGAGGACGCTTACTAGGTGCCACTCGTGCATGAAGAGGAGTGTAGGCCTCCTCTTCCTCTTCAGCCTCTTCGTCATCATTGTTGTTGTCGTCATTGCCGCCGTCTTCATCGGAGTCAGCAATGGCTATGATGGGCCATCGGAAATGTTGAGCCCCTTCAATATGGAAGACAGGATCGAGAAGTGAACACTCTTGATATGCTTGGTTCACATGGCAATGAGCATAAGGTAAACCATCCCGAAGCAGGATCAAGTTTGATCAGTGAAGATGCTACAAATTAACCTTGCTTCTGTTGGAGAGCAGAGCCAGCTGAGAGAAATTCAACCCAAGATAGTGGGCCAGTGGTGTGATGAGCTCTCCAAAGTGAATTGGAGCCTTCCGCATACTCCACTTTACCGCCAACACTCGCTGCAGAAAGAAAGCTCCCCAATTGCACTCTTGGCACTTTAGGAGTTTATGTAAGAAAAACAAGTCCGTCTCCTGGAATTTGCTAAGGGACAGATCACCCCTAGCAAACAGAGTGGAACACATCATCCGGTGGAGAATCCGCACGAACGGATGCTCGAATTCTACTACTGCTGCGTTGTGGTAGCTCACAGATTTTCCCGGCGGCACCGTCACAAGCTCGGCGCAGATAGCGTCGTAGTCAGTCCAGTTTTCTGGCCGCCGGTAGTCAGTTCGCCCATGGTTCCAGTTGTAGATCTTGTTGAACTGCCTGATGGTGATATTATAATCATTGTTGTACAGCCGGAAAGACACACGACCCTGGATCCACTCGGGTCTGTGGCGATGATATCATTTGGCACGACATAGACGTCCAGCGACGCCATGAATTCTGCCACCAGCTCCTTGTAAGTAGGCCATTCATTGAAGAACGGCTGGCCATCAGCATGATACTCCATCTCATCGGGCCTCCTGCCTGTATTATGTGCCTGCCCCTTGAGAACATAGGCCATATTAGCCTTGAACCCCAAGTTGTGGATCATCTCCCGGTCAACATAATGGGTCAGCTCTATTTTCCTCTTCATGATCTCCTCATAGATCTTCTTGACCTCCGCGGACGGATGAACAATCCACGGGCATGGAATCGATGCAGTCGGTGGAGGCATGGACTCTGGAATGTCCATCGGGTTGGCGCGTGACGAAGACGCACCGACAACATGCACCATGATTGCGGAAGAAAGAGAAGTAGAAGAAGGAGCTCAGTGCAGGTCGAAGAAGAAAATCTCTGCTCGATGAAGAATGTGCTCCTGGATGCTCGTCGTCGGGCTCGGATTGCTCTGGAATACGCTCGGCACAGGTGGAGAAGGATTTCTCTGGAGTTGTGACGTCATCTGACGACAATCCTTCTCATATATAGCCGTGGCCGGCGCTGCTGTATGCCCGTCGATACCATCGACTCGGGTCGATTGTATCGAATCGCATAGCACAATCCATACTGCCGCTGGTATCGATGGTCGTCGATGGCTGGATGTGGGGGCCCGGATCGATGACATGTCGATACTATCAAAAGGTGTCGATGGTATCGACCCGTCCCCCAGATCGACTCTCTGGTTTCTGCGATCGCCGTTGATCTCCCCTCATGGATCGGTGACGTGTCACGTTGATACTATCGACGCAAGTCGATAGTATCGACCTCTGGTTAGGGCAACACCCTCGCGAGGCCCGACCACCACCTTCTGCCTGTAATTGGGTCGATACCATCAACAGGCCCGTCGATGGTATCGACTTCACTGAGACAATTTTTGTCTGAATATCTCCAGAGATCTCGATAGTATCGACACTCTTGTCGATACTATCGACATTGTTTTTGCGATCAACATGTTGGTATGTCGATACCATCGACGAGGCCGTCGATGGTATCGACGCAGTGTGATTTTTGCAGTCGCCAACCTATACCCAGGCCGATACCATCGACACAAGGATCGATGGTATCGACTCTGCCTCAGTCCTGCATATTGAGCAAACGATCATGGTATCTTTTTTACACTAAAAACAAAGTCAAAACAAATCAAACTACGAATGTGAAAGAAACTAAACTAAACTACAGATGGATGGGTTGCCTCCCAACAAGCGCCCTTATTTAACGTCTTAGGCTAGACGACATGAAGCTCATCATGCATCTGGAAGTGCAATGAGTTTGACCTCATTCACTTTCCTCGTGTAATCTTCACCAAAATACATCTTCAAACGTTGCCCATTTACCAGAAAGGTTGTCTCGCCATTGCACACCATGATTGCGCCATGTGGCCTAACCTCCTCTACGGTGAATGGTCCACTCCATCGGGATTTCAACTTCCCGGGATGCAACTTCAGCCTGGAGTTGAATAAAAGCACACGATCTCCTTTCTTGAAAACGTGCATTTGAATATGGTGATCGTGAATCAACTTTGTGCGCTCCTTGTAGATCCGCGAGCTTTCATATGCATTCATCCGCAACTCGTCAAATTCATTGAGTTCAAGTAACCTCTTCTTTCCCGCTTCATCATAACTCAAATTTAGCTTCCTCAGCACCCAATGCGCTCTATGCTCTAGTTCCACCGGTAAGTGACAGACCCGACCATAAGCCAACCTAAAAGGCATAGTGCCTATAGGTGTCTTGAACGCCGTCATGTATGCCCACAACGCATCCGGTAGTAGAGTACTCCAATTCTTCCTCGTGGAAGCCACAATACGCTCCAAGATCTTCTTAATCTCTCGATTGGAGACCTCGACTTATCCTTGAGTTTGCGGGTGGTACGGGGTACCAATGTTGTGTTTGACCCCGTACTTTCTCAATAGTGCCGCGAACTTTTGATTCCGGAAGTGTGTACCTCCATCACTTATGATCATCCTTGGTACACCAAACCTGCAGAAAATATATTCCTTGCCAAACCTACACACTACAGCGGAATCATTAGTCCTTGTGGGTATTGCCTCAACCCACTTCGACTCATAATCAACATCCAAAAGAATGTACAAATTAGAATTTGAGGACACAAAGGGTCCCATAAAATCTATACCCCACATGTCAAATACCTCAACCTCCTGAAGTACATTAAGGGGAATCTCTTGTCTTTTCAAAATGTTGCCCGCCCTTTGGCAGGAATCACATTGCCGCACAAACTCATAAGCATCCCTAAACAAGGTAGGCCAGTATAGGCCACTTTCCAGTACTTTGGCTGCAATGCGAGAACTAGCATGGTGGCCGCCCGTTGGTAATGTATGACAATGACGAAGAACACTGTCGTATTCCTCCTCTGGTACACACCTACGTAAGACACCATCCCTACACTACTTCAACAAGATAGGGTCATCCCAGAAATAATAACATAAAGAATGGAAAAACTTCTTCTTCTCTTGGTACGTCCAATCATCCGGGATGATTTTGCAAGCAAGATAGTTAACAATGTAAGAAAACCACGAGTCTTTTGAATTCACTTTTAAAAGCTGTTCGTCCAAAAATGTCTCGGTAATGGGTATGTGTGAATCGTTTTCATCTACCCTCTCCAACCTAGACAAATGGTCCACGAACACATTTTCAATGCCCGCCTTATCCTTGATTACAATATCAAATTCTTGTAAAAGCAAGATCTACCTAATCAATCTAGGTTTGGCATCTTTTTCTCCATCAAATACTTAATGGCGGCGTGGTCCGTCCATACCACGACTTTCGATCCAACTAGATATTGCTGAAATTTTTCAAAAGCGAAAATAATGGCAAGCAACTCTTTCTCGGTAGTCGTGTAATTGAGTTGGGCATCATTCAATGTTTTAGATGCATAAAAAAATCATAGTGGGTTTATTGTCCACCCGCTGTCCCAACACAGCCCCAACCGCGAAATCAGATGCATCACACATTAGTTCAAACGGCTTGGTCCAATCCGGTGTTTGCACAACCGGTGCGGAAATCAATCTTTCCTTAAGCACGTTAAACGCATGTAGACATTTTTCATTAAAGTCAAACACAACATCCTTTTCTAAAAGCTCAGATAAAGGTTTGGCGATTTTAGAGAAATCTTTTATAAAACGACGATAGAAACTGGCGTGACCTAAGAAACTCCGTACCCCTTTTACCGAATTCGGTGGGGGCAATTTGGAAATTACTTCAATTTTTACCGGGTCTACCTCCAAACCTTTGCTAGACACTTTATGTCCTAGCACTATTCCTTCGCTCACCATCATGTGGCATTTCTCCCAATTGAGGACCAAATGTGTGTCCTCACAACATTGCAAGACCTTATCCAGATTGTAAAGGCACTCATCAAAGGATGCACCATAAATAGAGAAATCATCCATAAAAACCTCTAGACAGCGTTCTACCATATCAGAAAAAATGGCGAGCATACAACGCTGAAAGGTCGCCGGTGCATTACATAACCCAAAAGGCATACGGCGGTACGCAAATGTTCCATAAGGACAAGTGAAGGTGGACTTCTCTTGGTCCTTAGGATCAATCGAAATCTGATTGTACCCCAAATAGCCATCTAGAAAACAAAAATGCGATCGGCTGGCTAAACGCTCTAAAATTTGATCAATAAACGGAAGAGGAAAGTGATCCTTAAGCGTAGCGGCATTCAATTAACGGTAATCTATGCAAACACGCCACCCGGTTACCAAGCGAGTAGTGACAGGTCCATTTAAAAGATTATGGGTAACAGTGATTCCCCCCTTTTTAGGGACTACCTGCGTAGGACTCACCCACGTCGAGTCAGAAATAGCATATATGATACCTGCAGAAAGGAGCTTAATCACCTCCTTTTTGACAACCTCCATCATGCTGGGGTTTAATCGTCGTTGTGGCTGAATCACCGGCTTGGCTCCCTCCTCGAGCCGAATCTTGTACTGGCACAAAGTAGGGGAGATCCCCTTGATGTCTACAACCGACCACCCAAATGCTCCTCGGTGGTTCTTCAACACAATAAGCAGATGGTACTCCTCCTCGACACTCAGATAAGCCAATATAATCACAGACAACTTTTCTTTCTCAGCCAGAAATGCGTACTTCAGGTGCGGTGGCAATGACTTCAACTCCAATTCTGGCGGGCTGATTAAGGATGATTGAAGCAGTGGTGGGAGTTTGCCTAAGTCTTCATAGTACCTCACATAGAAGCACGACAACATCTGAAGCATCTTGGCACACTCTTGCAGTGACTTGCTTCTCATCCAATCATGTGTGATATTGACTAAGCAGGCTTCAAGTGGTAATTCTGGATAAGCGTCAAAAACTGAATTTGCTATGGCCTCATCTTCAGTAGAGGGGGGGATGTCCTCCTCATCATCATTCGGAAAACCTACAGCCTTACTAAGGGATACCACCTTAGTCTGCTCCATGATGTCCACAACCAATGTCCCTTTTTCCACCTTGGTCATTACATGAGCCATATCTAAAAATGGCTTCCCTAGACAAAGTGAGATATTGTGATCAAAATGCTTTACCATGTGGTATTGCTCTTTAGCTTTAGATGATGTGGTGCTAGAAGGCATGACCATCTCGAACCGATCATCGGCAATACCCAAGGTCAAACGACCTCTCCCCATCTCAAGTATCATGTCGGCTGTAGCTTGGAAGGGTCGTCCGAGTAGTAGCTCATTGCCTTGTTCATCTTGCATCTCCATTACGACAAAATCTGCTGGAAATACAAAACGATCTACCTTCACCAACACATCTTCACATATACCGTATTATTTCACCACAGAATTGTCCGCCAGTTGGATCCTCATGTTGCTCGGCCGTGACTCTTTTAATCCCAGCTTCTTGAATGTAGAGAGGGGCATCAAGTTTATGCTCGCCCCGGAGTCACATAGCGCTTCACCAAACTTCACTTTCCCAATGTAACATGACATGTTGAAGCAGCCCAGATCCTGCCTCTTTGGTGGCAATGTGCCCATGATGAAGGCACTCACCTGCTCCTTAAGCACTACAACCTCCGTGTCTGGGATTTTTCTCTTCGTGGAAATGATGTCTTTCAGAAATTTGCCATAAGAAGGGATTTTCTCAATTGCTTCCAATAATGGGATGTTGACGGAGAGCTTCTTGAAACTGTCTAGAAACTTTTTAAACTGGGCATCCACTTTCCTTGCCTTTACACTGTTCGGATATGGGACCGGGACAGCCTGTGCCCTTTGATGCGGTGGTACATATGGTGTCCTTTTTTTCGTCTCCTCCTCATCTGCAGTAGGATTTTCAGTAGCATCCGCTGCTATATCCTCAACTGGTTCTGTGACCAGTGTCGGCAGCTCCTCAGTGGCCTCACCTTCGAGTTCTGCTTGGGGTTTGCTTGGTTCATCGGCTATGGGGTTTAACAGCTTCTTGCCACTCCTTAGCAAGATGGCCTTCGCCTGTTGGTTTCCTCCTGGAATATTAGTGTTACCCGGAAAACCTTGGTGCGTCGGCTTCTTTAGATTGGCTATCTCGGCTTCCATTTGCGCCATGGACGTCTCTATTGTCCTCATCTGAGCCCCATGGCTCTGCAATGTCTGCCCGAACTGGTTCATAAATTCCCCCTGTTGCTTTATCTGCTGGCCAAAAGTAGTCATTAATTCTTGATTTTGCTTTATCACTTGGTTGAGCAACTCCGTGCTCTTGTCCTCTGTTACTGGCTGGGGTTTTGCATCTGGGTCCTGCAAAACGTTGTTCGGATCCTTCCAAGAGAACTTCTTGTCCTTCCTCCATGAGTAATCATTATTTTTGTAACCTTGCTGCTGCCGCATGAATTTGACTTGTGCCTCATCCTCGGATTCAGTATCCTCCTTTGCAAGCATTTTCTTCACGAGAAGGTCCATCTTCTCATTCATCTCCTTGATTGCCTTTGACTCCCCTTCTACTCGAACATGCTCAACAGCGTCCCTGTCGCCCCACGATTTCTTCTTGGCCATGTTCTTAAGGATTTCCCAACACCTCGTGTCTGTGTTGTTAAAAAAGAATCCTGAGCCTGCGGAATCGAGGTTACTTCTATCATGCTCAGAGAGAGAAAAATAGAAGATCTTGACCTGTGTCTCCATGTCAAGCCCGTGGTGCGGGCACCGCCTTAGCATGATCTAAAACCTTTCCAAGGTCTCAGAGTAGGTCTCTCCTGCTTTCTGAGTGAAGTTGTGGATCTTCCTGATCATGTCATTGGTCTTCTCGGGCGGGAAGAACCTTTCAAAGAAAACCTCCACCATGTGGTTCCAGGATTCCACATATTCATCATCTAGATTGTGCAACCATTCATGTACAGTTCCTGCCAGAGAACTCGGGAACAACTTTAGGTAGAGCATATCCTGTGGGAACCTGTCAATTTTGACCATGTCACAGTTTTCCACGAATTGACTTATATGCGTGACTGGATCTTAATTCTTGAGCCCATGGAATGCGTTTGACTTGACCAAATTGATTAATGCAGGATCAATCTTGTAAGTTGGAATATTGATCGCCTGCTTCTTGATTGGCCCCTTCGACGCAGATGAAGAAGAAGCCTTGATCTTCTCCCATATTGTCTGTGGCTCTGCCATCTCTTCTTGCTCGGATTCTGAATCTGTTTCTTCTTGTTGGTCCAGCTCGTAGTCTTCCTTGTCGTCCGGTTCTGGCAGTGGAACCTCTAGTGCTGGTTGCGTGTAGTATGTGCTACGCGTCTGCACCATACACAGTACCTGCAAAATGAAATTTTAAGTTCAGTACCGTGCTAGATGATTACAAAAATTAGAAAATAGACTATGAATTTTTGAAATGATTTCAAACTAATAAAAATAAAAAGTGGCCTAGAGTGGCCGCTTGCAGCACTCGTAGTGCCGAAAATTGCCGTGTCCCCGGCAACGGCGCCAAAAACTTGACACGCTTTTTACGTGCGTAGAAATGCAAGTGTACACGTCACTATAATATAGGCCTTTGTGAGGCCCGAGTCGAACTCAGGGACACGTGAATTATCAGAGACTACTACTAACTACTCGCAATCAGCTAGACCGATTAAATAGTTTGAAGTTGTTGTAAAATTAAAAGAAAAGAAAATAAAACAAAACAAAGCAATCGATTAAATGTTTAGTTTAATCAATTCAGGGTGAGATCTTTAGGATTGCGGTTTCACCGAGGGTTTTCATTGTAATAAATTCTATATAGTTACTCATATTTATCTCTCTATCCGGGTAGTGGCCTGTAGTCATAACTGCCCACTGTCGTGGTACAATTCACTACCTATGTCTAGGTCGGTTCCACCATCGTAGTAACCTATACCCTAAACTAGGTGCATTAAACTTGATCTCTTGGTGTCCACCATTAACCTTACACCACCTTGTTCAAGGGATTTGTCAATTAACATGAATTTCATCTCTTTTCAACCATTAATTCTTCTTTCAAAGTAATTAAGGGCATTAGATTATTATTATGGTGATCAAGCATAATAATATAATTGAGAAAACAAAATTATACCACGGATTTAAGAGATAAAAGATGAATTACTATGATAAAATTGTCATACAATGAATTCCCGGGCTACTCCTAGTCCTAAAGATAAAGGGGATTAGCCCCGCATGTTCATCTCAAAGCAAAACATGGTAGAGAAAAAGGGAAACATGGGGAAAACGTGATTGAGTGGTGAAACCCCTGAACGGAGAAGATCCAAGCACTCCTTGGCGTAGAATACACGTTCTCCCGCCTTTCGGTGGTGGAAAACGTCTTCTTCGGTGTTTGGAACGACTGGGGCATGCTTCTGGGCTCCGTTCTTCTCTCCACACCTTCTCGGGACGTGTGCATCGGCTAATGACATGATCGATTACTCTTGGCCGCCGTCATTAGGTATAATCACCGAGTTAGGTCGCCAAAATATCACAGCCGTCGGATTTGGATTGATCTGAGGCAAACTTGTATCTGACGGTGTCGATACTATCGACGCGGGTTGATACTATCGACTCTGCACTGTATCGGCTGGTCTCCTTTCTCTTTTCTTTGTCGCGACTGATGTTATCTCGATACCATCGACGCGGGTCGATGGTATCGACTCTCTTAGGTGTCACTTTTGTCTTTTTCCATCGCTGAAGCTCCTCGTGTCGATAGTATCGACTTTAGGGTCGATAGTATCGAATGTCTTCTCGCCAGCAACCTGATGGTGTCTCGATACCATCGACTTCTTTGTCGATAGTATCGACTCTACGATACTCCTTGCAGCTGGCAACCTATGGTCGTGTCGATGGTATCGACAACAGCAGATATTCTTTTTTCTTGAAATTGCCACACAAAACCACATACGCCAAAATAAAACATATTACTGTACTCATTTATGCTCAAAAATATGGAAATAAGGGAGATTTGACATAGAGAAAGACCATAGACCAAAGTAGATGGATTATGCAATATTAACCACCAAAATGACTAATAAATGCATAAAACTCAAATAAAACAAGTCTATAAATGCGACTCAAAATCATCACATCAGTCTTGTTATATGTATATGTTCAATCTCGTTTACACTACTACCAATTTAAATAGTTATCCTATTAGGGGTTGGAAAAACATTAATATATTTGCATGCATACATATACTATTCATTATGTAAAGCTTACCATACATTGATACATGGATTTTTGTAACATAATTTGTGAATTTGTCTTAAATTGCTATTTGAAGATTGGCATATATTATTACATAGATTGACATACATGGTTACATATATTTACAAAGTACATTTTATTAGTTTGGCATAAGTGTATGCGTTATTTACATTATATTTTTTAATTGGCAATTCATTCATCATGTTGCCAAAGGTTTCAAACTTGTGACCTCTCGGTCATACAACATAAACTTTACCACTCAGGTGCCGCTACATTGGTACATTTTTACATTATATGATACACGATTTTTTTATCTAAAAATATAATTTCTTATTGTTATTCAATACCAATCATTTAGCACATACTACTCATTATTTAAATCCAAATAATGACGATGAACTTATATGGCACATTATATGATTCCTAATATTTAATTTAAGCATGTTTCCAATTACCCTAACATTTTTTCTCATTTCATTCTAACCACTTATCTATTAATCCCATTTATGTCTAAAAGGGTATAACTTGTACCATGTTTATGATTTTGTTCATGAACCAAGTCCAAAGGCATCCAAACCATGGAATTAGTGCTTCAAGTCTTGGATGTCAAGTTTTGGCATGTTACAACACTCCATCCCTTAAAAAGAATTTCGTTCTCAAAATCACATTAACATATCTTATAAAACAAAATTCTTCCCCCTAAAAAGGTTTAACCTAATAAACCAAACAAAACAACATCAATGTGTTAGGGTCACTTATAGATCATTTCTTCATGATAATTTTAGGTGTTGTGTTGTTCATAGGTCATCTATCCAACTAACACGTCATACTCACCTAGGGTTAAACTTTAGGCCTTGTGTTACTGACCTAACAATCCTAAGTTTCACAAGAGAAACCAAAATTCATAGGGTATAAAAGGGTAGGTCAACTAAACCTTTTACCACAACCCTCGTACAACTAACTTAGGGTTTAAGATTTCTATCATTACTTGTTCTAGGGTTTCTCTACCAACTCCATATATATTTTTATTATGAATTAGTTAAAAAAAACCTTGATAAAATCCATAAAACATGTTATGTACATATAGTATTATAAGGAAAAATAATTTTATGTCAAAACTTTCCAAAGAAAAATTGGAGATAGGGCCCAAAATCAATGCGAGAAACTAAGTCACAAAATTTTCCATTTATGTCCTTATCTTACTTCAACGTCCCTTGACATTACTCCATCCTCTAGTATAACCTCATAATATCCCAAGATACATGTCACAACTAACCTATATCATAGGGATTAGAGCCTCATCACATTATGGTTTTCTAATAATGATTGTGTGTACCTCATATGATCCTAAATTGATCTTTCATCATCTCATGAATATCATAGGTCAATTCTAGGGTGAACAACTCACTTAATGGGTGACTCTGTAGGACAAGGGTTCTAAATAGGGAAACAAAATTGAAATAGTAATAAATCCAACCATTATGGCTCTGATACCATCTTGTAAGGAGTGGACCCGAGAGGGGATCCACTCCCTACTTAATTTTGAGAATAAAATCATATATTCCAAACATACTAGGAAGGTATAATGGAATAGGTGTACATTTCTTTTCTCAAATGATCATATACAAGAATAACCAGAGTATAGTAGTGAAATAATCTTTTCATGACTATATTAAATTTTATAAAAGTACATTATCATCATCATCTCCCATAAAGAGTTTATATGAAAGTTATAACATAAGGATCTAAGTAGAGGGATATCCAACTACCTTAAGTCTATCTCCCTAAGAACTCCACCTATAAAGTCCATGCCACCATGTCCAGTCTTCCAAGTCCTACTCCTATGAATATGCAACATGTAGGTGGGTTGAAAGCAACACCTAGGGAGAAAGGAAAAAAAATCAAGGACATCAGCAAACGTTGAGTATGTGCAGTAATTAACAACTAGGAACTAGTTTTATATAGTTCAAAAGAAGAGTATATAAATAAGGGATGCTCAAGAGAAAATAGTTTCAAGAGCAATGTCAGGTCAAGAGATGAGGCATGTATAAACTAAAGAATATCAAGTAGGGAGTCTTGCCATTAAACAATTTCCATTGAAAATAACAAAATATAAATTGTGCATGTAACAAACAAAGAATAAAATTATTTCAAGCAGGGATGGGACACCGTAGGATCTCAATCTAAAAGAAATAATGGTTGGAGATATCACACTATGGGCAGAGATAGAAGCCCCCTATAAATAATGGGTGGATGTAGAACACCCTGGGTGGAGATAGCACACCCATGTATATATGGTTGTATGCAAGTACCACTACAAGAAATAAAGATAGTCTAAGCATGCACAAAAATAGGGAAAGACAAGTATACGTTTAGTTAATGTGAAACAATAGGAGGAGAACATCCAAAATATATCATGTGGGGTCAGAAGGTCCATGAGTATTGTCCAATAAAATAAGAATTTCATAGTAATGGAAAAGAGAATACCCTCATATGGGAAATACAACTTAGTCATGGTAGAAGTGCCTAGATAATAGAAAATATGCACATACCTTAGATAGAGTTTACATAAGTCCAAAGTCAGTCCTTGGTCCAAGCCTAGGTCTCCAAAGCAACTATTAAACATATATGTAGGATTATGGTTAGGTTCACATTAATTATATAAACTGTAAGCACCTAACCCATGGACCCATATACCCATGAATCCGCATACCCATAGACTAATTTTTAAGTCGGTCCACTAATGGGTATGATTCAACCCAGGCCTCTAGACCCATGTACACTCTATATATACTTATTTAAATAATATGTTATTCTAATCATACTTTAATATTCTAACTAATATATAGAGGAGATTATATACTACTCAAAGGAAGATGAAAACATTGCTTGAAATTGATAGAAAAAAGAGATGAATAATGTCCTAGGAGGTGAGTGAATTGACAAGTCAAGTTTTCTATTCATATTGAAATGTCTAAGTAGGGTTTATATAGAGAAAATCCAATTCTATGCAACTTAAAATACAAGGTTAGTTAATTAGAATTTGCTTAAAAGATATTATAGTAGAAAGAGTAAAGTAAGTAATGGACAAGTTAGACAACCATAAAAGACACAAGATGTATAGTGGTTCCAACTTGAAACGTCCACTACCTACTTATTGTCATCATGGTTTTTTAACCTGTAATTTATTAATTTTCTAGACCAATACAAATATTTGTGTATTTTGTGGCTCAAGACCAACCTCTATTTCAGATCAAGGACAACTTGTTACCTTCTTTATGGGACCCAAAAAGACCATCCTACTTGAAGAAGATCACAATCTACCTCCACCACCTTTGGAAACATCCTTCTTACATGAAGTATCTTTAAAGAACTTCACCACAACCTTCTTAAAAGAAGTAACACAAAGTAGCAAACCAAATCTAGAACAAGAGTGAAGAAGGAAAGTAAAACACAATGTTGACAAGATATACTATTGTAGCACTATGATCCAATAATGGGAAACTCCACAAGGTTTTAGATAAGATTATATTTGGTTGAGTGGGATGCTTAGTCTGAGCTAAATTTAGGTTATCTTGGAGGTAGATGGAGACATATATGTGATATTCTAAACATAGAAGGCCAACATGTAGTTGACTTGGTCAAGTATGCTCTTGGTGTGCATAACATACTCTTATATACAAAAAATACTTAGGATTAGCTAACATATCTATTGGGAGTATTTAGGACAAGTTTAGTGGAAAACTAGTAATTATAAGATAGTGGCGTGGGAAAAATAGGCTAACTGCACACTAGAAGATTATAATGCAAAAGTTCTCTCGGTCAAACCGTCACTTGATCAAAAAGCATCCACTTGAATTAAAGTTTGACCTAAACTCTATCGGGCCTCCTTTTACCTAATGGATATGTCCCAATTGATCTAAAATTTGACCATAATGCATTTCATTTGACTTACACTTTGATAAAAAATACTCTATCACAAAAGGTCCTAAACTTTAGAAAATGGCTCATACAAATTTGGGAAAATTATCTACCTATCCTAATGGGTGTAGAAAAGTATAACACTAGGTTTAGTATGTAGTTGGGTCATTCATCACTTGGGCTTACATCATTTGTATCATTTTGTATAATTTACACCTATAAAAAGCATAATCTAGGTACAACTTTATGTACAAGCATCCAAACACATATATTATCACAGATTCAATGCTAGTGGATCATTTGTAAGTTCCTTAATCACCTAAAATACTTAGTTCACACATTTATAATACAAATAGAAATATTTACACCATGGAAACTAGAGTGTGGCATATCCAAACAGTCAACAATTCACACCTTTTTCTGATAAAAAATCCAAAAGATAAATTTGAGGTAGAAAACAAAGAGCATTGTATCTTTGACTTTCTATAAAATAAGAAAATTTATCTCATGATTTTTTTCACCCCCTTTGTAGACGTTAAAAAGGTGGTTATAGTTACCAAACTCCTCCTTAAGGAGATACTCCCCCTCAAAATGATAATCATATGGAGAAGGTACTACCGATATTAGGATCATTTTAGTGAAAAATAGTCATTATAAGATAGTTGGATAGGAAATAAATCGCTAACTGCACATTAGCAATTGTTTTTATAGAATTGCCCTCGATTGAACTATAATTTGACTAAAATACATGTGGATGAACTAATCTTCAATCAAAACACTATTAGAACTTATTTTGGTCTAATAACAATGTTTTAGTTGATCTATAGTTCGACCAGAATGCATTTCGGTCAAATAATACTTTGACCCAAAAGCAATATGTTCCAGAAGATACTAATTTTTTTAAAAATAGTTCAGATTAATTTGGAAAAAGTACCTACCTATCCTAATTGGTGTATGAATTATGAACTAGGTTTAAGATGCTTTTGGTCCATTCATCACTTTTTTACATCATTCCTATCAAATTGTACAATTCACACATATACAAAGCATTATCTCGGTACAACTTATGGTGCAAGCATCCAAAAACATATACTATTACATATTATTTGTCATTGGATCTTGTCTAAGTTTCTTGATCGCCTGAAATACTTAATTTACACATTAGTAACACAAATAAGAAATATTTACATCATCAAAGTTAGAGTGTAGAATATCCAAGAAGCCAACAAAATCCTTATCCATGTGTTAAAATGTTATATGACACAAATGGTTTGCTACTTTGATATTTGTGTGTGCTTCTCGCTCATAGTCATCTATGTATGTGACCCACCTCCTAAAAATTGTCATACTCATGGCAGATTCCGCTAGAAACATATTGTGTATTGTCTCATATGTCTTTGGGTATATCGTAAGAGGATGGATAATATGTAAACATGGCTTGAAATTTAGAGAAAAAGAAATGAATAAAGTCCTATGAGGTAAGTGAATGTGAAATTCAAGTTATTACTTATATATCATTAACATTATGTTGACAGTACCCATGGCAATGAGGAATTTGAAAATATGACTAGGGATACAATCCAGAATAACATCAGTGATAGACTTCATTTGGGTCTTAAACTTTTCGACTATAATCTAGTCAAGTTAACTTATTCCTAGTTATATGGGAGTACATATTGAGTCATTTTGAAAATCATATGACATGAAATCATGGTTGTTGGGACACCCTATGGCCAAACAAGATGATATAGTGTCTCAAATGAATTTCTTATCCAAATTCAACTTTGTTGAGAGTGATTGTGTCATGGTCCGTTTGTTACCCTCAACCTACCTCCACTGACTAAAAAGTCAGTGGCAATAGGTTTCAGGCACCCATCTGTAAAATGGCACAAGACACACAAGCATATGTAAATAAGAGCAACATAGTGTGCATCATCATATATAGAACCAAAGTACCTTAAGTACAACATAGTCTAAAGGAAACAACGTGAAGAGATAACAAGTTCAACATTACTATTCTATTACATGAAGAGATTGAGAAAACCATGTATTTACTACAAGCCCATATTGAGATGTTGTTCTTTGTTGTAGAGGTTCCTTCATAAAGCTTGATTCACCTTTTGATCACCTAATAGGGAACAAAAATAGGACACCATTTCAATGTGGGTGCATTGGTAAACTTATCAAAATGAAACTAGCAAGATTGTTAGATGAACATAATATAAGTTTGGAAAGATAACAAGAAGTAAAGACCAAAGAACAAAAAACATAAGAAACATGTAACAAAGTTTTCAAGAGCATCTTTTAGGTGAATTTAACCATTGTACTCAACAACGTCATAAGGCCTTATATTCGTGTGACAACTTCCAAAGGAAGAGTCTATATGGCAAACTAAGGCATAGCCAATAGTTGCACGTTTCAACCACGAGGGGCCCAAATGATGAAAGTCATAGGGTCACCCTATATTTAATCAAGTATTTTTCTCACCTATTGACAACTGATCAAGGAGGATTCACCGTGCCTTACGCTCACATCCCATGAGTTGGGTAGGGCACAATGGTTATTTTGCAATGGTTTCATACATTTATGTTTGAGGGTGATGTTCAACATATTATATATATCAAAAGCATGAAAAGGATATCATAAGGTCACTTATGTCAAACAATATTCATAGCCAAGCATTTAGACTCTACATATACAACTAGCAACCAAGTCATAATAATAGAAATAATTCAAGAGGAGTAAAAAGTGTACCTTGCAAGAATAGAGTAAAACCTGGCACCAAGAGCTGAAGGTCTGACCCTCAATGTCAACCTAGAGTACAAGGATAGATCTCTAATTAGTATGTAGTGGGGGTACCCACATGGACATTCTCAAGCACTTATGTCCCCTTTTTATACAAGCATGGTTCTAGCCATATCAACATATTCACAAAAGTGTGCTACAAGGTACACAACATCATAGGGTGCCTTAAGGTAAGAGAAAGTCCATGTTCAGAGTATAATCTTAACAAAAACCAATCTGATTTAACAAGATGAACAAGTGAAATCCATAGAGCATGGTTTCATGTTAGGTCATTATAGGTCATATTTATGCACTAGAATGAGCACTTAAGATATTATGAAACTAGTATGGCATAAAAGTGTGAGATTTTGATTCTAGAGTGCAAAAGACATAATAATGGCTATTGGTTTTGAGGGTAATAACATTTCATGGGAGTTAGAGATCCAAACTATATAAGTGCTCAAGTTACATCATTTTAATACTCAATAAGGGGACTTATGAGTCATGCTACATGAAAGATGGCATTAGATAGCAAGTATGTATCTATATCATTTTAAACTCATGACCAAGGGGTAATAGTTACCGAGGTACCATGAAATAGGGTGATTAATCATTAGGGTCACATCAAAAACATAGATGATTAAGATTAGATGACTAAAGACCAAGCCGTACCATAAAATAGTAAATCAGGGGAGATATGAATGAAACTAGGATCAATAAGTAGTACCAAGAGACAGGGGGTATTTTCCTGATCAAAATGGTATATTACATCATAAGATTTGGTTAAACAACCCAAAAGATATATGGTTTTGAAGAATAAAGCATCAAAGGAGGATTTTTGAGGGTAAATGCCCTAATTTGGGCTGCATGGCTGTGCTGGCGCAGCCTAGAGCCTCCGATCACCATTCACTACTACCGGGCAGTTGCTGTGGTTGGGTGACTACCCCCACCATTCCATCACCTCTCGATATCACCCTTGGATGCTCGTTGGGTTCCAAGTGTGCTCACTTTGACCGAGACTAGTCACTCCCTTCTGGAGTCAATATTGGTCGTTGGTAGTCTAGTCCACCATGGACCACACACCATTGTGTGACTACTGTGTGCCTTCCCTTCTCACTCTACAACTCTATAGTCAGATGTCCACTCCCGCCAAGCTTCAGTGAACCAACAACTGGGGCTAATTCGTGGCCTCCCGGCTCTAGGATGCGAGGGGGATGGGGGGCCAGGATGGCGGCGTTGGCCACAAGGGTGAAGAGGGAGACGAATTTGCTAGGATGCACCGAAAGGCTAAATAGGAGAGGGGAAAGCAAGAGGGGGATGAGAGGGATTGGGAAGTGGTGGAAATTCTTGCCAAAATGGTGCGAAGAGTCATGGTTGATAGTTGTAAAGTGGCTATTGCACCCGAGGAAGGGGACAAGTCCGAGACCGTTGGATTGTTGGAGCAATTTGTGGTAGTAGGATCCAAAGACCATGCGTCAATGACTCTTGGACCAGAGCTCCTAATTGGTCCTTTGTGAAAAAGTTAGATCGCCATGATAAAGAGGAGGGGGCGGAGAAGATGGGCCACACACCTAGAGGTTTTGGGTCCAATTACGCTTAAATCTGATAAAAAAGGTTGTAAAGTAAGGTTAAAACAAGGTGATTTCAAATGGACATATCTCCTTCCTCCTAGCTCCGATTGGGGCAAAAAAAGATGCATTGAAATCATAAGAGAAAGCTCTACACCATGATGACAAGAATGGTTATAGGCATGTACAAATATATGATAAAAAACATGAATGAATATGATGATGTGTAAAGTAGCTCAAAAATAGGTTTTATATTAAATTGGGTATCACCACAAGATATAAGTATCCAAAATGATTAATTTAGCATCAAAGAATATTAGGTCATGAGATTAAGGTCACGAGTGATATAATTATGTAAGTAGGAGGTGCATATAACATGTATGCAGAGAGGGAGAATTTCAGGATGTCAAAGATTGTCATATGCTCCAAACCATTGTGGTTGAATGATGACATCTAGATTCTCAAAATCATGAAATACATTTATATTCATAAATGACTATGATCAAAGTTTGTTAAAATTTATGATTGACCTAAAACTTACACTTACCTAACAAAACTTGTTGTATCCTAATATTAAATAATTCCTACCCAAAATGTTGATTCTTTTAATTTTATCACAACATTACGATAGAAGGTTTGCAAATAATCATTTTTTAAATCACACATCACTGATATATAATACTCTATGTACAAAACATACAAGAGACACCATCATCTTACTTTCTAGATACTTATATGAGCAAGTAGTGAAGACACCATACCCTTCTTATAATTCTCAATACCATTATAAATAGAAGAGGAATTGGTTTATACTATAGGTGATCGCCTTTTAGTATTTGAAGAGAAGATTATCATTCTTATTGTCTTGACACTTATATAAAACTAGAATTATAGGATGTTTAGATATAATAAGTCTCTAAAAATGATTTCACTTGGAGAATACATATGTTTTACCAATGAATCTCAACCATAGTTTGTAGCATATAACATGAATATTGCTCATGTAATTATTTCTATTTGATGTGTTTCCTACAAACAATAATTGTAGTGTGTTGATTCAGTCCTATTTTAGGGCTTTATCTTGTGTCATTTTGCATTTCAGCCACATCTATACTTGTTAGATTACATGTTATTTCCCCCAACATGCTTATTTCTATCAAATGCACTTATGGAGGCTTTTTGCATGTTTTATAGGTACTTTGTCCACTACTTGATGGCATGGAAAGAGGATGGTCCAATCTAGGGTTTCCTCAGGCTTGGAGGAGCCCAAAATGAGGCCAAAACCACTTCCAACCTACCCCAAGTGGTCAAAGAATGTTTTGAAGCAATACCCTCCATGGATGATCAATTTCAAAGCTCACATGCATGGGAGAGACACCACCACGACCGTGGTACCCCACCATGGTCGTGGTGGACATGCCGTAAGCACAAAAAATCACTAAAACTCCCAAAAATTGATGAAAATGGCCAAAACGACCGTGGTGATCAACATGCCCATGGCCATAGGTCCCCACCACGACCGTGGTGAGCCCCCATGGCTGTGGCCATCCATGTACATATCCCTGTGATATCCACCTTTTAATTCCCATGATCGTGCCCATCCACCACGACCGTGGTCAACCCTACCCACCACGGCCGTGCTACTCACAAAACCCACCTAGTTTTCACTGCTTTACCTATTTTACCCCTAACTTAACCCCAGACCCCCTAGACACCTATATATACCTAGGTGGCGGCTGGGGAACGAAGCTAGATACCTTCCACCACCTCCTAGCTCCCCAAATCGCCACCAACTCCATTCCACTCCATATCCACCTCAAATCCACTCCATTTCACCATTTCCACCACCAAAACACTAGTTTATACTAGTTCCTACCCATAATCCCCTTCATTTCACACCCTTGCACCTTGGAGGAGGGAGGAAGACATCCTATAGCTGCTGGAGAGGAGGAGTTCTTCATCTACACTGAGCTCCATGTCTTCTTCTACCTCTCTCCTTTCTTTTTGTATTTTCCATTTCCATGAGTAGCTAGGCTCCCGTGGGTGGGCTGTTTGGGGGAAATTATGTTACTTTGATACCATGTTGGGGGAAAATGACATGTAAATGTTGTAATTACATTTGTTAATGATTATACTCTATTTTCATCTCATTCTCCATGAATTGCTTGTTGGTTTGTGTGTGGAATCACCTAGGAATTTAGGCAAATTGCTAATATGTGTGAATTTTGGGATTTGCCCCTAGGTCCAATTCTTGGATCCCTCGGTTGCCTCCCACCTTCCTACATCCTAATCAATCTCTCTAAACCTAAGTGAGAGATCTAAGTAGCTAGATTAGGTAATTCTAGTGCAATTAGCATGGAGCCTTCTCAAGGTTAGAATGTGGGGGAATTGGGGTCCAAAACCCTAATCTCACCTCCCCATTACTACCCTCAGCCCCTAATTGCCCTAGGGATGCCTAATCTAGAAACCTAGACTTGATTAGACTCTAAGTGAATTGTACCTAATCCCTAACCCAATTGAGCCTCGTAAGGGTAGTAGGGGGTGTTAGGGACTAGTTCCCCTATGCAAAACCTAGCATATCCATGGCCAGTTAGTAGCTTAGGTTAATTCATTAGACTCTAAATTGTTGTTTGGTTTGGATAATCTAAATGGAACCATAATGTTCATATGTCACCCCCAACTTAAGTGATAAGTTCATACCCCTAAACAGCCCACACATCTCTTTACTGCTTAAAACCCTAGTTTTGTGCTTTCTTAGCTTAATTAGTTCTTTTATTGCTTAGTTAGCTTCTTTCCTTGCTCTTGCCTTGTTCATGCAAGATTAGCTCTTTAATTGCTCTTTTGCTTCTCTCTTGCTTGCCTTAGTGTAACTTGCCTTTTCATACCTATCTTAGTCTTTCCTTGCTTGCTTAGTCTTAATCTAACCTAGGGTTAACATAGATTTCATTCTCGCCTTTAATTGCTTGCTTGTTCATAATAGTTTAACAATAAAAGTCACCTTTAAACCCTTAACCCTAGTCTCTACAGTAGGAACCTAGACAAACTAACCTAGCTCTAGCACCCCCGCTTTTCCCTGTGGATCGACCCTGTACTTACCACCTTCCTATACTATGACACGATCCCGTGCGCTTGCGGGTGTAGTGTTTTAGTGTGAGTAGGTGTTAAGTTAGGTTTATAAATTTTGAAAGCAAATCCCCATCACGTGTGTTCTGACCTCGTGGGGCACATCTAGTCGGGTCAAATCGGCTAGTGTGTTGCACCTCTAGCGGAATCACACCAAGCTTTTTGGCGCCGTTGTCGGGGATTAGAGGTGCTCGGCCTAGCTAGTTAGTTTTGCTTTGACTTTTCCTACTGCCCTCATCATTGCTATTCTTTATTCATTACTCTTGGCATTCTTTGTGTATATTGGTTTGCTAACTTGGTTTCTTTTGTTTGGTAGTGCCTTGTGCATGTGACAAGCCACTCGTAGAAGACAAGATGGAAGGCAAAAATGCACAAACCCATCCATTTCCTCCACCACCCTACCTCCAAGGCTATCCTAAGCCTTACACACCTCCACCACCTCCATTTCTGCAACCTTCCCACCACTTCACTTTCCAACCTCAATTCCCTCCTCCACTACCCTACCTCCAAGGCTATCCTAAGGCTTACACACTACCACCACCTCCATTACCACAACCCTCCTACCAGTTCACCTTCCAACCTCAATGCCCTCCTCCACCTAAAGTCCAACGGCCATCAACACTGATGCCACCACCACAACTATCACATGCTCCCCCCTACTTCCCATGAGCAAATGGATATGATTGAGACCCCTCTCTTTGGTGCCTATGAAGACCCATTCCTCAAGAGAGAGAAAACCTATGGCATGGGATTTCTGAGGGTCTTAAGGATGATTAAGATCTATGATGATGATCCCCAAGGAGAGAGAATTGCTGAAAAAGACTTATGAAGCTCGCATGACCCTTGGGAGTAAGATCAATCAAGGAAAGCATTTGAGGGGATTGCTTATGATGGGGGTGAAAACATTTTGTTTTTGGACCATGATTGATGGTGAAAGAACAACAAGCCCAACAGAAGGCATGAAACTTTGCGCTTGTGGGAGGAAACCCACCTAGGTTTGGGATTTTTTCACCCAAACTTCAATTTTTGATACTTTTGCTTTGCTTTTACACTTTCCAAGAAAACACAAACACACACACATTGTGCTTGATAGTTTTCTTTTGAGTTTTGATGATGAGGCAGGTGTTAGACAATAGAGAGAGAGGGTATAGAAGCAGGTCATGGTCTTTAAATCAAATATATAGCCGAATAACAAATAAAAGTGAAGTTCAAGTTCTTGAAGTGAGAAAACTGAAGGAGCACCCTCACCACGGCCGTGGAGCTCAACCATGACCGTGGCACATGTGGCCAAGCATGACCGTGGCACCCAGCCACAACTGTGGGAATTGTTGCATCAAGTTGGCTGAAGTTACAGTGTTTTTAGAAGATTGGCCACGACCGTGTTGAAGAGGAGTGGCCGCGAACGTGGTGAGGGTCAACCATCAACCAAAATAGGGTGACCTACATTGTGACGCTCCACACCAGCCATGATCTTCACCCTACTATCCCTAAGCTCTAGTTTCATGCTGAGGACAACATGATTCAAAAGTTTGGGGTGGTAGGGTGGTATGCACCACCTATCTCATTCTCTCATTTTGATTACTTGTCTGACATGATCTCGGTTTGCTTTTGATCTATCTAGTGTGGATTTTCTTTACTGCTTTGCATCCTTGCATGCCATGTAGTTTACATTCCTGCCATTTTTGCGTAATTTTTAAAAAATTTTTCTCTTTCGCCATGCATTGCATATCATGTAGATTTTTGGTAATTTTTGCATGTTATAGGTAGTATTTGCTTGTTTACTGCTTTAAGTTCAATAATATAGGGTTTAGATGTGATTGAAGGCAACTTGGCACCGTTTTGGCCAATTTTTCCCAAATTTGAGATTTGTTGCCTAAAAGTGTGTTTCAACCCAATCTCTACTATTTTGAGTAAAAATGATGACCTTTGACAAATGCAAGTGAATTATCATTGTTTGTTTCTAAGTGGTATCAATGTTTGACTTTTTACATGTGCATCACCTCTCTTATGATTGTGATTGAATTGTGAAATTGAGCAAGCTTTGAACGCTTAGTGTTTGTGGAATCACTTGTTTAATATATCAATTTCATCTTGTTCATTCATGTGGTGTGATATCTTGGATGAAGTGTTGGATTAAATTTCATGCAGGATGTCTTATGTGGAAAATCATACCAATGACCCCTCTTTGACCCGACTATTCTTCCACCATCTTCACACCCCTCCGCCTCATAAAAAGATGCCCTAGTGCACATAATCAGCCTTGGCCACCTCTAAAAGTTTGGGGGTGGCCATATCTTTATCTCCCCACTTCTCTCTATCCACCATATGCCCTATCTACACTAAGGGCAAGAAAAAAAAGACAAAAGCAAAAATAAAATAAAAGGATGCTCCTGTTTAAGAGCATTCAAATAAAGAAAAGATGAGTGTGTAAAAACACTCCAAAAATCTTACCACAACCCTTTCTTCCATTTTCATACCCATTGAGCTAAGAAGCATCAATCTTAGCTCATTTTTCCCTTTTCCGCAGCCACATGGTTCATTTGGTGTGATTTGAAATATAAGATTGAATGCATGAATGTGAAACAACACTCCTAGTCATTCTTGATTAACGCCACCATGAAACGGTTCACCCAGAACTTTATGGAAGAAATATGGATAACTTGTGTATTCTATGCGCTATATTTGAAGTTCATATACTTTGTGCTCTTTTCATGATTGGTTTGTGAAAGCAGAAGAGGAGAGAGGTGAAATGCATGCACTTAGTCATCTTTGATCCCATTCAGCGATAATCATCTTTTACATTGCATTTGTCATGTCTTGACTTTGAAAAGTTTGTAGAGAGATTGAGTCAAAGCATACTTGAGGACAAGTATGTTTCAAGTTTGGGGTGGTGATTCAGCCCTATTTTAGGGCTTTATCTTATGTCATTTTGTATTTCAGCCACATCTATACTTATTAGATTACATGTTATTTCCCCCAATATGCTTATTTCTATCAAATGCACTTATGGAGGCTTTTTGCATGTTTTATAGGAACTTTGTCCACTACTTGATGGCATGGAAAGAGGGTGGTCCAATCTAGGGTTTCCTCAGGCTTGGAGGAGCCCAAAATGAGGCCAAAACCACTTCCAACCTGCCCCAAGTGGTCAAAGAATGTTTTGAAGCAATACCCTCCATGGATGATCAATTTCAAAGCTCAAATGCATGGGAGAGACACTACCACGACCGTGGTACCCCACCACGGTCGTGGTGGACATGCCTTAAGCACAAAAAATCACTAAAACTCCCAAAAATTGATGAAAATTGTCAAAACGACCGTGGTGATCAACGTGCCTGTGGCCATAGATCCCCACCACGACCGTGGTGAGCCCCCACGGCCGTGGCCATACATGTATATATCCCTGTGATCTCCACCTTTTAATTCCCATGACCATGCTCATCCACCACGACCGTGGTCTACCCTACCCACCACGGCCGTGCTACTCACAAAACCCACCTAGATTTCACTGCTTTACTTATTTTACCCCTAACTTAACACTAGACCCCCTAGACACCTATATATACCTAGGTGGTGGATGGGGCACGAAGATAGCTACCTTCCACCACCTCCTAGCTCCCCAAATTTCCACCCACTCCATTCCACTCCATATCCACCTCAAATCCACTCCATTTCACCATTTCCACCACCAAAACACTAGTTTATACTAGTTCCTACCCATAATCCCCTTCATTTCACACCCTTGCACCTTGGAGGAGGGAGGAAGACGTCCTACATCTTCTGGAGAGGAGGAGTTCTTCATCTACACCGAGCTCCATGGCTTCTTCTACCTCTCTCTCCTTTCTTTTTGTATTTTCCATTTCCATGAGTAGCTAGGCTCCCTTGGGTGGGCTGTTTGGGTGAAATTATGTTTTTTTTTGGAAATAGGTAAATATATTGCCAAAAGAGAATAATAGCAAAGCTATGCTGTACAAGACCGACTACAAAAGTATACGGGACAGGCTCTACAAAATGCCCCAGTATCGTTTGGCTATAGGTTTAAGTCCTTTATCAAGTCCTTTCTTGGCCTTGATAGCATTATCGTTTGGCTATAGGGTGAAATTATGTTACTTTGATACCATGTTGTGGGAAAATGACATGTAAACATTGTAATTACATTTTTTAATGATTATACTCTATTTGAATCTCATTATCCATGAATTGCTTGTTGGTTTGTGTGTGGAATCACCTAGGAATTTAGGCAAATTGCTTATATGTGTGAATTTTGGGATTTGCCCCTAGGTCCAATTCTTGGATCCCTAGGTTGCCTCCCACCTTCCTACATCCTAATCAATCTCCCTAAACCTAAGTGAGAGATCTAAGTAGCTAGATTAGGTAATTCTAGTGCAATTAGCATGGAACCTTCTCAAGGTTAGAATGTGGGGGAATTGGGGTCCAAAACCCTAATCTCACCTCCCCATTACTACCCTCGGCCCCTAATTGTCCTAGGAATGCCTAATATAGAAACCTAGACTTGATTATACTCTAATTGAATTGTACCTAATCCCTAACCCAATTGAGCCTTGTAAGGGTAGTAGGGGGTGTTAGGGACTAGTTCCCCTATGCACAACCTAGCATATCCATGGCCAGTTAGTAGCTTAGGTTAATTCATTAGACTCTAACTTGTTGTTTGGTTTGGATAATCTAAATGGAACCATAATGTTCATATGTCACCCCCCAACTTAAGTGATAAGTTCATACCCCTAAACAACCCACACATCTCTTTACTGCTTAAAACCCTAGTTTTATGCTTGCTTAGCTTAATTAGTTCTTTTCTTGCTTAGTTAGCTTTTTTCCTTGCTCTTGCCTTGTTCATGCTAGATTAGCTCTTTAATTTCTCTTTTGCTTCTCTCTTGCTTTCCTTAGTGTAACTTTCCTTTTCATACCTAGCTTAGTCTTTCCTTTCTTGCTTAGTCTTAATCTAACCTAGGGTTAACATAGATTTCATTCTCGCCTTTAATTGCTTGCTTGTTCATAATAGTTTAGCAATAAAAGTCACCTTTAAACCCTTAACCCTAGTCTCCACAGTAGGAACCTAGCCAAACTAGCCTAGCTCTAGCGCCCCCTCTTTTCCCTGTGGATCGACCATGTACTTGCCACCTTCCTATACTACGACACGATCTCGTGCGCTTGCGGGTGTAGTGTTTTAGTGTGAGTAGGTGTTAAGGTAGGTTTATAAATTTTGAAAGAAAATCCCCATCACGTGTGTTCCGACCTCGTGGGGTGCATCTAGTCGGGTCAAATCGGCTAGTGTGTTGCACCTCTAGCGGAATCGCACCATGTGTCTGTATAACAACCCAATGAGTATGAGAAAAAAAATAAGTGCTAAAACAAATTCCTACGAAGAAGTAAATTTGATGTTCTTATTCAACATTAAATGAGTGTTATTTTTCACACAATTTCATGACATCATGAGAGGAAAAGATATGGATAGGTTTCCCAACTCTATTCAAACTAACTATTTCTCTACCATTTTCTTAGGTGGACCAGCCATACTATCTTTACCATGTTCCTTACCATTTATGAGAACAACACTGACAATAAAAATGTGAAGAAGGTACTTAACTCTTCTCCTAAGATAAGTCCCATTAAAGGGACCCATCCATTAAGGATTCACATAAATTGTATCGACTCATCCCACCTAAATCTAGCTTATTCGATTAGGATAATAATCTACTTATGAAGAACCTAAAAAGAGCATTGAAGATATTGTATCCTCTCCATAAAGGGTCCTAAATATAAAGTGGTGATCCCAAAAAACACATATATG
Source organism: Alisma plantago-aquatica (assembly GCA_963693085.1). Taxonomy (NCBI): domain Eukaryota; kingdom Viridiplantae; phylum Streptophyta; class Magnoliopsida; order Alismatales; family Alismataceae; genus Alisma; species Alisma plantago-aquatica. The sequence goes on from OY856409.1 coordinate 217,714,098, forward strand.
TGTTGGTATTCTCTCCAATTAAAGGTGAAAAGTTTGGAATAAGGACTAAACTTCCATCAACACATGTAGGGACTTTGGTTCCCTAAATCATGTGTCCAAAAATAGGTGGTTAAAAGGATCAAACTTTAAATTTATAACCTGAAACCTTCAAGATGCCCACAACTCACCACAGGGTCAAAGTAGATATATGGGGTCAAGCACAGGGACATGGGGACATTTAATCACCTAAGATTCATCTCTTACTTAGTAAGCAAAATTGGAGGTTGAAAGGTGTTTAGACCTAGAACCTATCTAGCAATACTGAACAAATCAAATCAAAGAAAAATAAAGAAAATAGATTCCATCGAATCCTACTAATCAGGAGGAGGAGTTCTTGGCCATGTAACCACAATTTGGGCAATTTATTCACCCCATTCTTGGGCGTAGACAACCCTTAAACACCCTACAAGCAACCTACATCCAAACATAGTATGCTCTATGGTAGCTACTGTTATTGGGGTCATCCCACTCACTCTCACACAATGTGAATAGAATCCTTTCACATGTTGGGACCTCTCTTTAGGATAGTATATCAAACACCACTGAATATTCCAGATTACCTCTTGGGTCCAAAATAGTCAGGAGCATTAGGAGCAGTAGAGGATCTACGCAAAACCCTGACATAGTGAACTTAACTCATGTTCATGAAAAGTGGGCTGAGTTCACATCACCGGTTGGATCTCTCCAACCTTGGGTTCTAATAGATCATCCCTTAGACTTCCTCCTCTTGAGTTTTGATCTAAATAACTTCTTGTACCTGTTTCTACATAAAATTTCTCATTGTTGGAAGAAACATAGGTTCAAGAAAGAAAGAGTATCAAACCCAAAATCACAACCCAAGTAGAAGATAGAATAGTAACATACTAGATCTAAATATAAACTAGTTGATTATCAATGAAATAAATTGTTTGCATCGGGACAAATGAGAATAGTTGAATAAAGAGGAGGAAAAAGTGATTTAGTTAGTGTTGGAGAGGTGGCTCTTTCTCTGTATCCTCTGGATGGGATAGTATCAACCTTGTGGAAATCCTCCTTGATCTTATGGACTCCTTGGCCTCCTTTCTCCTTGATTCTAACCCCAAACAATAGTTGTATGGACAGATGGATGGAGGTGGAACGTTGATGGATGTGAGTCGAAGGTGGATGATGATGGAGGTTGATGGAAGATGGGAGCCAACCAAAAGGAGTGTAATTAGGGAGAGATCTAGGAACCTCTTAGACCTTCAAACTCTAATACAGAGGTTTGGTACCAAAACGAAGAGCCTATGTACTGTTGACCAAGGAGGGGTGTTTATTTCGGCAAGCGGGATATATCTTTTAGTGGGAATGGATTCCACTTGAATATAATGTACCAGAATCGATTTCATTGAAACCGATTGAGTTTCCTAAAACCAGTTTGAGTTTAAATCCTCATTTGGTGAGGTGTGACTTCCATCAGAAGTGGATCGATCAGGGGTGGCCATCAGAAGGCACCATTAAAACTAGGACTTTTGGGAGGCGCCATCAGACGACAAACCATTGTAAGTGGACACTAAAAGGTACCATTGGATTCACCCTTGGGAACCGACCCTCAGTTGGTTGCATCGGAAGACACCATTAGAATATGAACAATCAAAAGATGGACCTTTGGTTGATGGATCTTTGGTTGTCATATGAACAAAAAGGTCCACGGTGGAAGAAAGTGAAACCGACTCGATTTTAGTGAAACCAACTTGATTTCACTCCTTCAGTATGTGATAGTGGAAATAATCCGTCTAAAGGGTTGATGGCCATCGGTTGTGACCTTCAGAATAGATTGTTGGAAGATGGACCTTCAGTTGTCTTCTGAAGAAAAATGTCGAAGGAGAATCAAAGTGTTGAACTGTGTAGGGGATGAACTTGACTTGGTTTGGGTGAAACTGAGTCAATTTAGTAGCTATGTGTTCTTTAGTTTGGTGCCCACAAATATCATAATTGGCTAGTTGAGAAACTAAATCTTCAAAGGGAGATAAATTACAAAAATCTAAGTATATAGAGTTATTTTGGGTGTATCAAGGCTACTACATGAATATAAGTATAGTTAACTACTTAGCATAAATGCCTAAATTTTGGTGTATCAACCACCCTGAGTTTAATCTCTTGCTTGTCCTCAAGTGGTGCATCAAGCTAGAGGTTCACACACTAACCAATTAAGTTTGATTATACGCGCCCCACCGTACTTGAACACACTTGGGATCTTTCAAAATTTGTAAAAACCCTAAAAAGACTCAGTAAAAATACTAAACACGTCACCCGTAAGCACACGAGGTACTATTATAGTAAAGACGAGAGGCAAGTATAGGGGTCAATCCATAGGGATAGATGGGGCACTAGAGCTAGGTTTGTGTTAACTATGCTCCTAAAGTGGAGATTACAATTGAAGGGTTTAAATTTGGGTTTTATTTTATTACACTAAATAAGTAGGCAAGTAAAAGAAATATGAAAGCTAGATTACCAAAAACCCTAAATTATCCTAAGCAAGTTAGGTATAAGAGACTAGATTAAGAAATCAAATAAATAAAAACAAGATGATCTACACTATGCTAGCAACACAATTAGCAACTAAGAACTAGGCTAAACACTAGAGCAAGTAAGAATCTAGGTTAACCCTCATTAACAAGACTAAGCAATGACTATAGGCAATAAAGGCAATTAAGCTAAACTAGCATTAACAAGTTAAGATGACAAGTTAGGTTTTAAGCAATATGATTGGATAGATGGGCCATTTGGGAATGCAATTTTATATTAATTGGGGGAAGGTCGACATAGCATGCAAATCTCACATTTCAATCTAGATTACCAAACCAAACAACAAGGCAAGTGCATTAGAATATACCCTATACTAATAGTTGGAGAACTAGGGTTAGGTGTAATTCTAGTAGGACTTGGCAAGTCTATGTTTCTAGGATAAGTGGTATTAGGGAAATTGAGATCAAGGGTAGGAATGGGAGTAGAGATGAGGGTATTTCACCTCATGTTACTTTCCATCTAGCCTTTAGGAAGCTCCAAGAAATTGCACTGATCACACTTACACTAGCTACTTAGATCTCACACTCACTTTTAGAAGAAGGGATATGTATGCAGGAATAAATGGGGCTAGCTAGGGATCCACTAATGGGACCTAGGATCCATTCCTAAGATTTCCACATATATTCCAATTTCCCCTAGAAGCTAAGAGTCATCAACCATCACAAAACAAGCAATTTATGTTTAAAAGCACAACCACACGCAAGACAATGGGAAATGAGATAGAAGCAAAAGGCAATCATCAAAGAATGAAATTATGTTTATTACAAGTTATTTCCCCCCAACATGGTATCAAAGTGAGATTTTAACCCCAAACAACCCACCACTAGGGGCTTAGCTAGATATGCTCAAATTAAAGATAAAAGAAATGAGAAGAAGGGGATATGACTCCATGGAGCTAAAAGTGGGTCCTTCTCCTTCACCTCATAGACATTGTAGGGTGACCTCCCTCCTCCAAGGTGGATGATGGGCATAGAAATGAAGGATATTATGGTAGAAAACCTAGAAAACTAGGTTTCTATGGTGGAAATGGTGGATGGAGAGCATAGATGCAAGGGGAGTGCAATGAATGCTCAAGAGTGGGTGGCGAGGATTAATAGAAGCTAACCTAGTACTGTAGCTGCCACCCATCTATATATAGGTGGTGGTGGAATCACTAGGGTAAGTAGGGGCATTATTGGAAAAATTGTGCAGAAAATGCTAGGGTTTAGGTGGTAGCACGACTGTGTAAGGCAGCACATCCATGGTCGGTAGGGGTAGGAATGGCCATGGTGGTGTGGAACAGTTGTTTCAAGAAAGTGGGAAATCATAGATTGAGGTGGTAAAATGGAGGTTGGTAGCACGGCTGTGGTGGAGGCTAGGTAGAACGGTCGTGCTTGGTAGCATGGACGTGGTGGTTGAGTTGGAGATGAGGTCGTTCCCTTCAACACGCCCGTTTTGACTTCGGGCAGCACGGTCGTGTTGGGCAACATGGCCATTTTGGGGGCTTCATAACATGACTGTGCTGGGTAGCATGAGCATGGTGGTGATGTTGCTATAGCTTGCAATTTTTGAGATTTTCTCTATAACTTCGAAATTGTCCAGCACCACCGTTCCTTGCCACTAAGGTCGTGCTGGGATATTGAATAGCAAAATCAACTTGAATCTTCATGATCCATGGACTTCTTTGCCTGATGTCAACACTTGGACATTAGGGGTAGGTTGAGGGATCTTTGGGGTCTTCTTTGGACCCCTCCATGAGTGTAGGACTCCTAGAACTCCTTCCTTCTCTCTCATCCATACAAAGCATTTTCCAAGTACCTAAAAAGTATGCAAAGAACGTCCATCAGTGCATTTGACAATAATATGCATATGGGGGAATTTAACTTGCATTCTACTATGTTTGGATGTGATTTAGATACAGAAAGACATAAGATGAAACCCTAAAATAGGGTTGCATCACCACCCAAAACTTAAAACATACTTGTCCTCAAGTATGCTCCAACTTCATTTCTCTCTTCAATTTTCTTTCAATAAACAAGAATGACAAATACATTGCAAAAGATGATCATTGACGAAATGGTCTTAAAAGTGACTGAGTGCATGTGTTCTACTTCTCTCCTCTCCACTTTCACAAACCAATCATGAAATGAGCATTGAGCATACAAACTTCAAATATAAAGCTTAGAATACACAAGCTTTCTATATATCCTTCATGTAATTCCGGGTAGACCATTTCATGTTGGCGTTAATCATTGATGACTAGGAGTGTTGTTTCACTTTTATGCATTCAATCTTATGCCTCAAACCACACCAAATGACCCACATGGATGTAGAAAGGGTAAAGTTGGCTAGATTTGATGTTTTCTAGCTCAATGGGTATGAAAAAGGAAGAAATGATTGCGGTAAGAGATTGGAGTGCTTTTACACACTCATCTTTTCTTTATTTAGATGCTCTTAAATAGGAGCATCTTTTTATTTATTTTTTCTTTTCTTTTCTTTTCTTTTGCCCTTGGTGTAGATAGGGCATATGGTGGAAAGAGTTAAGTGGGGATATGTACATATGACCACCCCAAACCTTTGGAGGTGGTCAAGCCTAAATATATGCTCTAAGGCATCCTTTCATGAGGCAGAGGGGTATGAAGACGGTGAAAGAAGAGTTGGGTCAAATAGGGGTCATTGGTGTAGTCCTCAACATAAGATGTCCTACATGAAAACTAATCCAACACTTCATCAAATGATATCACACCACATGATTGAACAACATTATATTCACATTATATCATGCGATTCCATAGGCTCTAAGCATTCATAGCTTGCTCAATTCAGAATTCAACTGATACATTCATCAACTTGAGAGAGGTGATGCACATGTAAAAAGTCAACAATCAAGACCATATAGCAATAAACTCTAAGAAAACGACATGCATTTGTTAAAGACCAAAATTTTCATTTCGAACTGTGGAGATTAAGTTAAAACATGCTTTTAGGCAAGACCATTGAAATTTGGGCAAATTTGACCAAAATGGTGCCAATTTGCATTCAATCACATATATACCTAAATTTAGGGAAAGTGAATCATAAAGTAGGAAATACTAATTAAAAAACATAAAAATTACCAAAATCAACGTGAGAATGCAATGCATGACATGGAGGAGCAAAAAGAGCAACACTTTTGGAAAATTATGCAAAAATGCATGAAATTGAACTACATGTATGCATGGATGCAAGCAAAAGGAAATCTATACTAAAAAGAGAAATCAATAACTAAATAGAGATTAGGTGAGACAAACATCAAAAAAATAAGCTAAGAAAGAGGGCATACCGCCCTACCACCCCAAACTTTTAAATCATGTTGTCCTCATCATGAAACGAAATCTTAGGAATGATAGGGTAGACGTCACTACTCGGGTGGTGTGGGATCCTATGGTGGGCCTAAATGCGGAGGTGGATGTTGGTTATAGTGGCCCCAGTAGTCCACCTGTGGAGGTGGGTATGTCTCCTAGTGGCCAGATAGTCCTCTAGAGAAATCCTCCCCCCATTGGGGGTTCCTATGTACCTACGCATGCTGATGCTGGTACATGTGGTTGATCTGATGGTGCATCTACAAGTGATCTAACCACATGGCCTACTGTGTCTACTGAATCACCTCCAACTGTGCATGAATGCCTAACATGTCATATGCATTTGTTGGAGGTGGCTGCGCATCAAAGTCCTCATTTCTCTGCCTTGTGTGGCGTGGCTACTCAAGAATGTGCTACTGCTCAGGCACATTGGTCTTTCCTACACCCTTTGGTAAGTCCACTAGCAACACCATGCAATCCTCTATAGGATGCTGTCTTTCCCATTAGGAGAACTTGGTTGGCATATTTTCCAATGGCCTGACATCATCCATAAGAATAAAAGCATGGTAAGGTAGCTCTAGTGTGATGCCAGGGTATCTGGGGTTCCTGTTGTAAATGATCTTCTTGTCCCTTATGGTAATCATCTGAGACCTTGCAAGATAGTTCAAATCAATCAACTTGGACCCTTCTACCTTTGTGAAGTTCTAGAGATCACAATCGTGTGATCTTGCTATAGTGGTCACAACCACTCCCATTATGAAGGGAAGCTTGGTCTTGGAGGGAATTGTTTTTAATTGATCAATCATCATCATTCTCAGATTCACATAACCATGACTCACCATTACTGATATTACAAACATGTCTTTTTGAGAATAGCAACCTTGGTTGTCGTACCATCCAAAGATGGAGTTGCTGAGGAATTTTTGAATATATCTCAAAGCGAGGTTGAAAATCTTGCTTATTTTTTACTTTCCCACTACAAAGGAGCTTTCACCAGTGAATGTCTCCCACATCTTGGCGTAGTTGCATTTCCCATTTTTATCAAACCTACCCCCATCAAACTTTTGAGAAATCTCTGGTGTTGGTGCAAAAATCTTGTTGAGGTTGGAGGCCTTTAATAGATGAGTGGATTCATTGAGCCTAAAACGGATAGCATCCTCCCCTTGATAATGCACCTTCTCTAGAGACCCAAAGAATTCATGAGTCATCTCCAAGTATGTTTCTTCCATAGTGGTCAAGAATTTGTACAATCCACATGATTCTAAGAAATCCTTGGCGATAGCTGCATCCCTAAGGCTTTCTTGGTTTTGGGGAAGCATAACTTGTGGGCATCACCCTCCTAGTAGTACACTTGGGGTGAAGAGGTCTCGTGAACACTCTCCTTGATGTGCCTCTCCCATAAGAAACTGCCTCGGGCTGTTTCCCGACACACTTCATCCTATCCTCCTCTAGCTTGGAAAAAAGTCCACTGGCTCATCTTCCATCTCCTCACTCTCAATTTCATCTACCTACTCTTCTTCATAAGTGTGTGACCCTAAACTTGTGTCCAAGTTCAAGGGCACCATCTGAACGAGTGCCTCTTCGGCTTCTTCTTCAATCACCAACTGACATCTAATGGGTTGTTGAGTGGCACATGGTTGTGCCAATGAAGTGGAGCATCTCGCCAGAGTCGGGCATGGAGGTCGTTGTGAAGCTAACACATTAGTAGCCTTCTTGTCCCTCCTCTCTCAGGCTAGTGCATCAATGTCCACCGAATCAACGATGTTCTCCATCTCTTCTTCTTCTTCCTCCTCCTCCTAGTCGGGGTTGCTGTAGCTTGGATCCGACATGTGACCACTTAGAAGAGGATTGGTGTCGGGATGCACTCATCGATGTAGACTATCAGAGGGATTGCAAAATTGAATAAGATGGTGACAACGCACTATAGGACTACTACGACACATTGGAGGCACGCTTGGTGCAGATTTTGCCTCCAATGAGGATGTTCATTGTCTTCTATACCCCCCTTCTTGATTGTTTTGCCTATGCTCTTCATATTTGCAAAGATCTTTCGTGGAAAATGAGCAAGAATAGAAACAAATGTGCTTCTGGGTTGTAGGGCTGTAATATCCTTGGATATGGAGAAATAGATGGTAATAGAGGATGGAAAATGGAGCTTGAGCTTGGGGAAGGTGATTGGGGACCAAAGAGAACTCAAATCCAGAGTTTGGGATCAAGAGGACGTTATTTGGGGGTGAATGGAGGTCACCCTAATCACCTCTCCGTGCAGAAAGACCATTTTGGGTCGAGCAAATGACATTTTGGTCATGCTAGCTCGGGCAAAATTAAGCAACTGAAGCACTAGGCCCGGGCCCGCACGACCGTTTTGGCGAGATGCCAGCACGGTCGTTATGGCCATCACGGTCATGCTGCCCGTGCCTAAAACTTGAAATTTCCCTATTGAAATGGAATATGCCAGCACGGTCGTTCCATGCCAGCACAACCATCCTGGGTCCTCCAAGTGAAAAAATCTTTAAAAATCATCAAATCATTCCATCATTCATACTCCAATCATTTTAATCGACCCACTTGATGTAGCATCAATCATTTTTCACTAAAATGCACATCGTTTCTCAACTTTCACCGGTCTCACCTGTCAAATCATCAAAACTAAACAAAACTATCAAGCACAAGTGTGCCTGTGTGTGTTTTTTGAATCATGTGAAAACAAAGTAAAAGTATCAAAAAGTTAAGGTTGGGTGAAAATGTTCCCAAACCTAGGTGGGTTGCCTCCACTAGTACTAAATTATACACCTTTAGTTGGGCTTATTGCTTCTTGAAGTCAACCACTCTAGAGGAATTTTCAAAGCATCTTTGAAGTATATATCCATCTCATGTGCATTCAAGCACATCTCTTCCTCAAGTTGGTGTTCCTCAACTAGCATCACAATATCAAAACTTTGGTTTGCTCTATCTGGCACAACTTCCACAACTGCTTTCAGCCTTTGACCATTCATAGTAAATTCATTTGCTCCTTCTTTCTCACAAATCGACACATCCCTGAATGGATATACCTTTTTTATTAGATAAGGTCCTTCCCATAGAGATCAGAGTTTTCTGGGAAAGAACTTCATCCTTGAGTTATATAGCCATACCTATTTTCTGGGCTCGAAGCTCTTCTTCTTGATCAACTTATCGTGAAGAAACTTTGTTCTTTCCTTGTAGCTCTTGGACAACTCATAGGCTTCATGCCTCATTTCTTCAAACTCATGTAGCTATAACTTTCTTTTCAACCCGATTGTGTCTCCATCCATATCCATGGCTTTCAAAGCCCACAATGCCTTATGTTGCATTTCAATTGGTAGAGGAAAACTTTTTCCATAAACAAGCTTGAACGATGTGGTGCCAATCAAGGCTATATATGTATTCCTATATGCCATAAGGCCTTATTGAGATGTAAAGACCAATCCTTGCAGTCCTTCCTCACCGTATTCTCAAGAATGAGCTTGATCTCCCGATTGGATAACTCAACTTGACCACTCATTTGAGGGTGGTAAGGAGTACCCACACGATGATTCACTCTGTGTCTCTTTAACAAACCTTCAAAAGTGTGATGGATGAAGTGACTTCCCCCATCACTAATCATGGCTCCTGGAACACCAAACCGGCTAAAGATATTTGATTTCACAAAATCACACACCACTTTGTGATCATTGGCTCTAGTTGCAATAGCCTCAATCCACCTTGACACATAATCCAAGACAACCAAAATGTAGAAATATCCGAAAGAGGGAGGAAACAGACCCATAAAATCAATTCCCCAAACATCAAATACCTCCACCACAAAAATGGGTGATAGAGGCATCATGTACCTCTTAGATATAGTGCCTACCTTTTGGCACTTCAAATAACACTTGCAAAATTCATGAGAGTCTTTAAACAAGGAGGGCCAATAAAATCCACTTTGGAGAACCTTGGCAGCCGTGCGTTTCCCACCAAAATGACCTCCACATACTCCGTAATGGCACATAGATGGAATTTCTTGGTGCTCCAACTCCGAGACACATCTACTAATGAGTTGGTTGGAGCAATATTTGAATAGGTGAGGATCATCCCAAACATAATTTTTGACCATAGCAAACAACCTTTTGTTTTCCTTCCTTGTCCATGTATTTGGTATCCTTCCATTAGCTAAGAAGTTAGCTATATGTTTATACCATGGCCTTTGAGTGGATGAGAGCAGGAAGAGTTTTTCATGTGGCATTGTTTCTTTAATTCAGTTTGTATCATCAAAGGATGCTTCAAATTGGGAGAGATGGTTGACGGCTGAATTTTTCACTCCCTTCTTGTCCACAATCTCAATATCAAATTCTTGAAGCAACAAAATTCACCAGATCAACCTTGGCTTTGAGTCTTTCTTCACCATGAGATATTTCAATGCATCATGGTCCGTGTATATCACTACCTTGTTTTGCAAAAGATATGATTGAAACTTGTCAAGAGAAAATATCACCGCAAGAAACTCTTTTTCTATAGTTGTGTAGTTCCTTTATGCTTCATCTAGAGTCTTGCTAGAATAATAGATGACGTGCGGAATCCAGCCAACTCTTTAGCCCAACAGAGCCCCCACTGCCATGTACGATGCATCAGTCATGATCTCCAATGGCAAGGAGAAATATGGGGGTTGCATTATAGGAGCAGAAATGAGCTTTTGCTTCAAGTGGTTGAAGGATTCAACACACTTTTCATCAAAGTAAAATTCAAAATATTTTTCCAACAAATGACATAGAGGTCTTTAAATTTTTCTTAAATCCTTGATGAAATGATGATAGAAGCCTGCATGCCCCAAGAAAGACCGGACAGGTCTCACAGTAGAAGGAATGGTGAGAGTAGAAATGAGGCCCACCTTGGCCCTATCAACCTCAATACTATCTTTTGAAACCCAGTGACCCATAATGATGCCTTCAGGCACCATGAAGTTTCTCTTTTCCTAAGATAGCACAAGGCAAACCTTGACGCATCTTTCAAGAATGGTGACTAAGTGGAGAAAACACTCATCAAAGGTTTTACCAAAAAGTGAAAAATCATCCATGAATACTTCAAGTGACAAATCAAGCATGTCGACAAAGACGGAGGTCACACATCTATGAGAAGTGGAAGGGGCATTACACAGCCCAAATGGCATTCTCCAGTAATAAAAAGTACCACTAGGGTAAGTGAATGTCATATTTTCTTGGTCCGTAGGATGAACAACAATCTGGAAGTACTTGGAGTATCCATCAAGAAAGTAATAGAAACTTTTCCCTTCCAACATCTCTAAAATCTAATCAAGAAATGGAAGAGGATAGTGGTCCTTCTTAGTCTTCTCATTGAGCTTTCTATAGTCTACACACATCCTCCATTTAGACTGTTCTCTAATAGGCATCATCTCACCATCATCATTCTCTGCCACTGTGATCCCACCCTTCTTTGGTACATCTTGGATGTGACTCACTCATGTGATATTAGAAATCAAATAAATAATTCCAACATCTAACAATTTCATGACCTCTTGGGTCACAAGTTCCTTCAATTTTGGGTTCAATCGCCTTTGCATTTGGTGGGTTGGCCTTCCATCATCTTCTAGATAAATCCTATGCACACAAATAGAGGGGTCAATACCCCTCAAATCAACAATGGACCATCCAATGGCCCAAATGTTCTTCTTCAGGACTGTCATCAATGCATCTTCTTGCTCTGGAGAGAGAATCTAGAAGAAATGATCATCAGGAGGGTGTCATTGGAGCCTAGGAATGCATACTTCAACCCTTCGAGGAGTGACTTGAGTTCAAAAATTGGAGGTTCTTCAAGAGAATTCTTTAATGGCTCTAAAATGGAAGGGAGGTCCTCGCTTGCATCTACTAAGGCTAGCTCATTCACTTCATCCTCTTCATCGTCATCATTGAGAAATTTAACAATGGGCTCTAAACCTCTACCTTGAGTGGCAGTCTGGATCCACACAGGTAGGCACTCCTCTACAATCTCTTCAAGGCATTCAACAAGATCACAATCCTCTTCTGTGGTGCCTATCACCTTGGATGTAGCTGAAGACTTGAAGATGTTCAACCAGCTTTTCATGTGCATGAAGGTCACATACATTGTGTTGGTTCTCATGTGGGGTCAGCTGTAGACAAGAAGGGCCTCCTCAAAATAATAGGTACTCTTCTTGCATCTTCTTCCATATCTAGCACAATGAAGTCAGTAGGGAAGAATGCAAACGTCTCATCATCAAGTCTAACTAGCACATCATCAACTTGCCCTCTAAGCATTTTCACAGATTATCAGCTAACTGCAAGGTACAATGAACAGGACCTAACTGTCCCATTTGGAACTCAGCAAACAAATCATATGAAATCAAGTTCACTCTAGAACCCAAGTTTAGAAGGGCTTGGTCTATGTGGTGTGCTCCAATGTAACATGAAATGATGGGAGCACCTGGTCTTTCCTCTTTCTCGACATGGTGTGTTGTAGACTTGAGCTCACAAGCTGGGTGAGCTTGACTTTCTTTGGTGTTCTCCCCATTTTTTCCCTCTTAAACATGCACAAATCTTTCAGAAACTTGGCATGGGAAGGTATTTGCTTGACCGCATCAAGCAAAGGAATGTTTATCTTCACCTATTTGAAAGTTTCCATGATATCTTCAATATGTTTCTTCTTTCTTCTTTCAGTAGAGGGCTCCTCAAGAGCATCAAGAAATGGGGGAAGTTGGGCTCCCAATCGGCTCGGATTAACATAATCATCAACTAGAATCACATAAATCACAATATCACTTCTCGATATCATGGTATCAACTTTAGTTCCTATCACGATATCATCAATCTGGATCTCTGTATTAACATGTCTGATCATAGTATCACCTCTATCCTTACTGGTTGCACTATCAAAAATAGTATCATGGGGATGCTCCAAGGTCATCCCACTCCTTGAAACCATCACTACCTTCACATGCTCATGGGTAGTGGAAGAGGAAGCTTGTGGAGGTGTCTATGGCTGTTAAGGTGGTGGTGGCCTTGGATTTGGGTTTTGGAGGATAAATTGTGGCTGAGGTTGTGGTTGTTTTGGTGGTTGTTGTGGTGGATGTGGGTGATATTATGGAGGAGGTTGTTGGTATGAGTGAGGTGGAGGATATTGGTAGTTGTAGGGGGGTTGGTGAGGTGGAGGATAATATGGATGTGGTGGTCCTTGGTATTGATGAAGTGGGGTTACTTGGCCTTGTGGTGGGACATAAGCACCTTGATGGTGCTCACATAACTGCCATTATTTTTGGGATTGACCATGGATTGAGACAGAAGCCTCCCCTCTTCACGGCGGGAAAGTGAGACTGAGATTTGATCAAGCCTTTTCTCAAGGCCACTAATATTTTGTCCTTGAGAGGACACCTCCATTTTCACTTCATCGTGGTTCCTTAGCCTTCCTAGGACTTCCTTCTCAAACTTGGAGCTATACTTGGGCCCTTGGTGTTGCCTTGGCTTCCCTTTCCCCTCCTCATTTTGTTGTTTCCATGAGAAGTTTGGATGATTCCTCCACTCTGGAGTATAGGAATTGGACATTGGGCCTTGGTTGTTTTGGTTGCTAAAGGCATGCAAGGCATGAACTTCTTCGTCTTCAGCTTTGACTGCCATAGTGGATTGACTTGAAGAACCACCAGCTTGGTTCTTCATCATATTTGCCATCATTTTCAACATGTCAGGGTTGGCTGTGGTCCGAGATGGAACTATGGGAGGAAGTGGAAGTAGGTAGTTACAGTCACAATGTTCCCCTTTTGTAGAAGCCCGATGGCAAAAATTCTGATCAAGGTGCTCAAACAAGGGCCATGACTCCTCAGGTGTCTTTTCCATGAAGGTGCCTCCACATGAAAAATCAACATTGTTCTGGCTCAACTCCACTAGCCCAGTGTCAAAATCTTGGACCAACTACCACAAGGGTACCTCATGATGGGGCCAGTCACGCAGAAGCTTTTAGAACCATTCCCACACCTCGTAGAAAGGTTCGTTTTCTTTCTAGGAGAGGGCAGTAATACATCTTCGCATTTGGGTCACTTAGAAATGGGGAAGAACTTCTTGAGAAACTCATTCTTGACCGCGTTCCACGTTACAAACTCTGGCTTTTAGATGATCATTCCTTGGCCTTTTTTTAGGGAGAATGGAAAGAGAGTCCTCCGGATGGAGTCATCGGTGGCAGTGAGGGTGCATAAGGTGGAACAAGTTTCAAGGGCAGTGTTGATATGGTGGTAGGGGTTTTCATTCTCCATCCCATAGTAGGTAGGGAGGAGTCCAAGAAGTGTGGGTGGAATGGAGAATTGTTGACCTAGAATTTGGTCAACAAGGGTGGCAATGGGGGAATTGTAGATCCCCAGGGTGAAGTATTCATGGAGGGGGAAGTTGGGTCGCGATTGAGCATCTTCATGAGGTAGTTCAGCTTCACGGTCACCCATTTTGGTTTCTCAGTGTTGGTTGTGGCAGCTTTGGCATCTCCTTCTACCTATCTTGGGGTCGTATAACACCAAGTCAGTACAAGTAGAATGTGTATGATACATGCACATTTGTTACCTACACAATACACAAACAAGCAACAAAAACCAAGTTAGAATGAAAATATGCAAAAGTAAACAAAGTATAAAGAATACCAATGGTGAGGGCAATAGGAAAGGCTAAGCTACACTAACTAGCTAGGCTGAGCACTTCGATCCCCGACAACGGCACCAGAATGCTTGGTGCGTCAAGCCAGAGGTGCACACACTAACCAATTAAGTTTGATTAGATGCACCCCACAAGACTCTAACACACTTGGGATCTTTCAAATTTGTAAAACCCCTAAAAAAACTCAGTCACAATACTAAACAGATCACCCACAAGCACACGAGGTACTATTGTAGTAAAGACGATAGGCAAGTATAGGGGGTCGATCCATAGGGATAGAGGGGGTACTAGATCTAGGTTTGTGTTGCCTATTTTTCTAAAGTGGAGATTAGGGTGGAAGGGTTTCAAATTAGGTTTGGTTTCATTACACTAAATAAGTAGGCAAGTAAAGGCAATATGAAAGCGAGATTACCAAAAACCCTAAATTATCCTAAGCAAGTAGGTCTAAGAGACTAGATTAAGCAATCAACTAAACAAGAGCAAGATGATCTACACTACTCTAGTAAGGAAATTAGCAACTACGAACTAAGCTAAACACTAGAGCAAGCAAGAATCTAGGTTAACCCTAATTATCAAGACTAAGCAATGACTATAGGCAATAAAGGCAATTAAGCTAAACTTGCATTAACAAGCTAAGATGGCAAGTTAGGTTTTAAGCAATATGATTGGATAGGTGGGCCATTTGGGAATTTGATTTGATATTAGTTGGGGGAACGTCAACATAGTATGCAAATCTCACATTTCAATCTAGATTAACAAACCAAACAACAAGGCAAGTGCTATTAGAATATACCCTATACTACTAGTTGGAGAACTAGGGTTAGGTGTAATTCTAGTAGGACTTGGCAAGTCTATGTTTCTAGGATAAGTGGTATTAGGGAAATTGAGATCAAGAGTAGGAATGGGAGTAGAGATGAGGGTATTTCACCTCATGTTACTTTCCATCTAGCCTTTAGGAAGCTCCAAGAAATTGCACTTATCACACTTACACTAGCTACTTAGATCTCGCACTCACTTGTAGAAGAAGGGAGATGTATGTAGGAACAAAAGGGGCTAGCTAGGGATCCACTAATTGGACCTAGGAGCCATTCCTAAGATTCTCACATACATTCCAATTTTCCCTAGAAGCTAAGTGTCATCAAGCATCATAAAACAAGCAATTTATGTTTAATAGCACAAACCACATGCAAGATAATGGGAAATGAGATAAAAGCAAGAGGCAATCATCATAGAATGAAATTATGTTCATTACAAGTTATTCCCCCCCCAACATGGTATCAAAGTCACATTTTAACCCCAAACAACCCACCACTAGGGGCTTAGCTAGACATGCTCAAAGAAAAGATAAAAGAAATGAGAAGAAGGGGATAAGACTTAATGGAACCTGAAGTAGATCCTTCTCCTTCACCTCCTAGCTGTTGTAGGGCGACCTCCCTCCTCCAAGGTGTATGATGGGCATGGAAATGTAGGAGATTATGGTAGAAAACCTAGAAAACTAGGTTTCTATGGTGGAAATGAGGTGGGAATGGTGGATGGAGAGTGTTGATGTAAGGGGAGTGAAAAAGAGTGGATGGAGAGGAGTAATGGAAGCTAACTTAGTGTTGTGGCTGCCACCCATGTATATATAGGTGGTGGTGGAAGCACTAGGGTAAGTAGGGGCATTGTTGGAAAAACAATGCAGAAAATGCTGTGGTTTAGGTGGTAGCATGACTGTACTGGGCAACACAAATGTGGTGGGTAGGGGTAGGAATGGCCGTGGTGGTGTGGAATAGTCATTCTAAGAAAGTGTAAAATCACAGTTTGAGGTGGTAAAATGGAGGTTGGTAGAATAGCCGCATTGGGAAACATGACTATGGTGGAGGCTAGGTAGAACGGCCATGATGCATAGCACGGCCGTGGTGGTTGAGTTGGAGGTGAGGTCATTCCCTTCATCATGCCTATTTTGACTTTTGGCAGCACGGTCCTACTGGGCAGCACTGCCATTTTGGGGGCTTCATAGCACGGTCGTGCTGGGTAGCACGACCGTGGTGGCGGCGTTGCTGTAGCTTGTAATTTTTGAGATATTATCTGTATCTTTGACATTGGCCAACATAACTATTCCTTGGCACCACGAACGTGTTGGGATCTTCAGTAGCAAAATCAACTTGAATCTTCATGATCTAAGGACTTCTTTGCTTGATGTCGACCCTTGGCCATTAAGGGTAGGTTGAGGGAGCTTTAGGGTCTTATTTGGACCCTTTCATGAGTGGAGAACTCCTAGAACTCCTTCCTTCTCTCTCATCCATCCAAAGCATGGTCCAAGTACCTAAAAAGTATGCAAAGAATGTCCTTAAGTGCATTTGACAATAATATGCATATTGGGGAATTTAACTTGCATTCTACTATGTTTAGATGTGATTGAGATACAAAAAGACACAAGATGAATCCCTAAAATAGGGCTTCATCATCAAGTAAGACTTAAATCAAAGAACAAAAAGATAACATCCAAATTAAGCTCGGTGATAAATGATAAGGTTAGGAAAAAATAGTATATAACTATCAATCTCCCAGTCTAAATTGTTTCTAAACAACCGCCATCATTCAAGAAATCCCTACTAAAGTAAGATCAAAGAACACACATGCAAGTGTAAGAAGATCCACTGTAACTCAATGTTACTCATGGGAGCTTGAACCATAATATTGAGTATTAAATTGTTGTCAATTAGGGAATAAGCCAGGCAAAGAAGGTGAGTAATGTGTTGTCATCATGTGTTCATGAAAACCATTTAGGTACAACGTGTAACATACTGAATTCTGGACTTTTTGCCTTTTTGGTCCTCTTTTCCATCTTTTCCTCTCATTTATATCCTCTTTGGCCTTTCTATTTAATTTTTGGAGAATATGATAGTTTAATGAACATTTGTTCACCTTTTATTCCAATATTTGGGTATATGCACAAATACCTCAGTGAAAGCTTAGTAATGGGATTAATATGTAAACTGTCCACTTAAGTAATAAAAATAATAAAATATTTCATCCTAGAACTTTCTAGTGCTTTTTAGAATATTAAAAAAAAGAAAATCCCAAAATATATATAAAGGAGATCATAAATGTAATATTTGGAGATAATGTGGGATATAATAAATAAAAGGAGGTAATGAGGAATATATTGTCTCAAAAATCATAATTGGAAACCCATAAAGATAATTTTGATATGCAAATTCGTTTTCTTGATCTAAAAGAAACTTAATGGCCAAGTATCATCTAATTTGGATAATAAATAAATATATTAAAACCTTTATTACAAGATAATGGGAAATAAGCCAATAAGGTGAAATAAAATATATAATGTCCTCAAATTGGAAACATAAATCGAAATTCGTAATCTATATGTCAAAATGAATCTATGTGTGAATTTGTATTTAATTTGGTCAACGTTAAATATTTTATTTTATTCAGGAGAGAGAAAATGACTTAAAGACCAAAAATATTAAATATATGTTGAAAAAAATTAATTAAGGCCAAAATCGTGTTCCACACATTTATTATTTATTAAAGGCCAAGTTTTATATTTTTAGAAAGTTTCTAGATGCCTCTAATAAATTAAAAGGTTAAATAAGTGATAAAATTTAAATGAATTAAATAAAATTAGAAAAGTCTTAAAAAATATAATAATGTCAAATACTTGTTCTACGTGTTAAAATAGACCTTTGGATGAATTTTGAATCAATTTGGAAAATATTTGATGAGAAGATAAATTTAGGAGAGAGAAAGTATGCAAAACATTAAACTCATTATTTAAATAACAAACAACTTCAACAAATGGAAATAATACCACATTTGTGTCCAACATACTTTATATGACTTGTGGGTCAAGTTTTGTAATTTTTGGATAATCCCAGAGTCATTAATGCATGAGGAAAGAGAAAATATGATTTTAATTATTTAACCTATTACAAGTCCCCAAAAGGCAAAAATAATTCCATATTTGGATTCTAAACGTCAAAATTAGTCAAAATATAAAATTTGGTAATTTTTAGATAACATTTGAGCCTCCAAATGAGGAGAGAGAAAAACATTTAAATGAATATGCCTTTTAAGTCGATTTTGAATAGGAATAACTGATGGCTATCACGATGATCATCGACCGTTGGATCTTGATCGGAGGGTCTGTGGATTGTCTTCTTCGTTGGCCCAATTTGGCAATAGGTTGCTTGACTGCCAAGTTTTCAAATCCATGTATCTCAAGTTTTACTCAATGAAATTCAATAATTTTTTATCCTACGAACTCCTTGCGCAAATCCACACCGATTTATCCCAAAGTTTTTGGTTTTTGGTGGAGAATTGAGAGACGCCCAACTTGGGAGATGCCTCTCTCTACCCACACCTAGCTAAACCGTAGCATAAGTCATCTTGCCTATATATATCCCTACCCCTAGGACCGCCATCTCCTTAGCAACTCACCTGTGCTTGCGATTTCGAGATTCGTGGACCACCTGACCCTCATCTAGCCACTGTAGGCCCTGATCTTACGGCACCTTGTTCTTCCTATCCCATCGGCCATCGCCTCAATTAGAGGTACAGATGAATTTGACTCTTCTTCTTCTTTCTTTTGAGTACCTAAACACGAAGTTCCGTTGTGTTTTGCGATTTTGCCCAAAGCAAGCTGAGCCAAGCTGCTCACAGCTCACGGCCATGGCACGAGGCAGCGGGAGGAAGATAACCCCATGTTTTTACCAAACTGCCCCTGATCATTTTTGCTTTGCGGTGTTTTTCACGCAAGGGCACTCTGGTCTTCTCGCCTCTTTTTACCTTGCTTTGACCTGCCTTTGACCCGGCTTGGACCTTTGCCAGCCAGTGGGGTGGGCCACTGACTTGGGTCACTATGATTGGGCCAAGCAGTGGGCCCAGTCCCACATTCTCTTCTTTTCAAAACGAAAATCAAAATTTCTAATTTTCTCATTGGCTGATATTGTAAAATTGATATCTTTTTACCCGTTTGTCCAAAAATAGAAACAATATATGTTTTGAAATCGGGAGAATGAGATCTATCTAACAAAAATACTTTTGTGGTCTGATTTTGAGTTTTTCGAATATGTATTTTTCGAGTTGATTTAATTAACTAATAAATATGGAAAATACCCTAAAAAGTTAGTTACTCGAAAATATACAAATATATATGTTATTTTGATCAGAAAATCCTAACTAAGATAGTGGTGAGGTTTTTAGAGTCTAATTTGATCATTTGTGGAAAAGTCAATGGTTTTGAGGTTTTAAGCCTTTAATGAATATACATATATCTAATACATAAATATGATGATCATATTAGGGAAAGTGGATCTGATCTCGTGTAAAAGTTATGAAACGTGATTCTAGGACTCTAAAGATTAAAGGTATGTGCTTAATACACTTCAGTTGGGAATATTTGTGCCTTGACTTACTTTTCAATAATGAGGCTTCATTGAATCCTATTTCTTATACTCTTGATTCTTTTGCTATACTTGCCTCATAATCAGTTTGGAATATTGTTCTTGGGTCTCAGTACCCCACTGCCATGTTCTACATATGAGATTCTATTACTTGTCATAGTTTTTAGCATGATGATTTTATTAGACTAATTAACTAGTGTAGTGGTACTTGTATGTACAACCACCCATAGTTGGGGAATGTGTTATTTCTCTCCTGGGGAATGTGTTATTCTCCCCCACACATAAAATATGTGCAGGTGACTGGGAATGTGTTACTCTCCCCTCACCCTTTTGGTTGAAGGTCCGGTAGGTTCCTCAACCCTACATAGTTAAGATAGTCAATATTAATCATACATGCAATCCTTGGTTATATATTGTTTATGGCAAGCATGTATTGAAATATTCTTTTATATATATGGCCTCATTCTCTTGATTATCTAAATCATATGATGAACCCTATCATGTTTATATTTTCTTTTCTTATATTGTTACATTTGAATAGCTTTTTGACACATACTTTTATTTTCCTCCCCTCTTGCTGGGTGCTTTCCAAACCACCCAGATGTGGAGCAAGGTGATGGATAAGGCATGAAGATCTTAGCATTGACATGGACTAGCTGATAGATATGTTGCTTGGAGACAAAAGTGGAGTAGTCTAGACTTCCCTCTATCTAGATTCTAGTTGTGTATGATGATGTAACCCTAAAAGGGAGATTTTTGATGTATCTTGTACAATCTTTTATGAAATTGAATATAGTCATAATTTTTTTTATTCTTCTGCTTTCCAAAATGGTGTTATGTTTACCATATTTTAGTAAGTAGGTGATCTCACACTCTTTACAATATGGTATCAGAGCCCATGGTAGTCGGAATCTAACTATTTCAGTTTTGTCTCCCTAGTTAGAACCCTAGACTTGCATAGTTTCCTTTAAGTGACATGTTTGCCTAGATTTGATCTATGCTGATGATAGGTTGATTTAGGACCCTATAGTTTAACCTTAGAGTCATGATAAATAAAACTCTAATATGCTCATAGTTAAAATATGCATAACTTAATGTCGTTTAAGTTTGCCTTTAGGCATCTATTAGGTCATGAAGTTGAAGCAAAGGTGTCTAGAAAGGATCAGGGTTTCAGGGGCTAGCAATATTTTCCTCCGTGCCACTAGCTTGGTTTATGAGGACTCCCGTGCCCATATGATACTGGCCTGGCCTGAGCTAATATGAATTGCCTAAAATATTTTGCTTTTAGGCAATAGTGACCTTAGACTTCTATGTTGTGTATCTTCGGGAACCCTAAGTTTTAGGTGTTTGATATCTTGTTTTGTTGGAGGATTTATATCAAGATAATTTCTTATGTCCCTAGAACCTAGACCTTAGAGTTTGGGTGTTTGGGAAAATATCAAAGTGCGCAGTGGAAGCATGATGAATCTTGAGAATGGTTTAGTTAGACTTATCCTTTAACCCTAGTTAGTTTGGCTTGATAGGTCGAACCCTTTAAGGGGTGGAGTATGGTTAGGTTGGATGTTCGAGTGGTTAGATTTTGAGGACGAAATCCTCTTTAGGGGGATGGAACCCTATAACATCTTGAAGTGTATCTAACCTATCTTTAGAAACCCTAACCTCATACTTAGGTGGTTAGTGTGCTTGGATCTTTGGTTTTGACCAAACAAGATATATTTGTAACCCTAACATGCTTGTTAATATGTAATGAACATATAATTATCTACTAAGGAATAATGCATGTGCTTGAACCCTAATGAATATCCAATGCACATAAAATGGATATCAATGCTAATTGTCAATAAGTAAGATGTTAATAATGTCATGAACTAATAAACCCTAATGATATGATGAATAAGGTTATAATTCGTAATTAATGCATGCTAAGGATGAACAAGTGAAATAAAATAGTCATGTTGACCTAAACCCTAAGTTGTAATAATCTAACCCTAATCTATACATCTTTAATGTCTTTGATGATACATTAATGATGTTAAGATCCATAATCAATTAACATACTTTGATACACATAAATGATATATATAATCATCTAATCACATATTAATCAAGTCATCAATATAAAATGCAAGTTAGCTTGTTATATAATACACATGTGATTAGTCACTTAATGTGAATCAAATCATTAATATGACATATGTCTTACCTTGATCATTAAAACACGTGTAATGGCTTCAATATGAGTATGAAGTGATTGGATTCATATAAACGTGCAAAATGAATAATATAAATGAATAATGACTTGTGGTGACATTAATGTGAGCAATAAAGATAATGTGACATGTGACAATGTTTAATATGAGTATACGTAACTAATGTGACATTAATTGGAATAATTGTATGCTTAACCACAAATCGGATAGAATGTCTTAACATTCATGTAAAATAATTTGTTATAATTAATAAAGTGGTAATATGCGGATAATGAAGTATACATCCAAATTAGTAAGGGCAATGATCAAATATATTAATGAATGTTGAAATAATTGAGTAACACATAATTGTGATAAAATCCTTAATAAGATAAATAAGAAATACATATAATAGTTTAATGCATGATGATGAAATATTTCCCCTTTTTTCAATAAAGTGTATATGGCATGATGTAATTAATATAATGATGATAATGTGATATCATAATGAATATAATGTTAATGAGCCAAAAACATAAATAATGTTAAATCTCGTAAAAATGATCTTAATAGTAGAAGCCTAGGTGATCCTTGAGAACCTGACCTATGTTGAGCTGTATGTGAAGTTTCTGAGCCCTTAGGTGTAGTTGAAGTATAAGTTTTGGTGGAAGTTGTATGGTTGGAGGAAAAATTTGAAGTTTTGTGATGTGAGGTTGCACACTCACCCTTCCCTAATTGCTAGTGATTTCGGGGACGAAATCCTCTTTAAGGGGTGGAGTGTTGTAACATACTAAAATCTGGACTTTTTGCCTTTTTGGTCCTCTTTTCCATCTTTTCCTCTCATTTATATCCTCTTTGGCCTTTCTATTTAATTTGTGGAGAATATGACAGTTTAATGAACATTTGTTCACCTTTTATTTCAATATTTGGGTATATGCACAAATACCTTAGTGAAAGCTTAGTAATGGGTTTAATATGTAAAATGTCCACTTAAGTAATAAAAATAATAAAATATTTCGACCTAGAACTTTCTAGTACTTTTTAGAATATGAAAAAGAAAGAAAATCCCGAAATATATACAAAGGAGATCATAAATGTAATATTTGGAGATAATGTGGGATATAATAAATAAAAGGAGGTAATGATGAATATATTGTCTCGAAAATCATAAGCAGAAACCCATAAAGATGATTTTGATATGCAAATTCGTTTTCTTGATCTAAAAGAAACTTAATGGCCAAGTATCATCTAATTTGGATAATAAATAAATATATTAAAGCCGTTATTACAAGATAATGGGAAATAAGCCAATAAGGTGAAATAAAATATCTAATGTCCTCAAATTGGAAAAATAAATCCAAATTCGTAATATATATGTCAAAATGAGTCAATGTGTGAATTTGTATTTAATTTGGCCAA
The DNA here is from genome assembly GCA_963693085.1 of Alisma plantago-aquatica. Classification (NCBI taxonomy): domain Eukaryota; kingdom Viridiplantae; phylum Streptophyta; class Magnoliopsida; order Alismatales; family Alismataceae; genus Alisma; species Alisma plantago-aquatica. The sequence continues at coordinate 217,737,677 of OY856409.1, forward strand.
TGTTAAATATTTTATTTTATTCAGGAGAGAGAAAACGACTTAAAGACCAAAAATATTAAATATATGTTGAAAAAAATTACTTAAAGCCAAAATCGTGTTCCACACATTTAGTATTGCATATAGGCCAAGTTTTATTTTTTTATAAAGTTTCTAGATGCCTCTAATAAATTAAAAGGTTAAATAAGTAATAAAATTTAAATGAATTAAATAAAATAATACACTCTTCAAAAAATATAATAATGCCAAATTCTTGTTCTACGTGTTAAAATAGACCTCTGGATGAATTGTGAATCAATTTGGAAAATATTTGACGAAAAGATAAATTTAGGAGAGAGAAAGTATGCAAAACTTAAACTCATTATTTAAAATAACAAACAACTTCAACAAATGGAAATAATACCAAATTTGTGTCCAACATACTTTATATGACTTGTGGGTTAAGTTTTGTAATTTTTGGATAATCCTGGAGTCATTAATGCATGAGGAAACAGAAAATATGATTTTAATTATTTAACCTATTAAAACTCCCCAAAAGGCAAAAATAATTCCATATTTGGATTCTACACATCAAAATTAGTCAGAATATAAAATTTGGTAATTTTTGGATAACGTTTGAGCCTCCAAACATTTAAATGAATATGTCTTTTAAGTCGATTTTGAATAGGAATAACTGATGGCAACTGTTATATCGCGATGATCATCGACCGTTGGATCTCGATCGGAGGGTCCGTGGATTGTCTTCCTCGTTGGCCCGATTTGGCAACAGGTTGCTTGACTGCCAAGTTTTTAAATCCATGTATCTCGAGTTTTACTCAATGAAATTCAATAATTTTTTATCCTACGAACTCCTTGCGCAAATCCACACCGATTTATCCCAAAGTTTTTGGGTTTTGGTGGAGATTCAAGAAACACTCAACTTGGGTGCCGCCTCTCTCTACCCACACCTAGATAAACCCTAGCATAGGTCATCTTGCCTATATATATCCCAACCCCTAGGACCGCCATCTCCTTAGCAACTCACCTGTGCTTGCGATTTCGAGATTCATGGACAACCTGACCCTCATCTAGCCGCCATAGGCCCTGATCTTGCGGCGCCTTGTTCTTCCTCTCCCATCAGCCATCGACTCAATTAGAGGTACGAATGAATTCGACTCTTCTTCTTCTTTCTTTTGAGTACCTAAACGCGAAGTTCCGTTGTGTTTTGCGATTTTTCCCAAACCAAGCCGAGCCAAGCTGCTCGTAGCTCACGGCCATCGCACGAGGCAGTGGGAAGAAGATAACCCTCATGTTTTTACCAAACTGCCCCCGATCATTTTTGCTTTGCGATGTTTTTCACGCAAGGGCACTCTGGTCTTCTCGCTTCTTTTTACCTTGCTTTGACCGACCTTTGACCCGGCTTGGACCTTTGCCAGCCAGTGGGGTGGGGCCACTGACTTGGGTCACTATGATTGGGCCAAGCAGTGGGCTCGGTCCCACCTTCTCTGCTTTTTAAAACGAAAATCAAAATTTCTAATTTTCTCATTGGGTGATATTGTAAAATTGATATATTTTTACTCGTTTGTCCAAAAATAGAAACAAAATATGTTTTTAAATCAAGAGAATGAGATCTATATAACAAAAATACTTCTGTGGTATGATTTTGAGTTTTTCGAATATGTATTTTTTGAGTTGATTTAATTAACTAATAAATATGGAAAATACCCTAAAAAGTCAGTTACTCGAAAATATACACATATATATGTTATTTTGATCATAACTAAGACAGTGGTGAGGTTTTCGGAGTCTAATTCCATCGTTTGTGGAAAATTCTATTATTTTGAGGTTTTAAGACTTTAATGAATATACATATATCTAATACATAAATATGATGATCATATTAGGGAAAGTGGATCCGATCTCGTGTAAAAGTTATGAAAAGTGATTCTAGGACTCTGAATATTAAATGTATGTGCTTAATACACTTCAGTTGGGAATATTTGTGCCTTGACTTACTTTTCAATAATGGGGCTTCATTGAATCCAATTTCTTATACTCTTGATTCTTTTGCTATACTTGCCTCATAATCAGTTTGGAATATTGTTCTTGGGTCTCGGTACCCCACTGCCATGTTCTACATATGAGATTCTATTACTTGCAATAGTTTTTAGCATGTTGATTTTATTAGACTAATTAACTAGTGTAGTGGTACTTGTATGTACAACCACCCATAGTTGGGGAGTGTGTTATTTCTCCCTTAGGGAACGTGTTATTCTCCCCCACACATAAAATATGTGCAGGTGACTGGGAATGTGTTACTCTCCCCTCACCCTTTTGGTTAAAGGTCTGGTAGGTGCCTCAACCCTACATAGTTAAGATAGTCAATATTAATCATACATGCAATCCTTGGTTATATATTGTTTATGGTGAGCATCTATTGAAATATTCTTTTATATATATGGCCTCATTCTCTTGATTATCGTCATCATATGATGAACCCTATCATGTTTATATTTTCTTTGCTTATCTTGTTACATTAGAATAGCTTTTTGACACATACTTTTATTTTCCTTCCCTCTTGCTGGGTGCTTTCCCAACCACCCAGATGTGGAGCAAGGTGATGAATAAGGCATGAAGATCTTAGCATTGACATGGACTAGCTGATAGATATGTTGCTTGGAGATAAAAGTGGAGTAGTCTAGACTTCCCTCTATCTAGATCCTAGTTGTGTATGATGATGTAACCCTAAAAGGGAGATTTTTTATGTATCTTGTACAATCTTTTATGAAATTGAATATAGTCAGAATTTTTTTTATTCCGCTGCTATCCAAAATGGTGTTATGTTTACCATATTTTAGTAAGGAGGTGATCTCACACTCTTTACAACATGGTATCAGAGCCCATGGTAGTCGGAATCTGATTATTTCAGTTTTTTCTCCCTAGTTAGAACCCTAGACTTGCATAGTTTCCTTTAAGTGACATGTTTGCCTAGATTTGATCTATGCTGATGATAGGTTGATTTAGGACCCTATAGTTTAACCTTATAGTCATGATAAATAAAACTCTAATATGCTCATAATTAAAATATGCATAACTTAATGTCGTTTAAGTTTGCCTTTAGGCAACTATTAGGGCATGAAGTTGAAGCAAAGGTGTCTAGAAAGGATCAGGCTTTCAGGTGCTGGCAATATTTTCCTGCGCACCACTAGCTTGGTTTACGAGGACTCCCGTGCCCATATGATACCGGCCTGGCCTGAGCTAATACAAATTGCCCAAAATAGTTTGCTTTTAGGTAATAGTGACCTTAGACTTCTATGTTGTATATCTTCGGGAACCCTAAGTTTCAAGTGTTTGATATCTTGTTTTGTTGGAGGATTTATACCAAGATAGTTTCTTATGTACCTAGAACCTAGACCTTAGAGTTTGGGTGTTTGGGAAGATATCAAAGTGCGCAGTGGAAGCATGATGGATCTTGAGAATGGTTTAGTTAGACTTATCCTTTAACCCTAGTTAGTTTGGCTTGATAGGTTGGACCCTTTAAGGGGTGGAGTATGGTTAGGTTGGATGTTCGAGTGGTTATATTTCGAGGACGAAATTCTCTTTAGGAGGATGGAACCCTATAACGTCTTGAAGTGTATCTAACCTATCTTTAGAAACCCTAACCTCATACTTAGGTAGTTAGTGTGTTTGGATCTTTGGTTTTGACCAAACAAGATATATTTGTAACCCTAACATGCTTGTTAATATGTAATGAACATATAATTATCAACTAAGGAATAATGCATGTGCTTGAACCCTAATGAATATCCAATGCACATAATATGGATATCAATGCTAATTGTCAATAAGTAAAATGTTAATAATGTCATGAACCAATAAACCCTAATGATATGACGAGTAAGGTCATAATTCATAATTACTGCATGCTAAGGATGAATAAGTGAAATAAAATGATCATGTTGACCTAAACCCTAAGTTGTAATAATCTAACCCTAATCTATACATCTTTAATGCCTTTGATGATACATTAATGATGTTAAGATCCATAATCAATTAAAATACGTTGATACACATAAATGATATATATATAATCATCTAATCACATATTAATCAAGTCATCAATATAAAATGCAAGTTACCTTGTTATCTAATACACATGTGATAAACTTCAAAAAAAAATAATACACATGTGATTAGTCACTTAATGTGAATCAAATCATTAATATGACATATGTCTTACCTTGATCATTAAAACACGTGTAATGGCTTCAATATGAGTATGAAGTGATTGGATTCATATAAACGTGCAAAATGAATAATATAAATGAAAAATGATTAGTGGTGACATTAATGTGAGCAATAAAGATAATGTGACATGTGACAATGTTTAATATGAGTATAAGTAACTAATGTGACATTAATTGGAATAATTGTATGCTTAACCACAAATTGGATAGAATGTCTTACATTCATGTAAAGTAATTTGTTATAATAAATAAAGTGGTAATATGAGGATAATGAAGTATAAATCCGAATTAGTAAGTACAATGATCAAATATAATAATGAATGTTGAAATAATTGAGTAACACCTTATTGTGATAAAATCCTTAATAAGATAAATGAGAAATACACATAAATAGTTTAATGCATGATGATGAAATATTGCCCATTTTGTCAATAAAGTGTATATGGCATGATGTAATTATTATAATTATGATAATGTGATATCATAATGAATATAATGTTAATGAGCCAAAAACGTAAATAATGTTAAATCTCATAAAAATAATCTTAATAGTAGAAGCCTAGGTTGACCTATGTTGAGCTGTATGTGAAGTTTCTGAACCTTTAGGTGTAGTTGAAGTATAAGTTTTGGTGGAAGTTGTATGGTTGGAGGAACAACCTGAAGTTTTGTGATGTGAGGTTGCACACTCACCCTTCCCTAATTGCTAGTGATTTCGGGGATGAAATCCTCTTTAAGGGGTGGAGTGCTGTAACATACTGAATTTTGGACTTTTTGCCTTTTTGGTCCTATTTTCCATCTTTTCCTCTCATTTATATCCTCTTTGGCCTTTCTATTTAATTTGTGGAGAATATGACTGTTTAATGAACATTTGTTCACCTTTTATTCCAATATTTGGGTATATGAACAAATACCTCAGTGAAAGCTTAGTAATGGGTTTAATATGTAAAATTTCCACTTAAGTAATAAAAATAATAAAATATTTCGTCCTAGAACTTTTTAGTACTTTGTAGAATATGAAAAAGAAAGAAAATCCCGAAATATATACAAATGAGATCATAGATGTAATATTTGGAGATAATGTGGGATATAATAGATAAAAGGAGGTAATAAGGAATATATTGTCTCGAAAATCATAAGTGGAAACCCATAAAGATAATTTTGATATGTAAATTCGTTTTCTTGATCTAAAAGAAACTTAATGGCCAAGTATCATCTAATTTGGATAATAAATAAATATATTAAAGCCTTTATTACAAGATAATGGGAAATAAGCCAATAAGGTGATATAAAGTATCTAATGTCCTCAAATTTGAAAAATAAATCAAAATTCGTAATCTATATTTCAAAATGAGTCTATGTGTGAATTTGTATTTAATTTGGTCAACGTTAAATATTTTATTTTATTCCGGAGATAGAAAATGACTTAAAGACCACAAATATGAAATATATGTTGAAAAAAATTAATGAAGGCCAAAATCGTGTTCCACACATTTAGTATTACTTATGGGCCAAGTTTTATATTTTTAGAAAGTTTCTAGATGCCTCTAATAAATTAAAAGGTTAAATAAGTGATAAAATTTAAATGAATTAAATAAAATAATAAAGTCTTCAAAAAATATAATAATGCCAAATTCTTGTTCTACGTGTTAAAATAGACCTTTGGATGAATTTTGAATCAATTTGGAAAATATTTGATGAGAAGATAAATTTAGGAGAGAGAAAGTGTGCAAAACTTTAAACTCATTATTTAAAATAACAAACAACTTCAATAAATGGAAATAATACCAAATTCGTGTCCAACATACTTTATATAACTTGTGGGTCAAGTTTTGTAATTTTTGGATAATGCTGGAGTCATTAATTCACGAGGAAAGAGAAAATATTATTTTAATTATTTAACCTATTAAAAGTCCACAAAAGGAAAAAATAATTCCATATTTGGATTCTACACATCAAAATCAGTTAGAATATAAAATTTGGTAATTTTTGGATAACGTTTGAGCCTCCAGACGAGGAGAGAGAAAAACATTTAAATGAATATGCCTTTTAAGTCGATTTTGAATAGGAATAACTGATGGCAACTGTTATATCGCGATGATCATCGACCGTTGGATCTCAATCAGAGGGCCCGTGGATTGTCTTCTTCGTTGGCCCGATTTGGCAACAGGTTGCTTGACTGCCAAGTTTTCAAATCCATGTATCTCGAGTTTTACTCAATGAAATTCAATAATTTTTTATCCTACGAACTCCTTGCGCAAATCCACACCGATTTATCCCAAAGTTTTTGGATTTTGGTGGAGATTCAATAAACACTCAACTTGGGTGCCGCCTCTCTCTACCCACACCTAGCTAAACCCTAGCATAGGTCATCTTGCCTATATATATCCCAACCCCTAGGACCGCCATCTCCTTAGCAACTCACCTGTGCTTGCGATTTTGAGATTCATGGACAACCTGACCCTCATCTAACCGCCGTAGGCCCTGATCTTGCGGCGCCTTGTTCTTCCTCTCCCATCAGCCATCGACTCAATTAGAGGTACGAATGAATTCGACTCTTCTTCTTCTTTCTTTTGAGTACCTAAACGCGAAGTTCCGTTGTGTTTTGCGATTTTTCCCAAACCAAGCCGAGCCAAGCTGCTCGTAGCTCACGGCCATCGCACGAGGCAGTGGGAAGAAGATAACCCTCGTGTTTTTACCAAACTGCCCCCGATCATTTTTGCTTTGCGATGTTTTTCACGCAAGGGCACTCTGGTCTTCTCGCCTCTTTTTACCTTGCTTTGACCGACCTTTGACCCAGCTTGGACCTTTGCCAGCCAGTGGGGTGGGGCCACTGACTTGGGTCACTATGATTGGGCCAAGCAGTGGGCCCGGTCCCACCTTCTCTGCTTTTCAAAATGAAAATCAAATTTTCTAATTTTCTCATTGACTGATATTGTAAAATTGATATCTTTTTTCTCGTTTGTCCAAAAATAGAAACAAAATATGTTTTGAAATCGGGAGAACGAGATCTATCTAAAAAAATACTTTTGTGGTCTGATTTTGAGTTTTTTGAATATGTATTGTTCGAGTTGATTTAATTAACTAATAAATATGGAAAATACCCTAAAAAGTCAGTTACTCGAAAATATACAAATATATATGTTATTTTGATCAGAAAATCCTAACTAAGATAGTGGTGAGATTTTCAGAGTCTAATTCGATCATTTGTGGAAAATTCAATGGTTTTGAGGTTTTAATCCTTTAATGAATATACATATATCTAATACATAAATATGATGATCATATTAGGGAAAGTGGATTTGATCTCGTGTAAAAGTTATGAAAATTGATTCTAGGACTCTAAATATTAAAGGTATGTGCATAATACACTTCAATTGGGAATATTTGTGCCTTGACTTATTTTTCAATAATGAGGCTTCATTGAATCTTATTTCTTATACTCTTGATTCTTTTGATATACTTGCCTCATAATCAGTTTAGAATATTGTTCTTGGGTCTCGGTACCCCACTACCATGTTCTACATATGAGATTCTATTACTTGCCATAGCTTTTAGCATGTTGATTTTATTAGACTAATTAACTAGTGTAGTGGTACTTGTATGTACAACCACCCATAGTTGCGGAATGTGTTATTTCTCCCCTGGGGAACATGTTATTCTCCCCCGCACATAAAATATGTGCAGGTGACTGGGAATGTGTTACTCTCCCCTCACCCTTTTGGTTGAAGGTCTGGTAGGTGCCTCAACCCTACATAGTTAAGATAGTCAATATTAATCATACATGCAATCCTTGGTTATATATTGTTTATGGCAAGCATGTATTGAAATATTATTTTATATATATGGCCTCATTCTCTTGATTATCTTCATCATGTGATGAACTCTATCATGTTTATATTTTCTTTGCTTATATTTTTACATTAGAATAGCTTTTTGACACATACTTTTATTTTCCTTCCCTCTTGCTGGGTGCTTTCCCAACCACCCAGATGTGGAGCAAGGTGATGGATAAGGCATGAAGATCTTAGCGTTGACATGGACTAGCTGATAGATATGTTGCTTGGAGACAAAAGTGGAGTAGTCTAGACTTCCCTCTATCTAGATCCTAGTTGTGTATGATGATGTAACCCTAAAAGGGAGATTTTTGATGTATCTTGTACAATCTTTTATGAAATTGAATATAGTCAAAAAAAAAATTATTCCGCTGCTTTCCAAAATGGTGTTATGTTTACCATATTTTAGTAAGGAGGTGATCTCACACTCTTTACACAATGTGCCTCCCACTTATTTAGATCCTAGAACAAAAATAAAAGACTTTAATGACTTCAAAGAATCCCAATATGTGTCAGATTGGTCCACGTATCGAGAAAAGGTCCATACACTCTGAGCTAGTTGGCCCAAAGTAGTGAGACAAACTCCTCATACCATGCTCAAACCAACCCTGCTACTGGGATGATCTCATAGGCATCATACAATTTCCAAAAGACTCTCTAATAAGTTTTTGAGATGGAACTACCGGGAACAACATACATGTATTTGTGAGTGCAATCATACACCCGTCAGGCAACATCCTCAACTATCCTCAAAGTGAAAATAAATGCTCATGTTTTTGTTTTTACTAAGGCTTTTATTCTCTGTGTTCTAATTTATAGGCCTAGGTGAAGAGCTATCTTGATATTTTTGGTATTTTTTGGGGAGCCAAGCCCTTTTTTAGTTTTTTTTTGGCTCAATTAGGCATGGGAGGCACGTAGGTCCATTAAGGGACAATAATCCAACTTGATTAAAACTCAAAACTCAACATCATTTTCTTGATACTTATGTGAGAGTTGAATTATGATTCAAGGATCCTTATAGTAAAGTTGGTTCTATGAAAACGCATCTCGGATTTTGATGAAGCCCTATCTCCATCCAAATAGTCCCAAATATTGGGTTATCAGTCACAACATAGATCAAACAAATAGGCATTTTCAAACCATAAAGAAGTGGATAACCTTCGATTGATTGTCAAACTTAAGGAAAGAGTCAAATATCTAGTCAAAGCAAGAGTTCAAGAAATTGAGACAATGATAGGGAAATTAAACTTGAGGATACACATTTTAACTATTGTATTCTCACCACATAGCCTTAATCGCCAAGATTACAAATTACACAACAAAATCTTACTAAGCATTAAATTCAGACAAAATTTGATTTTTTTAATTTTATGCTAAATGCAGGAACATGTAATATAAATATGCATGCATGAAAAGGAAGATAAAGGGAATCAAATGACGGAGAGATAGAAACGTGAACCACCCTACCACCCCAATCTTAAAATTTTGTTCATCCTCGAGCAAATACTAAGCTTAGGATAATAGGGAAGGTATGCATGGTTGTATGGGGAAAAGATTTATCAAAGTCCTATGATGATGAATGTATGCAAAGACATAGTTAAGTAGGTAGAGAAAAGAAACTATCTAAGCATAAACATGAAAAATAGAATCTATTTTAATATTAAAGGAAAATACGAAGGGAAAGTGCAAGAGAGAGGAGGTTGTTGACCCATGATATCAATATTGAGATCCCAAAACCTATGTTTTGGGACCAGTGTCACTCGTATCTTGTTGATTGGGTCCAACATGCATGAGTAGAATATGCAGATAGGATGAACCTATCGAGTCTCTATGTTGGGATTGAGTGAAGATACACGGAAATGAATTCCTTAGTAAACCATCATTAGAGTACCCCCTAAGGTGTGAATATGAATAGGTAGGCACTAGGATGTCGACACATGATGCAATTGAGGGAAAAAATTACAATTTTTGTAGAGGACTTCTCTCTTCTCCCTCCACCTCTACATCTTGGATTGGATGCCTTGATAGGTCTTCAGTAAAGATTTGAATCATCCAATACATGGGATAGCCCTAGGTGAATATAGTTGTAAACCATTCACCCAAAGCTTATCTATAGGTACAGAGGATGGGTTTTCCTCATGTGTTGCGGTCATGTTGTCAAAATTTGTCTAATCCAAATCTTCCAAAAAAAATTTCACCCTATAGGGTGGAAAATTTGAAGTGGAATCATGCAAGGTCATCTCATCGCCATTATCAACAAAATAACTTTCTCCAGATGTACAATCATGATAGTTATTCATATCAAAAATTGTTCCAGCCTAGGGTAGATGTAATGGTAGAAAAATGACATGACTCAACTTGTATTGTGTCATTCTGGGTTGGTACAACAAACAAGGTTGACCAATCAAGAAACACCTCTAACTGATGTATAGGCGACATAGAGGTTGCTTTGTTTCCCTATGTTGCATGATGATCTTTGTGATATGTCATGGCATAAGTATCTTGCAGCTCCTCTACCAGTTGTGAAACTAGACTGACTGGGTGGAATGAAGGGATTCCCTATGTAGGTGAGTCTTCACTAAAAAAATCCAGTTGAATTGAATGGTAGTCCAAATAGGATGGTGATATGAGTTCCTCTTTGGGTTTAGTGGAGTAGGCACGATTATTTAAGTCTTCATGGGTATACAGTAACACTTGTAAGTGTGTAAAAACTGAACGGATGAGGTCTTGAAGTCTCATGCTATGCTCAACAACCTCACATTTTAGTTGCGGGGCTAGAGCTGAAGTCTCTTTAAGATTCACCATTTGTGTTGTGTATGGTTGTTGAGGCTCCTTTATTTCAATCTATTGTGTGTGGATGAAACTTCACTCAGCATTTTGAAGCATATCTATAGCGTGAGCCATGGTCTCAGTCACCTCTCATAGATGGCAATCTTGTCTTTCAAGTATAACTTGAAGTGGATTTGTTTGATCTTGGAGGTGGGCCAAAACTGTCAGAAGAAGTGTGTCGACACTTTGTCTTCCAAGTGCTACTACTTTGTTCAACTCTTGGTTCTATAAAGAAATGATAAACAAGATCTGGTCAGCATGTGCTATCTTGAGCTATCATCCTGGTATACTCTTGTGTGGAAGAGTAGGTGTATGATATAGATGCAATGACCTCATGATTATTCAATTTCAAGGTAGACGATGATTGTAAGGGTCGATGCAAGGATACAAAGTGCAATGCATGGTCCTCTATAATCCACCAACATTCAGGACTATGGAAATATTTGGAAGGGTAGGTGTTTGCCTTGCTATAGCTAGATCTATGGTTGTACATCAAAAACAATGAAAGAAAGATTAAGTATATCCATGCATATGGACAAGTATGTGCAAAATAAAGGAAAATTTGTTCATATATGTACAAGCTTAAGCTAACATATCAAAAATTTGGGAGTATAAACATGGAGAGACCACATCCCTGACTACATAGCCAAAAGTTGATTGCCCCAAGTCAGGTGCCAGAAAATAGGTATATATAAAAGGATTTAGACTTTAAATTTATAACCCAAAACATTCAATACGTCCACAACTCAATACAGGGTCAAAGTAGATATTCAAGGTCAAACATATAGACGTGGGGACATTTAGTCACCTAAGATTCAACTCTTACTTCATTATGCAAAATCAGAGGTTGAAAGGTGCTTATAACTAGAATGAGTCTAGAAAAATGAAATAAATCAAAACAAAGAAAAATAAAGGAAATAGATTATGTTGAACATTACTAATCAAGAGGAATTGTTACTGATCATGTAACCACAAGTTGGATAGTTGATGCACCTTGATCTCAGGTGTAGACAACATTCAAACACCCAAGCAAACAAATAATATCTAAAAATAGTATACACCATGGTAGCTACTCTTATGGGGGTCATCCCACTCACTGTCACATAGTGTGCCTAAAATCTTATTAGTGGTCTCGGGCATCTATCGAGGATAACCAAACACCCCCAAATATTTTATATTAACTCTTGGGTCTAAAATAGTCAGTAGTGTTAGGAGCAACAAAAGATCTACTTGTAACCCTTACATAGAGAACTCAACTCGAGTTTAGGGAAGTATGTTGGTATGTATGCCTAGAGACCCAATCATGTGATGATTGTAATGTCATAACTTGTAATTGATTTGATTAATTAATAAAGAGGCAAGCTTCCAATTTATTCTATTTAATTCAGTTATGAGATAATGATTTAACATTATAAATGTCTAGAGAATAATATTACTTAATGATGTATGTCTTCAAGTATTAGCCTTAGGAAAATGAGATCATACTGATGTTAAGAGTACATATACATATTCTCATTATGTCCTTGATCAGTTGCTATTGTGGATGGTTGATAGACAATAATGACACATAAGATCAGAGTGTGAGTTGGTTGATGACAAAATCTCATTAGTCATGATATGGCTATATCAAACCAGTCACAAAGATACATGTTAGAGAACAATGTATTGGACAGACCCATCATGAGACTAACACATGGAAACCATCATCATCAAAGTCATAGTCATCTCTCACGATGATGGTGGTTATTTGTGGTTCTTAGACATGAAATCACTACACTCATCACATGTCGTTGGGTTCACTTTGGCATCATCAAATGCAGTCCTGAAACATGGGTTGTTATAATGGTGATGATTGGGTGACTTTGACACCTGAGGATAGACTATGAGTGATAGAAATGGGATTTGTCCCTCCTATAGGATTTTGATGTTCTAGGCCTCTTGATTAGCGAGACTGAGAAATGCATGGTCATGTACATGTGAGTCAATGTGTGATTGAGCTTACATATATCTCACACGGTTTTCTTTGGTTCAAGAAACAAGATTGAATGATGAAGAGGATGACTGCTCCATGCCTCAAGTTTAATATGAACATCGGTGGTAAAGGAACTACACAAATATTGCAACACCATAGATGGATTGTAGGTTGAAGTTATTCTCCATCTTTCCATTTACTTGGGTAGCATTAATGTGTGACTAGGCACTGCTCATTGTTTGTGATGGACATTCACTGCCAACATAATATGGGACCTATAGGGTCACACACATAGGTCTCAGCCTAGAAGAGGAGTTTAATCTTGAATAATGGTTGAATTGATTACTAAAGTGTTTAGGCATTCGATTCATGCAACAAATTAGGCTACACTACCAAACGCCCATATCACACGTGAGACGACCGTTTAGAGTGCCAAATGGTCGTCTCAAGGGTTGAGATGGGAATTTGGAAGTGTCAAGCTGATTCGAGTTGAAATTGGCTAAGGTACAAACCATCGGCTGGATTCATGTCACCAGACGATCGTCTGGGTGATAGGGATGGACGTCTCACATGGGAGAGATTGGTCAGTTTGGCCAAAGGAAGGTTTAGATACTTTCCATATTCGTTTGGATTGCTTACTTGTGGTGCAAGAAATTGATGTTTGGCATTAATGGGAAACAAATTGCCAATTTTGTATGTGATTGAGAAACTACAAAATGGACCTCTCACAGTGTGAGATGACTGTCTCACATGCTAGACGTTTGTCTGGTGTGCTAGATGGCCATTTTAGTGGTTGTCAGTTTTGAAAATTCAAGATCATTCGGTCCCTTCCACTCTTGCATCGACTGGGAACCCTGACCCAAACCCCACCTATAAATAGAGGGGTACTAGGTGCTTCCTAGAAAACAACACAAAAAATTGAGAATTAGTTTCTCTAACAATTGTTGTCCTCTTTGGTTATGGTAACCAGGAGAGCCCAAGCAAGTGCTACCCGACTAGGGAGGGATGGAAATGGAGAGAATAACTGAGATCATTGTTGTGGGAGAGAAAGTGGGTGACTAGTATGCCAACAGGAGGGATGAACCCTTCCCAATAGATCTAGAAGGATGACAGGAGTTCTAGGCGGTCCATGTGGACTACTCTAGATGTAGGAGGCCATTTTCTGCTGCTAAGGAGGACATCATCAACGGGAAGTCCATGATGAGAGGAGCTGCTACAAAAGATGACGTTCGAGTCTGTTGTCCATGAAGGAGCAGTTAGACGAGTCCCAATGCAACTAGGAGTCAAAGTTGTGCAACTACAACGACGAGGGTTGTTGTTAGACTTGCTCTAGGACCAGTCCGTCTTATAGTAATTTACATGATCCGTTGGTCATGGGAAATATGGTAGATAATTTTTTATTTATTTCTATTGTCTATTCTGTAGTCATATTTCCCTACAGTATTATCAGAGCCAAGTTAGTTTACTAAATTATAAGATAATTGATATGATCAAATTTTGATTTTGTCATTCTATTATTGCATGTGATGCAAATAATAGCTATGCCATCAAATACCATGATAATCCCAAACTAACATATACGATATATATATATATATATATATATATATATATATATATATATATATAGAGAGAGAGAGAGAGAGAGAGAGAGAGAGAGTCAAGCTAGAATACACTCGAGTGTACGGATCACACGAATACACTCAAGTGTGTTTGCATATCAAGACTATTTTTTGCAAAATGTAAACCATTGATCTTCACCGTCATACTATGACTAGGCTACACACAAATTTTGAACCCATTTGGATGAGTGTAAGTCACTCATCCAAGGGCAACAAAATCGATGCACGAAACTAATTTGAAATGCATAATTTTTGCGGTCTTCATAACATGAGCTATACATATCCAAATGTGCTCAAATTTTGCGTATGAGTTGTTCACAAGATGTTTAATAAGATCAATGGATTAAATTTTCAAAAACAATATTGCATCATGAAAAACTACTTGAGTGTATTCTGCTCCGGATACACTCGAGTGTATTCTAGCCTGACTCTCTCTCTCTCTCTCTCTCTCTCTCTATATATATATATATATATATATATATGCAATTTACTTGTGTCACCCTAAAAGCAGTTTTGATGGTGGATGTGTAGCATGGTTATGGCCAATAACCCCTATTATATGTGCATGGTTGTATGTTTGGTTGATCCTTTTATCTTAGTCTACATACTAAGCCTCTATCTTATCATCCCCATGTAAAGTTAATTCTTTCCTAGCCTTGCTCCCATCGAATGTAACTCAAGGTTTCACTATAATCATGTAAAAGTAGGATAGTTTACTTTCCTATTATGACAAAGAAGATGAAGTCCCAAACACAAGTTTACAATATGCAGGACCAAGGAGAACCAGGTGGACGACCAAGTCAATTGACTGGTGGACCTGACTGATCAGCTACAGGAGCCAACAGATGGTAGGCTGATGGAACCAGATGACCAGTGAGATGACCTAAGAACTAATCAGGAGGTGAGCCGATTGATTCAAGGGTTGAACTGATTAACCTGGATTGGCTAGCATGATCTTCAATCAACAATAGGTTTCTGCATGTGATGTGGACCTAGGATGACGTTGTTCCTTGTGGCATAACGAATTACATTAGGCTGGCCATAATCATCACTTTCATTTATTGCATATTTTTGTTGTGGGATATAGCATGTATATGATGTGTACTGCATATGTGGCAATTGAATAAAGTATATTTATTTATAAATACAAACTCCCTCAAATAAAAATCAAGTCTTAGATGCTTTCCAAAAGTGGTACACATGAAAAACTTGATCAACCAAGAGTAGGTTATGCCTCCGCGTGGTGCGTTGTCTATCTCATGGAAGTGTAATGGTAATAATGTAGGTTCTACCTCTGTGAGGTGCATTATTATTGTGTCAGCTTTTGGGTCAGGCTTGACTGGTGATTCTAAGAGCGTCTGGGCCCAAAAGCATGCATATGATTATGGCAATGGGTTGCACATATCATCTATGCAGAATTGCATATGATGCAATTGGAAAGAGTTACCTACCTTCATGGTTGATTGTGTTTTGTAGTGTTGATCAGGCCACAGTCAAATAATCTTGGATTTGGTCCACTAGGATATTGTATGCTACAATATTCCAAGTTGATATTGAGGGCTATCAATTTGAATAAAATAGTGGGAGTGATAATAATTAAAGGCCTAATTAATATCATCAAAATTTTCAAATCAAATCAAAAAGTTATTTTTTGACAAATGCAAATTTTCTCTTGTAGAATCAAATAACGAATGAATCCGAATTGTGATTGGTCCTAAATAAGGAAAAACTTGATGGGAGAAAATTACATGACTGGTTTTTGATATTAAGAAGGGTTCTCAATGAAGAGTGCAGGCTCTATGTCCTTGATAAACTAGTGCTAGAAATACCTGCTCCTGATGCGCCTAGGGCACAAGTGGATGCTTATTAGAAGCATGACAATGATGCCTTAGAGATAAAGTACCTTATTCTTAGTTGCATGAACTATGAGTTGCATGAGCAATGTGAAGACATGAGTATTCTTGAGATTGTAACACATCTTAAGAAAGTGACACTTGGTCTTACAAAGCAAGAAAGGGATGATATCATGAAGGTGCTACTTGAGTCTAAGCTAATAGAGGGAACCTCAGTAGAAGAACATGTGCTCAATATGATTGGACATGTGTATCATCTTGAATAACTAGGAGCTAAGAGTTGGCCGCTGGTATGATTCTAAAGACTATGCCAGAATCATACACCTGCTTTATTGCATGTTATCATGTGAATAATATGGCTTGACAGATGGCATACTTGGTTGCCATGTTGATTCATGTTGAAGAAAAATTGAATAAGGATGAGTCCATGATGGTGATCAGTGGAGTTGAGTCCAAGGATGAAAGAAAGACCAAGAAGAATTCTGAGGTCAAGCCTAAATCTACATCTTCAACACTCAAGATAAGGAGAAAGAAAAGTCAAGATGAACTCATCCTTTATACTTGAAGGTATTCAGGAAGAATAAGATGGTGATGGTGATCTCCACTTTAGGTATATACATTATTGAGATAAATATATCCACTTCAAAATCATGGGTACTAGATAGGTGAATGTGGATCTCACATATGTTCTCATATGCAGGATCTGAAAGGAAGTAGGACATTAGGAAAGGGGGAGGTGGAACTTCAAGTTGCTAATGGCACAAGAGTTGCGGCCAGCGTAGTTGAAACATATAATATATTTTATCCCATAGGGATTGTAATAGAGTTAAAGAACTTCTATTATGTACATGCTATTAATAGAAACATCATCTCTGTATCTTGTATTGGAAAATGATGCATTTTGAAGTCCATATTAAAAATGATTGATGTTCTATTTCAAAAGATGGGATCTTTTATGGTAGTGTATTAATGCTTATGGTCTTTATTTTTTAGATCTAAAGATAGATGTATATAACGTTAATACCAAAAGACTAAAACTCAACAACTCAAACAAAACATACCTTTAGCATTTTTGTCTAGGGCACATAAATGAGAATCGCATATATAGACTCCATAAAGATGGTTATCTAGACTCTTTTGATCTGGAATCAATAGAGACATGTGAATCTTGTTTGTTGAGCAAGATGTCTAAGACCCCTTTCACTAGTAACAATGAAAGGGCTAGTGATCTATTAGGACTTATGCATATTGATGTGTGCGGACCTTTTAGAACAACCACTAGAGGTGGGTATCAGTACTTCATAACCTTCACTGATGACTTCAGTAGGTATGGCTATGTTTATTTAATGAAACATAAGTCAGAAACTCTTGAAAGGTTCAAGGAGTTTTTTAATGAAGTACAAAACCAACTCCGTAAAAGTTTTAAGACAGTTCATTTTGATCAAGGTGGAGAATACTTAAACCAAGAGTTTGAGGACCTTATTAGAGCCTGTGGGACTGTATCCTAGTGAACTATGTCTGGAACACCTCAACATAATGGTGTGTTAGAAAGAAGAATCACACATTGCTAGATATGATGTGATCGATGATGAGTTTAGCTGAGCTTCTGACTTCCTTGTGCAATTATGCTCTATATATCGTCTCATATACGGTAAACCCGAGTACCATCTAAATCAGTTTAAAAGACACCAAATGAGATATTGAATGGGAAGTGTCCAAAAATGTCTTTTATGAGGATTTGGGGATGTGAAGCTTATGTTCAAAGAATGTTTTCTGATAAGCTTGGTTCTAAATCCGGTAAATGTTATTTTGTTGGATATCCTAAAGAAACAGGACGATAACAATTTTATTCCCAATATGACAACAAAGTTTTTGTTGCCAGAGATGTTGCATTCCTTGAGATCGATTTCATTTCCAAATGATTCAGTGGGTAAAAAGTGGAACTCAAAGAGGTTCAAGACCAACAAGAAAACATTGAACCGATAGATGAACTAGAGGAACAAAGAGAATCACAAGATGTTGTGGAATCTCAAATTCCTCAAGTAACATAGGAACCTCATAGAACTAATAGGGCATGCCTTGATCCTAAATGATTTGAATATCTTCTAACTCAGGAAGGTAGTGAATTGGTTATAGATGATGAACTAATGTCCTATCAAGATGCTATTGAGGGACCATAGTTTGAGAAATGTCTTGTGGCCATGAGATCTGAGATGGAATCCATATATACCAACAAAGTATGAACTTTGGTTGGTCCACCTGAAGGGGTAAAACCCGAAGGGTGCAAGTGAGTCTTCAAGAAGAAGACTGACATGGATGAAAAATTTCAAACCTATAAGGGCAGATTGGTTGCAAAGGATTTCAGACAAGTTCAAGGTATTGATAATGACAAAACCTTTTATTTAGTGGGCATGGTAAAGTCCATCAGGATGATGCTTGCTATTACATCTTATCATGACTATGAGATTTGGTAGATGGATGTTAAAACTGCATTCCTTAATGAGAATCTTCTCGAGGATGTATGCATGATACAACCTGAGGGTTTTATAAATCCAAAGAATTCAAATAAAGTTTGTAAGTTATAAAGGTCAATCTATTAATTGAAGCAAGAATCTCAGAGTTGGAATCTTTGTTTTGATGAGATAGTCAAATGATTTGGCTTTATATAAAATGAAGATGAACCTTGTGTATCCAAGAAGGTTAGTGGGAGCATAGTGACATTCCTCAGATTGTATGTAGATGACATATTATTGATGGGGAATGACATCCCTACTATACAAAAGGTAAAGACATGGCTTGAAAATATGTTCTCTATGAAATACTTGAGAGAAGCATCCTACATATTGGGGATATAAATCTATAGATATAGATCTTGAAGGCTTCTTGGACTAAGTCAGGGCACATACATTAACAAAGTGTTGAAGTAGTTCAGCATGGAGAACTCAATAGAGGAAGCCTGTCAACATTTAATGGGGTGACAATCTCTGAAGTTCAATGTCCTAGTTCTTTTGAAGAATGGGAACACATTAGTTTGATTCCATATGCCTCAACAATTGGATCAATCATGTAAAAAATGTTGTGTACCTGTCTAGACGTCTTGTATGCCTTGAGTATGATGAGAAGATATCAATCATATCCAAGTGATTCTCACTGGACATCCATGAAGAGCATCCTCAAGTACTTGAGAAGAACTAAGGATCAGTTCTTGGTCTACGACGGAGAGGAAGAGTTGGTGGTAAATGGTAATACTGATGCAAGCTTCCAAACTGATCAAGATGATTACAAATCACAATTAGGATTTTTGTTTTGCCTAAACAACAGAGCTATAAGATGGAAGAGTTCCAAACAAGAGGAAGTTGTCATTTCTACAATAGAGGATGAGTATATTGTTGCATCAAGTACAACAAAGGAGGTTGTATGGATCGAAAAGTTCGTTACAGAAGTTGGGGTCATTCCAAGCATCAAAGATGCAATCGAGTTATATTGTGACAATAATGGAGTGATTGCACAAGATAAGGAACCTAGATCGTGTCAATGATCAAACCATATACAAAGGGGGTTCCATCTCATACAAGAGATTGTATGGTGTGGAGCTGTAAATATTTGCAAATACCAATTGAGAACAATGTTGTTGACCCCTTAACAAAGGCACTTTCATAGCAGAAGCATGATGAACATGTTAGATCACTTGGAATATGATTCATGGGTGATTGGCTCTAATTATAAGTGAGATTTCGTAGGTATGTATGCCCAGAAAGACAATCATGTGATGATTGTAATGGCATAACTTGTAATTGATTTAAATAGTTAATAAATAGGAAAGCTTCCAATTTATTTTGTTTAATTCATCTATGAGGTAATGATGTAACATTATAAATGTCTAGAGAAGAATATTACTCAATGATGTATGTCATCAAGTATTAGCCTTGCGAAAAGGAGATCATACCGATGTTAAGAGTACATATACATATTCTCATTATGTCCATGATGGGTTGTTATTATGTAAGGTTGATAGACAACAATGACACATAAGATCACAGTGTGAGTTGGTTGTTGACAAAATTTCATTAGTCAGGATATGGCTATATCAAACAAATCACACAGATACATGTTAGAGAATAGTGTATCAGACAAACACGGTGTATCGGACATGCCATGCACATGTGAGTCAATATGTGATATTGAGCTTACACATATATTAGCAATCTTCTCTGGTTCAAGAAACAAGATTGAATGATGAAGAGAATGACTGCTCCAAGCCTCAAGTTTAATCTGAACATTAGTGACAAAGGAACTATACAGACACTGCAACACCATACACATATTGTAGGTTGAAATTGTTCTCCAACTTTCCATTTACTTAGGTAGCATTGATATGCGACAAGGCACCACTCATTTCTTGTGATGGACATTCAATACCAATATAATATGGGACCTATAGGGTCACACACATAGGTCTCAACATAGAAGAGGAGTTCAATCTTGAATATTTATTGAATTGATTACTAAAGTGTTTAGGTAATCAATTCACACAACATATTAGGTGGCTACACTACCAAACGCCCATCTCACAGGTGAGACGGCCATCTGGAGTGCCAAACGGTCTTCTCAAGGGTTGATATAGGCGTTTGGAAGTGTCAAGCCGATTCGACTTGAAATTTGCTATGGTGCGAACTGATTGAACCGACCAAGTCAACTCGGGTCACCAGAAAACCGTTTGGGTGACCAAGACGGCTGTCTCACATTGGCAAGATTGATCAGTTTGATCAAAGGAAGGTTCTGGATACATCCATATTCGGTTGGATTGCACATTACTTGTTTTTCATGGAATTGAATGCTTGGCATTAATGGGAAATGAAGTGCAAATTTTGTATGCAATTGGGAAACTGTTAAACGACTGTCTTGCATTCTGAGATGACCATCTCTCATGCCAAACAACCGTCTGGAGTGCCATACATATGTTTCGATGGTCACAGGTTACAAAAATTCAAAATCTTCCGGTCCCTTCCACACCCGCATTGATTGGGAACCCTAACCCAAACCTCACCTATAAATAGAGGGGTATTGGGGGATTCATAGAAAACAACACAAACAATTGAGAATCAGTTACTCTAAAAATTGTTGTCCTCTCTGGTTATGGTAACTAGGAGAGCCCAAGAAATTCCTACCCGACTAGGGAGGGATAGAAAGGGAGTGAACAATTGAGATCATTATTGTGGGAAAGCTAGTTGGTGACTAGTACACCAACGGGGGGGACAAATCCTTCTTGTTTGTTCTAGAAGGATGACATGAGTTCTAGGCGGTCTGTGTGGAATTATCCAGAGGTGGGAGGTTGTTGTCTACTGCTAAGGAGGACATCATCAACCAGTAGTTCATGATGAGAGGAGATGATGCAGAAGATGACGTTCAAGTCTTCCGTTTATGGAGGAGTAGTCAGACGAGTCCCGGTGCAACTAGGAGTCAGAGTTGTGCAACTACAACAATGAGGATTGTCATTGGACTTACCCTATGGCCAGGTATATCCTTGAAACCATCCTTTCCATATTATAGTAATTGACGTGATCTGTTGGTCATGGGGAATATGGTAGATAAAAGATTTTATTTTTGTTACCTATTTTGTAGCCATATTTCCCTACAAAGTTGAGTTGAGTTCATAGCTCTAGGTTAGATCTCTCTAACATTAGGTTTCAAAAAAATCCTCCCTTGGACTTCTTCCTCTCATATTTCAATCCAAACTACCTCCTCTATGCGTTTCTATAGTAAATCTCTCAATGTTAGCAAAAACATAGGTTCAAGAAAGCAAGGGATCATACAAATCTACAATCAAAACCAAAAAGAGAATATAGAATACTAGCATGCTAGATCTGAATATAAATTACTTTCTTAGAGATAATGTACATAAACATGCCCAAAATGGGTTCTATAGCCAAGAAGGAGCTCAACTAGCTAGAGACAAGCATAGTTGACACTGAACTAAGATGGAATAACATTGTTTGTACATAAAAAAGGAGAATAGTAGAAGAAAGAGGAAGAAGAAGGGATTTATCTCATAGAGGAGAGGTGACTCTCACTCCATACACTCCAGACGGGCTGGATCTCATCCTTACGGTCGTACTCCTTGATCTTGTAGACTTTGTGACCTCCTTCCTCCTTGATTCTACCCTCAAACACCAGTTATATGGATGGATGGAGGTGGAACACCAATAAATATGAGTGGAAGGTAGCTAATGATGGTGGAAAATGATGGAGGTCAAAGGAAGATGAGATCCAATTGATGGGAGAGGATGTAGGGTGAGATCTAGGACCCTCTCAGGCCTTCAAACTCTAAGACGAAGGTCTAATAACCCAAAAAAGCCCTTGGCCTAGTGGCCAAGGAGTGGTATTTGTAGTGGTAGATAGGAAATATCTATAAGTGAGAATGGATTCAACTCAAGTTCAATGGAACTGACTTGATTTCATTGAAATCTGGTTGAGTTTGCTAAAATTGGGTCAACTTCAAATCTTGGGTTGACAAGGTGTGGTTTCCTTTGGAAGTGTCTTGATTAAGGGTGTCCATAGAAAGGCCCCATCAGAAGAGGGACCTTTGGGAGGCACCATTGAAAGAAGGACCATCGAAAGTGGACACCAAAAGGAGTCATCTAGTTCACCCTTTAGAACCGGCCTTTGGTTGGTGTCATTGGAAGACACCATCAGAAGATGGGCCTTCTATAAACAGATCTTTAGTTATCTTCTGAAGAAAAAGGTTGGTAGTGGGAGGAAGTGAAACCAACTCAATTTTAGTGAAACCAACCCAGATTTGGTCCTTCTGTAGGCAATAGTGGAAACACTCCTTCAGAAGGGTTGATGGTCATCATTTATGACCTTCAAAACTGACCATAAGAAGATGGACCTTGTTGTATCTAGGATTGGCAATTTGCTCCACAGGGGGTGAATAGAGCTAAAAAGCACTCAAACAAAGTTTGTTAGACATTCAAGATATATCACAAGATAATGTTTCTAATTAGGAATTTGAGTGAAACTAAACATAAATAGAAAGGATGAGAGAGATTTAAATAAGCACAAGAACACAAGCTATGTAGAGTGGTTCCAATCTCCAAACTAGGAGATTTTTAGTCCACTACCTAGAGAGGTCAACCTATAGGATTTCTCAACCATGTCTCCCCCCTTATATTCACTTATAAGAGTTACAACATATGACCTTCCTTTTTTGGGACAAGGATACCCAACTTTCCCTTTGAGGGGATTGGAGCCAACAACCTACCAAAGGACTTACCTATCCAATACAAAGAGTCTTCAACCTTACCAAGGACCTACCCACTTGTATAAGGAGTCTTCTAACTTCACCAAGGACTTGCCCACTCTTGCCCCAAGTCTTCAGCCTTGAAGGAATTTCCCACTCTTCTTGGGTCTTTCACCTTTCACTTCACCTTCGCCAAGGAGACGCTTTCACCAAGGTCTTACCCACTTGAGCAAGGAGTCTGCAACCTTCACCAAGGACTTACCCACTCTTTCTCCAAGCCTTCAGCCTTTCCTTCTTCCTCTTCACCTCTCTTATCCAAGAGAGAGAATCTTCATCTTCAATGGTAGAAATGAGAGATTTGGAGGTGGAGGAAGGAGAGACTCACAAGATATACATGTAGGACTATCTCTCTTACAAATCTCCTACTCACTATAATAGATGTAGCAACCGATTAAGCTTAGAGAGAGAGAGGAGATTGTAGGATGCACTCAACTATAATATAGGGACCTTCATAGTGCTTCGTTGACCATGAGATGAAGCCCAAGGGGTCCGATTTATTGTTGGAGATGCCTACAAGCCAGTAGAAACACTTAAGAATGAATGCTAACCATTTGGGGTGTTGCAACAAATATTTTTTTGAGTTTTGCAACATTTCAATGGCTATAAACACTTTTTCTGCACACTCTATACAATGCATTTGGTCAAGTTTCAATAAAGTTAACTTGACCGATTGTACTATGCGACAAAGCCAATTTGAACCATCGGTCGAGTTCATCCTGGATGAAACTTGACCAAACAATTAAATCAATTTTGCTTAGAGCAAGGATCGGTCGAGTTCTTTGTATAGTAAAATTGATCAAACCTGCACATTGTCAAAATGCATCAAGGGGATCCGTTGAGTTTATCACGGGTAAAACTCAAACAAAAAACACACTATAATGAATTTTGAAAATTTTCATTAAAGTGCTTAAATTTTCGATTAAAGTGCTCCTAATTTTTTCTAAGATTCTTTACAAGTCATTCAACCATTACAAGTGATATACAAAATGATTCTAATGGATTTACATCATATTCCACAAAAGTGCACTTGAATTGATTTTGACTTTTATTTTCTCCCAAGTTAGGGCATTTTGAGTGTGTCTATACCTAATCTAAAAGCACTCAAGTAGAAGCATTAGACACAAATAAGTGGAATGGTTAGTCATCATAAAAATAAGGGCTTAGTCCATTTAGACCTTGAGTCAACGTTCTCCCCCATTTTGAAGATGACAAATGATTCCATAAATGTATTGAAAGCTTTTAAGTAAAATCATACCTTTGAAGAAACCTAGGAGTTTCAATAGAATTGATTTCATATACTCCCCCTCAATTGATGCTCATGGAGTTCTCATACTCCCCCTCAATTGATTCTATTTCTCCCGCATGGTTATCTTAGATTTTATAACATTTATAGAATCTACGTCTTCTACTCATTTATGTTCTACATAGATGTCTTCTCCCCTTAACATAAGATGTGCTTTCTCCTCACACATGCCTTCTCCCTATCTAACATAAGACATAACTTCTCCCCCATTGTCATTTTAAAAAGTAGGGGTTTGAAGAGTGATTCATCCCTATTTTAGGGCTTCATCTTGTGTCATATTGTATTTCAATAACATCTATACATGTTAGATTGCATGTTATTTCCCTCAATATGCATATCTCTATAAAATGCACTTATGGACATTATTTGCATATTTTTCAGGAATTTGGACCATGCTTGATGGAAGAGAGAGAGAAGGAATGATCCTAGGGTTTCTCTACCCTTGGAGAGGCCTAAAGTGAAGTCTAATACTCCCTCAACCTACCCCTAGTGGACAAGGGTTTTTCATCTCTTGCCCATTCCCTCATAGCCTGTCGCTCTGGCGATTAGGGTTCCGAGTAGTGGACACCTCTCCACCCTTCTAGGGTTTTTCATCTCTTGCAAGTTCAAGTGCTCGACTTTCTTCTGTTCTTGTCCCCATGATGGTGGCAGAATTGGCAGATAGGTATGGAGACATGTTAGAGGAGGAGGATGAATCGATCGACGTCCAACTGGTGGGCAGCGACGATGAGGAAGATCACACAGAATTGGCATTGGTAGGGAAGATGCTGACGGAGCGAACGTACAACTTTAGAGCAATGGAGTGGACTTTGTCTCAAGCATGGAGTCTGAGGGAGAGGGCAGACTTTAAGCAGCTTGAACGGGATGTCTTCATCATTTAATTCGCTCATTGGCGTGATCTACAACGAGTCATCAAGGGGGCACCATGACACTCTGATGGGCACTTGCTGATGTTCAAAGAGGTCTGGAAGTAGGAGCAACCAAGGAAGGCTATCATCAATGGAAGTCCCTTCTGGATATGCTTGTATGGCCTCCCTCTAGGGTATAGGGGAGAAGCCATGATCAGAGAGATCGCTGGACGGGTAGGGGGTGTGATCCACATCGACGCCGACCGATCAGGATGGGATGCATCCACCCCCGTCAGGATACTACTTGACGTTACTAAACCTTTGAAATGGGTGCAGAAGATCAGGGTTAAAGGGGGTACCATCGTGGAGATAGAAGTGAAGTATGAGCATTTGTTTAATTTCTATTTCTTGTGAGAAATGGTAGGGCACATTAACAAAGATTGTCAAAGTGCCATGATCGAACAAGATCATGCACATCGCTGGGGCAATTGGCTACGGGCGTCACCATGGAAGCAATGGCATATGGGCCAAGATAGCGATAGGATCAATGCGACAACAAGGCGGAAACTTACATTCAGAAATGAACCTCATGAGGCATCATCGCAATAGGGAAGCATAGGGCAGAGCGGATCAGAGGATGGATGGGGTGGGCGTCAAAGTCATGATGGTAGTAGGCAGATTGAGTGTCAAATCCATGACGGTGGCGACGGTGAGTCACAACGCTCACAAAGACGTAAAGTCAATGCGTCGGGGGACGCTGAGCGTTGGAACGTAACAGAAGACGAGGTGGGGCAAGAACAGTAGGGAGAGAGGGGAAGTAGGAAGGTGTTAAGGGATGGAGGGCAGCAACGGAAGGGGGAGCGGGAAGGCATCAAAGCCATGATGTCAGAGATGGAGTACCGCAACGCCCATATGGACGCAACGTCATGGACGCATCGAGTGCCACGGAGGTCTTGAAAGGGGCACCAGAAGAGTAGGGGCAAGCGCTGCAGGGCGAGAGAGGGAGCGGGAAGGTTTCGGGGGATGGAAGGGCAGCAATGTCGGGGGGAACTTTGCGTCATGGGGTCGAAGAGTCATCAGATCTCAGGAAGGTACACCAGACAAGAATCCGCACTAGTGAGGCAACCCATGATCTCCATGAGATGGAGAGGAGGAGGTGGCACAAGACAATGGAGTGCAACAACACAATGAAGGTACTACTCTGAAGGGCATGATGCATGCACAATAGCAACAACCAGAGGGATATAACGCCTCCAAACCAAGGGGTGAACACCGTGCAATAACAAGATCTCAAATAAGGAAGGCAGCATGCATAAAGTCAAAGCAGGGCATTAGCTCAACCTGAGCAAAGAAAAAGCACCATCCTTGAGTGTATAAGATGAGAAGAGGTGTCTGCCTTGGCATCCCAGAGGATGAGGCGGAGTGGGAAAAAGGGCTGGGAAGAGAGACAGGAACTTAGAGTGGTGTGATATGGAGCTTGATGACTTATTAATTACTGGGACTGATGAGAAAAAGGCAAAGCAAACCAATACATGTGGACCTAACTCAACAAGGGTCTATGAGACCCAAGTAGCGGAGATTGGCATTGTCCAATCCTGCGAAGGACAATAAAACTCTTCAGCTGGAACTGTCAGAGAATGGGTGACCCTAACGCGTGCATGACTCTCTGATCCTGGTGTTGGAGAGAGTGCCCAAACATAGTTTTTGTTATGGAAACTATGATTGCAAGAAAGAATCTAGAAGGAGTTCAAAAAAGTTTTGGTTACAAAGACAGTCTGTGCATCTCTAGTGTGGGCTGGGCAAGGGGCATGGATTTCTGGTGGAAAGACACAGAAGTTGAGGTCCTCAATTACTCGAACAGACATGTTACCAATCTTGTCAGACACAACACTACGGGAGTTAGGTGGCGTGCCATTGGGATTTATGGATGGGAGGATCAGCAGAGCAAAATTAAAACATGGGACTTGATGAGGAGGTTAAAATTTGAGGCTGAAGAACTGGTGCTTTTTTTCGGCGATTTCAATGAGATTGTCTCCAATATAGAAAAGAAAGGGGACCCACCAAAGGATGAAAAGTTAATGCAAAGCTTCCGGGATACCATTGATGACTGCGGCCTGGTGGACCTTGGATTTGAAGGAAATATTTTCACATGGAGAAGGGGGCTTTTTGAGAGGACTCTAGTGTAGGAACGTCTTGACAGGTATCTACCTAAGCTTAGCTGGCGAGACCTCTTTAACTACTACAAGATTATCCATCTACCTACCTATGAATCAGATCATGGTCTTATCATTCTGATGGTGGAAAATAGAGACAGGAAAAGAAGAAGGAGAAAATTCTATTTTGCTTTTGAGCCTATGTAGGCAGGCGAGGAGGACTATGAAAATATTATTAAAGAAACGTGGACCTCTACAAGTAGTGGAGACGTGAAGGCAAAGTTGAATACATGCAAAGATCATCTCAACATGTGGGTTGCAAAAACGTTTGGGCACAGGAAAAAGAAGATCCATGAACTTGAAGATGAACTAAAAAAAATACAATCACGATCTCCAGACCATAATATGCTTCAAAAGGTTGAGGATTTATCAAAAGACCTCCAATATTGGCTACAGAAAGATGAGGAGTATTGGGCATCAAGGGCACGAGTCAAAGAGCTTAAGGAGGGAGACCAAAACACGACTTACTTTCACCAAAAGGCTTCAAGTAGAAAGAAGAGAAATTGGATTGAAGGTCTTGAGGATGAGCAGGGTGTGATTAGAACAAATGAAGAAGATATTACAGCCATCATATCCAGCTACTTCTCCCAACTTTTTCAAACCAGAAACCCCACTAGTTTTGAACAAGCAACAAGGGGCATCAAGAGGATGATAAATGATGAGCAGAAAGCAAATCTTGAAAGAGACATCACAGATGAAGAAATTAGTACATCACTTAAACAGATGCATCTGAATAAAGCATTGGGGCCTAATGGAACAAAGGTGATGTTCTACCAAAATTACTGGAGCATTGTGGGTTAAGACATGACAAACTACATTAAGGGGTGGTGGAAAGGGGAAAGAAGTATGGAGGAGATAAATGATACACTGGTGGTGATGATTCCAAAAACTGAAAAGCCCACAACTGTAGGGGAATTCCGTCCTATCAGTCTCTGCAACGTTCTGTACAAGCTGGCATCAAAAGTGATGACAAATAGATTAAAACCACTCATGAAGAACATCATAATGGAGAACCAGAGTGTGTTTATACCGGGGAGAATGATTACTGATAATGCTCTTATTGTATATGAACTTTCCCATGCTATGAAAAGAGGCAAAGGAAAGAAGAAAGGCAGCCTTACTCTGAAGTTGGATATGTCCAAAGCTTATGACAGAGTAGAATGGAGTTTTCTTGACTATATTATGGATAAAATGGGATTCAGGGTGAAGTGGAGGGAAAAGATGCACGATTGTGTCACATATGTCCAACACATGTTTGCCATCAACGGGGACCGGACCAGGAAAACAAAGCCTTCACGGGGACTTCGCCAGGGTGACCCTCTTTCCTCCTACCTTTTTATATGTGCAGAAGCTTTCTCTATCATATTGAGTATCGTTGCACGTGACAACCTGATACACGATATCACCCCATGTAGAGGGGCACCACACATATCTCACCTCTTCTTTTCATATGACAACATCCTATTTGCTAGAGCAACCTCGTCAAAATGCTTGAAGATAGCTGAAATTATCATCTAATATGAATAGGCATTCGGAAAACAGATCAACTTATCCAAGACAGAGGTAGTTTTCAGCAAAGGGATGATGGCCATGAAGAGGGAAGAACTCAAGGGATTGTTGAAAGTTAAGGAGGTTGACCGGCATGCAAAATACCTAGGCCTTCCAACGGCCATTGGTAGATCAAAGAAATAGATTTTTAGCTTCATAAAGGAAAGGATCTGGAAGAAGTTACAAGGTTGGACCGAGAAACTACTGTCCAAACCCGAGAAGTAGGTCCTCATAAAGGTGGTGGCATAGGCTATTCCGACATATGTGATGAGTATATTTCAAATCCCAGCAAGCACCCTTGATGAGATTCAAAGCATAATTTCAAGGTTCTGGTGGGGAGCAAAAGGAAATTAGCGGAAGATAGCTTGGATGAGTTGGGATAACATGTGCTAGCCAAAAAGGTCGGGAGGTCTTGGTTTTAGAAATTCCCATATCTTCAACCAAGCCCTCCTAGCCAAACAACTATGGAGGCTAGGTGTGAACCCGCACTCCCATGTTCATAAGGTGTTGAAGGCTAGATATTTCTCGAGAACATCTATTTGGGAAGCAAGTAGAGGCTACAACCCCAGCTATACATGGAGAAGTTTATGGGGAGCAAAGTCACTACTCAAGGAAGGGACTGAATGGATTATAGGAAATGGAAAAGATGTGGACATTTGGGAGGACACATGGCTTCCAGGGGAGGAAGACACACTTGCAGGGTTCAAGATCTTGGACGACTCACCCTACATGAAAGTACATGATCTTATGACACCAGATGAACAAAAATGGGACACTACAAGGCTGGAGGAATGTTTCCCGACAGACTACATAGAGAAGATATGTGTTATCCCGCTTAGCATATGAGACCAAAGCGATACATGGTCTTGGTGGCCGGCCAAGAAAGGGATCTTCATAGTCCGTTCAGCGTACTGGCTCGGTATGCTTGGAAAGGAGGAAGTTCAGAGACGCACAACAAAATAAGGAGAAAAACTATGGCAACACATATGGCGAGGGGGATGGGTACCCAAAGCTACACATTTCCTTTGGAGAGTATGCATCGCGGGGCTAGCAACCAAAGGAAGGTTGTTTGACCGGCAATGCATCGACGACGGTACATGTCAACTGTGTATGTCAAAAAAGGAGTCCATTCCACACATGCTCTTCTGTTGTCCAAACACAATAGAGGTATGGGAACAATTGTAACATGGGATCCAAAAGTGGGTGGATGATTACAAGGATGCAAACATAAATATCACTTTGGGGATGGTGTTGGAAAGAGAGGATAAAGATGTGATCACTGTATCTATGTGGGCTATTTGGAGAGGGTGCAATATGAGGGTCTTCCAAGATGGTGAGGTATACAACAGTTTCCTGGTTCGATTGATGCTGACAAGGATTAAATATGCAGAGGGACAACAGTGCACTCAGAGGAGCAGCAACGCCCAACTGGGTAGTGGCGCAATGCCAAGATGGGCCAAGGCAGCACACGGAAGGGTTAAGGTCAATGTGGACACTACATGTGGGGAAGATGGGACGACGGCCATCGGGATGGTGATGTGAGACAGTGAGGGTGCTTTGATGGGTGTGGTGGGTGAGAAGATCAGTAGTGGTATGGGGATAGCAATGGCAGAAGCCATTGCCTTGAGGACAACACTCCAATGGGCGAGCAGCTATGGAGTGGGACAGGTGGAAATGGAAATAGACTCTCTTGAAGTCATCCAGGCTTGTAATGTTTTCCCAATGAGAAGGGACTATGTGGGTGTTCTTGCAAAGGTCATTGAGTTGAAAAGTCAGTTTTCTTTTTTTAGTATTTCTTATGTCAGTCGTAAATGTAACAACGTTGCCCACAAAGTTGCCACCATGGCACGAAGGGGACAAGTAGATATGTTTTCCTTTTCCCAGTGTTTTCCTCTATGCATTGTAACCCTTGCTACAACTGATGTAGCTTAATCAATAGATGACGGGGGGTCCCAATCATAGGACCCTCCATCCTTCCTCAAAAAATACCCCTAGTGGACAAATATCCATTAAAGAAAAGAAGTCCAAGAAAAGCCAAAGGAACAAGTCCAAGTGATGATCCAGAGGCCAACACAACTGTGGTACCATAGAACGGACGTGCCAACATACTTGCAAATCAATAGAGTCACCATGGAGTAAAGCTAGAATCACCACGAACATGCCACACAGAATGGTCATGGTGAATTAACCTAGAACAGACGTGCCACCTTGCACGGTCGTGTGAAAATTGAGGCAAAATGGTTGTGGAGCCAAGAATGGGTTGTGTAATCCGAGCCACCACGGCTGTGGTGACCACCATGGTCGTGCCACCTTTAGTACAAAATTGACCTAGTCCTTGTGATTTTCCCCATTTCTTACCTCAGTCATTCCCATTCACCATGACCGTTCTCACCCCTCCCCACCACGGTCGTGCTACTCACAAGAACCTAGCTATTTTTACACTGCATTTCCCATACTACACCTACTTCACCTAGTGCTTCCCCCACACCTATATATACTGAGGTGGTGAGGCTAGATACCTTCTATGACCTCTTAGATCCCCATTTTTTCTCCTTAGCCATTCCACTTCCATTCCACTCCATTTAACCATTTCCACCACCAAAACCCTAGTTCTCTAGTGTTTTCCCCCTATTCCACCATCATCTCATGCCATTGCACCTTGGAGGAGAGAGGAGGATGCCCTACATCAACTGAAGTGGAGGAATTCTTCATCTACACTGATCTCCATGGCTTCTTCTACCTCTTTCTCCCCTCTTTTTGTATTTTGCATTTCTATGAGTAGCTAAGCCCCTTGGGTGGGTTTTTTGGGGTGAAAATGATAATTGTGATACCATGTTGGGGGAAAATGATTTGTAAACATTGTAATTTCATTTTCTAATGATTATTTTCTATTTCTATCTGATTCTCCATGAATTTCTTGTTGGTTTGTGCTTGAAATCACCTAGGAATTTAGGGAAATTGTTTATATATGTGAATTTGGGGATTTGCTCCTAGGTCCAATTCTTGGATTCATAGCTAGCTACCCATCCTTCTACATTCTAATCAATTCTTTGAACCCTAGTTGAGAGATCTAAGTATCTAGTTTAGATGAATTTGGTGTGCTTAGCATGGAGCTTTCTCAAGGCTAGAATGTAAGTGATGGGAGGCCTAAAACCTCACTTCCACTCCCATTACTAACCTCAACCCCTAATCATCCTAAAATCATCTAACCTAGAAACCTAGGCTTGTTTAGAATATGATTGAATTACAACTAAACCCTAACCCAATTGAGCCTCGCAAGGGTAGTAGGGAGTGTTAGGGACTAGTTCCCCTATACACAACCTAGCATATACATGGCCAGTTAGTAGCTTAGTCTAATTCATTAGACTCTAGCTTGTTGTTTAATTTGATATTCTAAATGAAATCATTATGTTCATATGTCAACCCTCAACATAATTGATAAGTGCATCCCCAGAACAACCCACATTCCCTATATAAACCCCTAATTGTCTTCTTTCTTAGCTAGTGTTATCTTAGTTATCTCTTTATTTGCTTAGTTAGCTTCTTGCCTTGTTCTTGATTTGTTCTTGCTAGTTTAGATCCTTAATTTCTCTTTTGCCCTATTTGCTAGTTTAGTGTAGTGTAGACCTTTTATTGCTTGCCTTAGAGTAGATTGTTCTCTTCTTGCCTTTCCCTATTAGAATTAACTGTCTAGGGTTAACTTAGGTTTTGTTCCTACTTGTATTCCTTTACTTGCTCACTTGCTAAACCTTTAGTTTAATCATCAAGTCAATCTTCAAACCCTTAACCCTAACCTCCACAGTAGGAACCTAGCACCTAAAAACTAACCTAGCTCTAGTGCCCCCTTTTCTCCATGTGGATCGACCCTATAATTTCCGCCCCTCTATACTACGCTATGACCCCATGTGCTTGCGGGTGTAGTGTTTTGGTTTTTGAGAGTGTGTTGAGTTTAGGTCCTTTATAAATCCAAAATTTTAATCCACCATGTATTTTTTTCGTGGGGTTGCATCTATTCAAACTCCAATTGAGTAGTGTGTAACACCATTGGCAGAAACACACCAAGATTTTTGGTGACATTGTCACAGAGAAAGGTGCTTGGCCTAGCTAGTTAGTTTTGTTTTGACTTTTCCTATTTCCCTCATCATTGCTATTATTTATTCTTTATTATTTGTATTCTTTGTGCATATTGGTTTGATAACTTGTTCTCTTTTATTTGTTTGTGCCTTATGCATGTGACAAGACACTCGAGGGAAGACAAGATGGAAGGCCAAAATGCACCCCACAAGCCACTTGAATATTTCTTTGTGCCTAGAAATTACAAATTGCCAATTGCTAGCAGAGTTGATCAAATGCCAGGGGAGCAATTCTCCATCCATCCAGGTCTTCTTGGGCTCCTTCCCATCTTCTAAGGCTCAGAGAGTGAGAACCCCTACAAGAACTTGGACTCTTTCCTTGAAGTGTGCTCCACCTTTAGGATGTCGATAGCTAGCGATGACACAATCCGATTAGCCTTGTTTTCATTTTCCCTCAAAGACAAAGCCAAAGATTGGTATGACTCAAGAAGGGACATTATGAGTTGTGAAGTGATGAAGAATGCATTCTTAGGACAATTAAATTATATAGAAAGGTTAACACAAATACGACATGTCGTGATGAGTTTTAGTCAAATGGGAAAAGAGTAGTTTCAAAATGCATGGTAGATGTTTAAGAAGATATTGATAGAGTGCCCACACCATGAGATCCCTTTGTGGCAGCTAGTTCAATCATTTTACTCCGGTCTATCTCTAAAGAGCCAAACCTCGGTGGACTCCACTTGTGGAGGAGTTTTCATGGCTAGGCCACCTAAGGAGATATGGCCCTATGAGCAACTGGCAGAAGGTTCGAGAATCTGAGCTTCTAGCATGATGAATGATGGTGGCTATGCCTTTGATATGACATCTCTGACTCATAATGACTCAAGCCTATAAGTGATGAAGATTCTTGGTGACATGGTGAGCTTCATGAAGAACCATGTGATAAATGTTCCTTATCACCCAATCAATTCTATTGAGTTCTATGGTGAAGAAAAGAAGACACCTCACTCCTATATCTACCAGGAACCACCAAGTCCACGATACAACTCAATGTTTGAGGAAGAGGTTCTCTCTAGGTTAAAGAATATTGATGACATACAAATGAATGTGGCAAGGCTTAAGGAGAGGATAGAGCATCCATCTTCCATAATTTCTCTCCAAGAAGAAAAATTGTCTTCAAAACCCATCTTGAGCTTCAATGAAGCAAGTGGACCAATGCCCTCTTCACAAGTTTTATATAGTCCACCTCCCATGAAAGTGCATCCCATCTATCACTTCGAAGGTGATCCCAAACCTTATACTCCACCTTCACCTCCATTACCACCAATTTCTTAGCAATTCATCTTCCAACCTCAATTCTCCCCTCCACCTCAATCTCAACACCAAGTGTCGCCTCCAACTCCTCAATAGCCACAACTAGCTCCCCCACTCCACCATGAGCAAGGGAGTGTTGTGACAATTCTAAGGAGTGGAAAATCTCTTGAGCAACCCGTTAGTCAAAGAAAGGTTGATAAAGCAAAGCAAAGGTAGTCAAGTGGTGATACTGTGATTGAGATTGCCGAAGATGATTCTGAGATACATCCTATTGGTTTTGGGATACCATGTGATCCACCTCATACTCCATTTGCAAGTCCCACCATCCCTAGTGTTCCACCTCATGTTGATGCAAGCAAGGCCAAAGTAAGTGAACCATCATTCATTGAAGCGCTAGATGAGCCATCAGAAGTAAGGAGGAGATAAAAGCACAATGTTAACATTCTTGAGGTGTTTCTCCAAGTGAAGGTCAATATTCCATTATTGGATGCTATCAAGAAAATCTCGTCATATGACAAGTTTTTGAAGAACTTATGCAGTGTGAAGAGAAGGTCAATGGGGAGGATACCAAAGAAAGTGAAGTTGACTGAACAAGTGAGGTCTATCCTCCAACACTCACTCCTCATGAAGAGGAAAGACTCAGGAGCCCCAATCATACCTAGATACATTAGGGGACATCACACAGGCAAATCCCTACTTGATTTGGGATCCAATGTGAAATTGATGCCATATAGTGTCTATGATGAGTTGGGTTTAGGCAAGTTGAAACCGGTACATTGCACTCTCCAATTGATAGATTGCTCCATCAAAGTACCTAGAGGATGAGTGGATGATGTCTTAGTGATGATTAATAAGGAAATAGGAGCACTGTTCCCAACTGATTTCATTGTTCTTTACATGGAGTTGGATGATAGGAAAATCCCCATCATATTGGGGATACCATTCTTATCTAAAACTAATATCGAGATACATGTTTGCATAGGCATAATAACAATCTCTTTTATGTACATGAAGATAAAGATCAACATATACAAGTCCTCAAACTGACAGGTTCGAGGTGAGGATATTAGATATGGTCACTTCAAGAGTCCTATTGATCATTCGGGAAGAGGAGATCAAGATGAAGGATTTGATGACAACTTTGGTGATCAAAGGGATGAGTAACATAGATTGAGTTCAAATGAGAGATGTATTTATTGCAAAAATGGGCACATGAGGATGCCAAATGGATGAATGGTTGAAGAATCACCAAGAAGCCTAGCTGAAGGCATGAAACTCAATGCTTGTGGGGGGGGGGAACCCACCTAGGTTTGGGAATTTTTCACCCAACCTTCCATTTTTATACTTTTGTTTTGTTTCTACACTTTCTAATAAAACACACACACACTTGTTTCTGATAGTTTTTGTTTAGTTTTAAGATGTGTAGGTGAAAATAGGATGAATGAGGAAAATTAGATGAAATTTTGACAAGTACTCTATGGAAAATCATGTTGGATCAAGGATTTGACCTTTTGATGAATTTCAAGTGTGGATCAAATTCCACAGTACTCATCACAACTGTGGTGACATGGAATGGCCGTGGTGGTGCATTCACAATCAATAGGGGAATCAAGAAAAATTAAAGAAGTCTAGAACTGAAGAACAAACCTACCACGGTCGTGCAAGGAAGCACGATCGTGTATCCACCCATTTATAATGGTTGTGTGGGGGTACCATGACTGTGTTGTAGCCCAACTCTAGCACTTAAGTCAGCAATTAACAAAATTCTCAAATCAGTTCTATTCTCAACTCTGTAAATACCACGACCGTTCCCCATGAACGGCAGTTGTGCAACACCTCTCAGCCACTCCACCACCCTCGAATCACCACCAAATCACCCCCAATATATCTCCAATCAATCCCCTATAATTTCCACTACATTAATCTCTAGTTTCCACCCATTTTCATCCACACAATCCCCCATTTCTCTCCAATCCGCCCCAACAACCTTGTTCTTTGGAGAAAACCTAAAATCCCATTTTCTCCACCAATTTCGATCCAAAATGAAGCAAATGGCTAAGAAGATTGTAGCTAAGACCAAGTACATGATCTCCAATAGACGCCAACCCAAGAACGCATCATCTTCAGCTTTATCGACACCTCTAGCCCTTCCGGCACCATCGGCAGCCTTCAGTTCACTAGGGGAATCACCCCATGTGGTGGCAACGGTGGATCCAAGATGGAGGAGTCCTCCAGACTACCCAATGGAGGTAGGGAAGCATCCTGACCATTAGTCTCAGAAGCCCGCCCATTAGTTTCGGCAACTCGACCGTCATTTTCAGTTGTACGACCTTCGACGTCCATGGCATCATAGCCACATCCACAACTGAGAGCATGATGGAGGCTACTGGTAGATGATGTAGATGAGGCAATGCTAGATGCACAACAAGAGGATGCACCTGAAGCGCATCATGAGGCAACACATGACAGTCAAACCAAGAAAGATTAGAAGCCAAAGCACCTAGAGTGCCTGACACGCTGAGTGATTGGCACTCACTATGCCAGGAGACAATGAAAACTTTGGGCATCTTTGATTTTTTTCAAGATATCTTAGAGCCCTTTAGGCTAGTTGAGGTGTTGACCATACTTCAGGAGACCTATGTGGAGTTTACCACAACAGTTCTTTGCAACCCTAGAGAAGGTCTCATAGGACGCCATCAGTGTCACTTTGGGGAATAGCACCTACCTCATCACTGCATCCTTTCTGAATGGCATTTTTACTCCAACTCCCCAGGAAGCAGGATCACTTGATCAAGGAAGCACATATATGGAAACCAATGTGAACTACACTGCAATGAGGAAGAAACTTAAAGGGAAAAGTAGTTTTATGGTAGGTAAATCAAAGACTAGTTTGATTCACAATCCCATCTTAAGATACATTCAAAAGGTCTTGGTGACACCATCTTTTCCCGAGATGAAAATCAAGGTAGTTGTACCAAGAAAGACCGCTTTGTGTTGGGATGGATGGTGTAGGGAAAGATTGTAAATTTGGGGTCACTTATTATTGATCACATGAAGACAATCCCGCCCAAGAGCAAGAACCCTTTTTATTATGGGAGGGATTGTAACTTCCATTGCTTTAGCCATGTGGCATGATGTATTTGGCTATACAAAGGCAGAAGGAGAAAAGTTTGTTAACATGCACTATTTGACTCGCTCATCTATGAAAGCAGTGGTTGATCAGAAGATTTTCTACCAGGTCAACCCTCCTTATACAGGGGTTTCACTAGAGCTTCCCTACCATGCCAAACCTCTCCTCGAGGGATGTGGTCCACCTCCGGATTTTCTGGACATCTTGAGGAGGTGGGAAGAGGAGCACCCTAGATATACATGGTAGCAACAACCCGGAGATCCGCATGAAGGGCTTAGAGAGTCATAGGTAGCTATCAAGAGGAGGAGGACAATTGAGGAGTGAGAGAATTATAGGGTGAGGCAATGTGAGGCAGAGACATCATAGTAGCAGTAGCCTACAACAAATGCATATGACATGTCCACCATACATGCATAGCTAGAGGGCATCCAGAGCACATAGGATCACATACTGAGCACCCAGGAGGGTATTTTGAGGGAACATGAGGGCTTCTAGTACACCCAGGATGCTATGTGGTTATACGATCAGTAGATGCATTATCAAGTCAACCACTTGTATCAGTTCCAGCACGCCCAATAATAGAGGAACCCCCAGTGGGGGAAGATTGGTGGAGTTCACTGTCAGCATTTCAGGACAACTACCCGCCTCCACAGTCATACTACTAGGGTTCCTACTACCAGCATCCTCCACCACAGGGAGGAGCACCGCCACCGCAGTGATCATCTACCCTATCATCCCTAGACTTTAGTGTCATGTTGAGGACAACATGATTTAAAAGTTTGGAGTGGTAGGGCGGTATGCCTGTGTCTCTTTTTCTCTCTCTTTTTGCATTTCACCTACCATTTACTTTTTTTGGTTTGCTTTTGTTTGTTTTAGTTTAGAATTTACCTTTTTTGCATACATGCATGCCATGTAGTTACTTTCTTGCAATTTTTGTGTAATTTTCCAAAAAAATGCTCTTTTGTCATGCATTGCATATCATGTAGATTTTTTCTAATTTTTGCATGTTTTAGCTAGGATTTTCTTGTTCCCTACTTTATGTTCAATAATATAGGCTTAGATGTGATTGAAGGCAACTTGGCACCATTTGGCCAAATTTTTCCTAAATTTAAGATTTCTTTCCTAAAAGTGTGTTTCAACCCAATTTCTACTCTTTGGATTAAAAATGATGACATTTGACAAATGCAAGTGAATTATCATTTTTTATTGCTTAATGGTATAAATTCTTGACTTTTTACATGGGAGTCACCTCTCTTGTGTTTGTGAATGTTTTGGTTGAATTGTGACTTGAGAAGGATATGAGCGCTTATTTCCTATGAAATCACTTGATAGAAGTATCAATTTTAGGTTGTTCATTCATGTGGTCTGAAATTGTTGGATTAATTTTCATGTAGGAGACCTTATGTTGAGAATCACACTAGTGACCCCTCTTTGATATGACTCTTCACTCACCATCTTCTTACTCCTGTGCCTCATGAAAGGATGCTATTGTGCACATATCATCCGTGGCCACCTCCAAAAATTTGGGGTGGCCACATCTACATCTCACCACTTCACCCTCATCACCATATATCCTATCTACTCCAAGGGCAAAGAAAAAAATTGCTCCTATTTAAGAGCATCTAAATAAATAAGAGATGAATGTGTAAAAGCACTCCAAAAGCTTACTGCAATCCTTTCTTCCATTTTCATACCCATTGAGCTAGGAAACATCAAATCTAGCTCATTTTTTCCTTTTTCCACACCCATGTGGGTCACTTGGTATAATTTGAAGCATAAGGTTGAATGAATGAAGGTGAAACAACACTCCTAGTCATCCTTGATTAACACCATCATGAAACGGTCTACCCAGAACTACAAGAAATAAATATAGATAGCTTGTGTGTTTTATGTGCTATATTTAAAGTTCATATGCTTTGTGCTCTTTTCATGATTGGTTTGTGAAAGTAGGATAGGAGAGAGGTGGAATGAATGCACTTAGTCATTATTGATCCCATTCAGGAATAATCATCTTTTGCATTGCATTTGTCATTTCTTGATTGTGAAAAATTTGCAGAGAGATTGAGTTGGAGCATACTTGAAGACAAGTATGTTTTAAGTTTGGGGTGGTGATTCAGCCCAATTTTAGGGCTTCATCATGTGACATATTGCATTTCAATCACATCTATACCTGTTATATTGCATGTTATTTCCCTCAATATGTATATTTGTATAAAATGCACTTATGGACATTATTTGCATGTTTTTCAGGCATTTGGACCACGCTTGATGGAAGAGAGAGAGAAGTAGTGATCCTAGGATTTCTCTACCCTTAGAGAGGCCTAAAGTGAAGTCGGATACTCCCTAAACCTACCCCTAGTGGAAAAAGATCCATTGAGGCAAAGAAGTCCAAGAAAATCCAAAGGAACATGTCCAAGTGCCGATCCAAAGGCCAGCACAGTCGTGGTACCACAGATCGGTTGTGCTTGCATACTTGCAAATCAATGGAGTCACCATGGAGTATACCTAGAATCACCACAATCATGCCACATAGAATGTGCGTGGTGAACTAACCTAGAACGGCCGTGCCACCTTACATGGTCATGTAACAACTGAGGCAGAATGGTCGTGGAGCCAAGAACAGGTTGTGCAATCCAAGCCACCACAGTCATGGTGTCGTGGTGACCACCATGGTCATCTCACCTCCAGTACAAAATCAACCTAGTGCCTATGATTTTTTCCCCATTTCTCACCTCATTCGTTCCCATCCACCATGAACATTCTCACCCCTCTCCACCACGGCTGTGGTGACCACCACGCTCGTGCTACTCACAAGAACCTATTTATTTTTGCACTGCATTTCCCATACTACTCCTACTTGACCTAGTGTTTTCCCCACACCAATATATACCTAGGAGGTAGCTCCAACATGAGTCTAGCTACCTTCTACCACCTCTTAGCTCCCCATTTTCCCCCTTATCCATTCCACTCCATTTCCACTTCCATTCCACTCCATTTTACCATTTCCACCACTAAAACCCTAGTTTTCTAGTGTTTTGCCCCTATTCCACCATAATCCCATTCCACTACACCTTGGAGGAGAGAGGAGGATGGCATATAACAGAAGAAGTGGAGAAATCCTTCATCTACACTGATCTCCATGGCTTCTTCTACCTCTTTCTCCCTTCTCTTTGTATTTTGCATTGCTATGAGTAACTAGGCCCCTTGGGTGGGCTGTTTGGGGTGAAAATGTTACTTTGATACCATGTTGGGGGGAAATGATATGTCAACATTGTAATTTCATTTTCTAATGATTATATTCTATTTCTATCTCATTATGCATGAATTTCTTGTTGGTTTGTGTTTGAAATCACCTAGGAATTTAGAGAAATTGCTTATATGTGTGAATTTTGGGATTTGTTCCTAGGTCCAATTCTTGGATCCCTAGCTAAGTACCCATCCTCCTACACTCTAATCAATTCTCCTAACCCTAGTTGAGATATCTATGTAGCTAGTTTAGATAATTTTAGTGTGCTTAGCATGGAGCTTTCTCAAGGCTAGAATGTGAGTGATGGGAGGCCTAAAACTCACTTCCACTCCCATTACTAACCTCAACCCCTAATTGTCCTAAAATCATATAACCTAGAAACCTAGTCTTATTTAGATTCTAATTGAATTACACC
Organism: Alisma plantago-aquatica; assembly: GCA_963693085.1. Taxonomy (NCBI): domain Eukaryota; kingdom Viridiplantae; phylum Streptophyta; class Magnoliopsida; order Alismatales; family Alismataceae; genus Alisma; species Alisma plantago-aquatica. The sequence continues at coordinate 217,779,400 of OY856409.1, forward strand.
TAAAACCTAACCCAATTGAGACTCGCAAGGGTAGTAGGGAGTGTTAGGGACTAGTTCCCCTATACACAACCTAGCATATACATGGCCGGTTAGCATCTTAGGCTAATTCATTAGACTCTAGCATGTTGTTTGTTTTGATAATATAAATGTAATCATTATGTTCATATGTCACCCCAACTTAATTGATAAGTGCATCCCCCAAACAACCCATATTCCCCTTTATTGCTTTAAAACCCCAATTTCCTTCTTACTTAGCTAGTGTTACATTAGTTATCTCTTTACTTGCTTAGTTAGCTTCTTGCCTTGTTCTTGCTTTGTTCTTTCTAGTTTATATCCTTAATTTCTCTTTTGCTCTGCTTTCTAGTTTAGTGCAGTGTAGACCTTTCCTTGCTTGCCTTAGTGTAGATTGTTCTCTTCTTACCTTTCCCTGTATTTTCTTGCTCATTAGAATTAATTATCTAGGATCACATTAGGTTTTATTCCTGCTTGTCTTCCTTTACTTTCTCTCTTGCTAAACCTTTAGTTTAATGATCAAGTCAACCTTCAAACCCTTATCCCTAACCTATGTAGTAAGAACCTAGCACCTAAAAACTAACCTAACTCTAGTGCCCCCTTTTCTCCTTGTGGATTGAGCATATACTTGTCGCCCCTCTATACTACGACATGACCACATGTGATTGTGGGTGTAGTGTTTTGGTTTTTGAGAGTGTGTTGAATTTAGGTCCTTTATAAATTCTAAATTTTAATCCAACATGTGTTTCTATTTGTGGGGTTTCATCTATTCAAACTCCAATTGAGTAGTTTGTAACACCATTGGAAGAAACACACCAAAGAGCTAAAAGAAACCATGTTAGAATAAGGAGATACCAAATGTTAGAAAGGAGAGTAGAAGAGCAACATTAGGGGCTTGTCCAAGCATTTAATGTAAAGTAATAAAAGACATCATTTGAACAACCCTAGATGTAATTCTAGCATATAACCAAGGTAAGGTTATGCAAGCAAGTAACTGGAGATAGTAGATCTGCAATTCAAGGAACACGCTTGAGTATGAAATAAGACACAAGCATAGCATATAGTAGAAAACCACATGATCAAGAGATGAACAAGGATACAACTACATGTATGTGAATCAATATTAGATGATATCACGAGTTAGGACTACTAGTAGTATCTAGATCATATAAAAATATGCACAAGTTAAAGAGAAAGCTATGAGTAGATGTGGAGATATATCAAAACAAAAGGATCTACAGTTTCAGAAGCATAGAAGGAGATAAATCACAGACAAATATGCATCATTACCAAAAGATTATTATCACTACCTTAAGTTTGTATCAAAATAAGATATACCACAAGTAGATGTAGCAAGTTAAGGCACACCGGAAGAAATTTATGTCACAACCAAGAGATCCATAGAGATCATCATCAAAACTTGCATAACAACTCAAGAAATGTAATTTTAAGATATAGGGATACCACTTAGGGGTACCAAATTATATAAAGTAGAAATATATATTTGTATGCAAGATAGGTAATTTAAAACATGGAAATATCCACATATAAAAGTATCAAAAGGGAGTGCCACAGAATAAGGCTAGTGGTTGATAAAGTCTAGTTCAGAGGGGAATTCTCATACAAAAAGCCATATGTATATTCTATGTGTAGTGTTGTCAGTCGAGTTTCTAGGTTGATATTCTCGACCGACAATAGTTGTTGGCAATACCCATTGGTGCTTGTCGGTCGAGTTTCTATCATGACAAACTCGGTCGACAACATCTGTTGTTAAAAGCATATATTTTTCTGAAAAACATATCTAGAGGCATGATAAAAATATAAACCATATCCAAACATGTGTAAGCAAGTTAGTAACACACTATAAAAGCATTAGAAATAGTTTTTGAGCAACAAAGTGATGAGAATCACAATATGTCACTTTTGACTCAAAAACCATATGTATAGTGCATACTAACTTGGTAAAAACACATTATGTTTTGATATGAGTAAGAATAACATTACATTTGTTCTTGCCATTCCTTTTCCACTTGTTTCCACCCCATAGACATCTCACCTTTCTTATTTTATGTGAATTGAGAAACTAATTTGTAAATCCATAGCTCAAGTCAATCCATTTGCATGTGACCTATAAGAAGAATGATGAAGTGGTCCCCAATCATATTTTTGGGTCCAGAGGGGTTAGCTAAGAAGCCCAATTCCTATTTCACTTTGGTGCTTTCCTAAAAGGACAATATTTTAGAATAATGACCAATTTCATTGCAATAGTTACGTGTTATCCTAGACTTGGAACTAGAGATTTCTTCATTGAAAATGAAGGTCCTTTATCTTTGTTGTTCCTTTGGCTACTATCAAGTCCAATACCATCTCTACCCATTTGTTTGGTAGTATGGTATAGGATTTTATTATGATTTTTTTTATCACTAAGAATCTTTGCATAGAAGATCCCAAACTATGATTATCATGCATAAGAGAAGTAACAGTGGAATACAATTGATTGATATCAGATCTAGCATGTAAAAGATCATTGGTCATATAAGAATCCCTATCAATATGAAGAGCATGAACATTATTCTCTCTACTAGTAGAACTAGAACAAGATCCAAGGACATTGATTTTAGCAAGCAAGGAAGCAATTTATTTTTCAAGCAAAGAAATCTGAGAAAGATAGACACTATTTTCATATTCTAATCCTTGTAAAGAAAAATCCTTATCCTAATTTTTAGTTCTAAGAACATCAATATCAAGCATGAAATAATTCAAAATTACTATGTTTTTCATTAGCACTATGTATAAGAGGTTGAGCTTCCAGAATTCTAATCTTATCAAGCAAATAAGCATTTTCAAGTTTAAGAGAGTCTACTTGACTAAGATAAGCATTGTTTACATATAGCAAGCAAATATTATCATGTTCAAGATCATCTCTTTCTACATGCAAATTATCAACAATTCTAGCAAGATTTTTCTTTTTCTTTTTAGAAGACTTAAGAGAGGCACGAGTATCATGAATAATGGTAATTAAAGATTTTTTATCTAAATATTTTAGATTTACCTCATTTGACTCTTCACTTGTTGAGGCCAAGAGAGAAAAATGATATTCTACTTATTCACTAGAGGTTGAGGTAGATCCTCCACTTGATTCTTCACTTGATCTTGAGTTGGAGGAGAACTACAACTTTTGTCCCATTTCTCCTTCTTATACTTCTATTCTCTTCTCTTATGATAATGGGTCTTTTTGCCTTGTGGACAATCTTCCTTGAAGTGACCCTTCATTCCACATTTGAAGCACCAGGTGAAGGAGGAGGACTTTCCTTTATAGAGTCTACCCTTCAAGTACATGGCATCTTCTTCAACTTGAGAGGATGGAGAAGCTTGACCAATAATAGCCTCAATTTCTGCTTTGATTTCAACCTTCTTCATTCTCTTGAGCTCTTTCTCTTCTTGTCTTTCTTCTTCCTCTTTCTTGTCAAGTTTGACTTCATGATCTTGTAGATTTCCTATGAGCTCTTTAATAGGAATACCATCAAGAGACTTTGCTTCTTCAATGGAAGTCACCTTGGACTCCCACTTCTTGGGGAGATTTCTAAGAGTTGATCTCTCCTATAGCCATAGGATGATCCAGAACGGCAAGAACATTCATAATGGTGTTGATCCTTGAGCACATCTTGGCTATCCTCTCCTCCTTTCCCATCTTGAAGTTTCAAGGAGGCCTTTGAGCATGTAAACTTTTCTTTCCTTCACTTGCTTGTCCCCTCATAAGTGACACATAACTTTCTCCTTATATCATAGGTCATCTCACAAGAGGAAATCCAGTTGAACTCGGTGGGGAACATGAAGGCATAGAGAATGTTGATGGATTTTGCATTCAAGGTTGTTTTCTTCAAAGTAGCTTCATCCCATTCTTCTATCTCTGTCTCTAGTAGCTTATATGGATGGTCCACCATTTGCTATAGCTCAAGACTTGATCCTTGGGTATAGAATTGTAGCCTTCTTTTCCAATAGAGGAAATTTCTCTCATAAAATATTGGAATGTTGATGAGTACCTCCCACCTTGATAATCACCCATCTTCTCCTACTTGTGGAAGTATGCTTGGAGAAGTCCCTCTCTGATACCACTTGTTGGATCTAGGATGGGCGATTTTCTCTCGAGGGGGGTTGAATAGAGATAAAAAATACTTCAAAAAAATTCATCAGACCTTCAAGATATATAACAAGACAAGGTTTCTAATTAGGAATTGAGTGCAACTAAACATGCATAGCAAGGATGAGCAAGATTGAAACAATAATAAGAACACAAGCTATGTAGAGTGGTTCCAATCTCCAAACTAGGAGATTGGCAGTCTACTACCTAAAGAGGTCAATCTCTAGGATTTCTCAACCATGTCTCCCTCCTTATATTAACTTATAAGAGTTACAACATATGACCTTCCTTTTCCCAGACAAGGATACCCATGTTTCCCTTTGAGGGGAAGGGAGGCAACAACCTACCAAAGAACTTACTTATCCAATATGAAGAGTCTTCAATCTTACCAAGGTCTTACCCACTTTTACAAGTAGTCTTTTGCCTTCACCAAAGACTTACCCACTCTTGCACCAAGTCTTCAGCCTTGAAGGAATTACCCACTCTTCTTGGGTCTTCCACCTTTGACTTCACCTTTACCAAGGAGAATCTTTCACCAAGGACTTACCCACTTGAGCAAGGAGTCTTCAGCCTTTACCAAGGATTTACCCACTTTTGCTCTAAGTCTTCAGCCTTTCCTTCTTCTTCTTCTTCATCTCTCTTAGCCAAGAGAGAGAATCTTCATCTTCAATGGTAGAAATGAGATATTTGGAGGTAGAGGAGCCTCACAAGATATACATGTAGGACTAGCTCTCTTACAAATCTCCAACTCACTGTAATGGATGTAGCAAGTGATTAATCTTAGAGAGAGAGATAGTACGTTGTAGGATTCACTCAACTATAATACAGAGACCTTCATAGTGCTTGGCTAACCATGGGATGAAGCCCAAGGGGTTGTATTTATAGTTGGGGCTGCCTAATAGCCAGTAGAAACACTTAAGGATAAATATTAGCCATTTGGGGTGTTGCAACATATATTTTCCCAAGTTCTACAACACTCTAATGGATAGAAACATTTTTCTACACACTCCATACAGTGCATTCAGTCCCGTTTTAATAAAGATAACTCAGCCCATTGTACTATGCGACAAAGCCAATTTGAACCATCGCTCGAGTTTTTCCTGGATGCAACTCAAACGAACGATTAAATCAGTTTTTCTTAGTGCAGGGATCGGTCCAGTATTGTGTGTGGTAAACTTGACCAAACCTGGACATTTTTTAAATGCATCAAGGGGATTGGTTGAGTTTCTCATAGGTGAAACTTGATTAAAAAACACCATGTAATGAATTGTGGAAAATGTCATTAAACTTCTTAAATGATATTTAAGTGCTCTTGATTTTTTCTATACTTAATTACATGTCACACAATCATTACAAGTGATTTTAGAAAATGATTCTAATATATTTACATCATATTCTACAAAGTGCACTTGCATTGATTTTGACTTGTCTTTACTTCAAGTTAGGATGTGCAAGTTAGGGCATTTGGAGTGTGTTTATACTTAATCTAAAATCACTCAAGTACAAGTGTTAGACACAAATAAGTGGAATGGTTAGTCATCATCAAAACAAGGGTTTAGTCAATTTAGACCTTGATTCGATAGACCTTTGGTTGTCTTTTTAAGAAAAAGGTTGAAGGAGCATCGAAGTGTTGTACTATGTAGGGGACAAAATCACTTGGTTTGGGTGAAACTGAGTTGATTTCATAGGTCCATATCAGGAGATCAATGTTTCTTTGTTTTGGTTCAAGTAAGGTCGAAAATTGTCTACTTGAGCAACTATATCTTTAGAGGGAGATGAAATACAACAAAAACTTAGTATCTAGCCTTTTTTTGGGCAATTTCAAGGATACTATAGGTAAAAAAGTATAGTTAAATACATAGTATACATGCCTGGATTTGGGTGTTATCAAGATTTTGGTCTAAGTTTTGTGGAGCACCTTAGAAATTCCCTTATGAATGTTTCTTCTTTCTCCTCCCACTCCTTCTCACACCATATGAGGTACATTTATAACCAATTATTCCACTTCAACCTATATCAATGAACTAACTTCATGCCACAATTAAAGAAAATGGAATGCATAAGAGAATTATGTGTATCTTTGAACTGGTGTAATTATAAACATGTTTGAGTTCCAATTTTTGGCCCTCATGTTTATGGGATATCTAAGAAGATCCTTAGTCATTTCCAAATCCTCTACAATAGGTTGATTTTTACTTGCAAATGACCTCCCTATATCTCAGTATAGTAACATAAAATAGCACCATATTAAGCTTAAAATAAAATTGAATATTCCACGAGTACAGAAATGACATATAATGTCACCTTTGATGGCGTCAGTTAAACAAAAAACACTGACACCATATATCAACATCGTCGGTTATGTAAGACATCTGTCGCCATTTGTCAAGGCATGCCGATTAAGAGAATACACGGGTACCACTTTTACTTCAATGTCAGTTTCTTATTATAGAAACTGACATCTAAAATTACCCACAAAATACAATTTTCTAGGGAAACAAAATTCCTCCAAAATTTTCAATACATTGTCGATTTTTCTTAAATCGGTGACACATGTTTCACGCCATGTCCCTGTGGAAAATTATCCCCTCTTTAGCATTGGTGATATCTCCAGAAACTGACGAATAAAACTATAAACAAGACGGTGTAGATTTGGACTTAGTTGTCATCTTTTTACTAGTAACTGATGACACATGTTTCACTCCATGACCCCGCAGAAAATTTATCCCCTCGTTGGTTGTTGGCTTTTGCATAAAACCGACGATGAATCAACCTTCGCCAGACAAACTTTTTTTAAGGTGATAGGTCTGTAGCGTCAATTTTTCATTTGGAAATCGACAACTAAAACCCCAACGAGGGCAATTTTTTTTTTTATATTTGAACTTAGTTATCAGTTTTTTCCAAACAACCAATGACTAAGGGTTTAATACCATCCATGAAAAACAAACTTTTCCCCATTCTCTATTTCATCATGATTCTGGGTTTAATAGTCGCCTCTACTTCTGGTGATTCTGCTCCTCTGCTCCTCCAGCCGCCGCCTCCACCCGCCAGCTGCTTGCTACTCATCGGACTTCCTCCAACTGTCATGCACCTCTGCTCTTCCTCCATACTACTAGGAGACGCCGGTAGAGCTGTTGTGCTCACTGCCTAAGGACGTCGGTGGAGCTACTGTGCTTACCGACCGCTTGAGGAGATGCTCTGCTCACTGTTGCCGAAGCTCGGGCTTGAGGACATTGGAGCTCACCAGCCGCTTGAGGAGCTTCTACTTCCCCTACTGCTAGGTAGGTTTCATATCCCCCAAACATTCCACTACCATGTATCAATAACGTTTATGCATGTTTGAGCTAGGAATTGAATTTGACAAATACTTGAATGATATCTTAAATTGATAACAATGAAATATGACCTAATGTGCATGTTGGTATATTTGAGACCTAATCTTGTACACATTTCACCCTAATCTTGTATTAACGATATTTCTCAAATCTTGAGATCAATCCATCTAAGATATTAAAACCCTGATGTTAAATCTCTGATTTGGTAGTGATGTGTCACCCTAACATCTACATGAATACATATTGTATGATGTAGATTGATGATGATAGTACATGAGCTAGTTTGAGATTTTAAAATCAATTATGAAACTTTCCCTCCCTAGGTCATGACTAATTTATTTGTAATGATTATCTTGATGATAAACATGCATGGACATTGGAGATGTTGAAATCAATGTCTAGACTAGGGTATAAATAAGACTACAAGATGTTGATATTGTAAATACATATATGTAGTTTGTTGGCCTAGAAACCCACTCGAGATTTACTCATTAGGAATAGATCTTGGATAGTCCCCAATTTGGGACTGTTCTTGAACACCTAATCTCACTTAGGATGTAAGTGTATAATGTATATTTGATTTTCATGATGTTTTGTCAGCACTTCTCGGTTTGTTCTCTAAGTGCATATGTTGGTGGGCATTTGACGATGAACATCGGTGTATTTGGAGAATTGCAGGGAAATGCTACCGAAATTTTCTTGAAAACTCAAATACACATTATACACTTACTAGTGAGATTAGGTGTTCAAGAATGGGATAGATGGTACACACATTTATTATATATAAGACCCTAAACCCTAATATTTTAACCCTAAACCCTAATCTTTTAATGCTAAACCCTAATCTTTAAATAATTATCCCTAAATTCAAAAGAATAAACCCTAATAATATTCTATCTGTAAATCCTTAACTTCATATGTAATTCCTAAACCCTAATATATACTTATTTTCTCTTTGATCATAGAATGGATAGATCATGGATGTCCATTCCAAATTGCTACACCCCAAAGTTTATTGATGGTCTTGGTCAGTTTATTAGATTTGTGGAGGAACATAGGAAACAACCTAGAGATAGGTTCTATTGTCCATGTAGGCATTGTGGTAACAACTTGAAAGTCAATACTGGTGATGAAATCAAAAGTCATGTTGTGTCCAACAGAATTTTACAAGGCTATACATAATGGTACTAGCATGGAGAGATTTCAAACCTGAAATCAGTATATGTCGATAGCAGTGCTTTTGTGGAAAAAGAAATTGCCTCTGATGACGTAGATGTGAATGAACCGGTTCCAATAGACATTGTTGATGAGATGTTGGATAGTTGTGGGGTAGAGCACACCAATCCACCTCCCATGCTTAGGAACATTGTGCATGATGTTGAGAGACCATTATACACAAGTTGTACTAAGTTTATGGAGCTTAGCATTGTGTTGAGATTGTATAAGCTAAAGGCTAATAATAGATGGAGCGATAAAAGATTCACGTCGTTGTTGTCTTTTTTGAAAGAAATTATTCCTAAAGGAAATGAGCTTCCAATTTCAACATATGAGTTAAAGAAATTATTATGCCCAATGGGAATGGAGGCTAAGAAGATGCATACATGTGATTGTGTATTATTTCAAAAGAACTATGTGGATTTGAAAGATTATCCAACATGTGGGGCATCAAGGTATAAAATGATGACTTCGGGGAAGTCCCAAACTGGTTCTCCTACCAAGGTGATGTGGTATCTACCTATAATACCAGAGTTTCAATGCTTGTTTTCCAAGCCGATAGATGTGAAGAATATGAGGTGGCATGCAGAGGTTAAGAAAAATAATGATGGGGTCCTACGACATGTGTTTGATTCCCCATAATGGAAGAAGATTGATTTATTATGTCCTGAATTTGGTGAACAAGTCAGGAATCTAAGATTTGGGCTTTGTACTGATGGGATGAATCCATACGGGACATTGAGCAGTCTACATAGCACTTGGCCTATTATGCTTTTTATATACAATCTTTATCCCTGGTTGTGTAAGAAAAATAAGTATGTTATGCTATCATTGTTGATATTGGGCCCTAAACAACCTAGAAATAATATCAACATTTATCTTGAACCTCTGATTGATGACTTAAAGAAACTCTGGGGTGAAAGAGTGATGACCTATGATGCTTCATGTAGAGATACATCTTGTTTGCATGCTATGTTGTTTTGCACTATTAATGACTTTCCAGCATATGGGAATTTGTCTGGATACAGCGTAAAAGGATCCAAAGCATGTCCTATATATGAAGAGAACACTGATTCAATACGATCAAAACACGACGGCAAGACAGTATATCTTGGTTATTGAAGGTTTCTTTCAAAATTCCATCTAAACCAAAGGTTGCACAAAGCATTCAATGGATGGAATGAGGAATGGAGTGCACCTAAACCTATGCCAGGGAGGTTGTTTATGAAAGATTAAAAGACATTGTCAATGAATTTGGTAAGAGATCACAATGTACCATGCCCACACAAAGTGACAAATATTTATTCAAGAAGAAGTCATTATTTTGGGATCTTACTTATTGGAGTTCTTTGGTAGTTAGGCACTGTATCAATGTCATGCATGTTAAGAAAAATGTATGTGATAGCGTCATTGGTACTCAGTTGAATACACCAGGTAAGACTAAAGATGGGATCAAATCTAGAATGGACCTACGTGAAATGGGAATAAGGACAAAATTAATAGAATTAGTTAATATTGATCGAAGAACACATTTACCTCCTGCTTATTACGTTTTGAGAAGAAAGCTTTTTGCGAGTGCTTTATTAATTTTCAGGTACCACATGGTTACTCTTCCAACATCCATAGATTGGTATCAATGAAAAATTTGAAGTTGATAGGTCTTAAATATCATGATTGTCACACTCTAATGCAAAAAAATATTGCCTGTGGAAATTCAATCTATACTATCGAAGCATGTAAGGTTTGCAATCACCAGATTTTGTTTCTTCTTCAACAATCTATGCAGCAGAGTTATTGATCCTGATAATCTCGATAAGTTGCAAAGAGAAGTGGTTGTTACCCTATGTCAGGTTGAGATGTATTTTCCTCCTTCATTATTTGATATCATGGTACATCTTGTTGTCCACTTGACTAGGGAAGTGAAAATTTTGGGACCAGTTCTCTTGCATTGGATGTATCCTTTTGAACAATACATGAGCATTTTTAAAGGTGATGTTCAAAACCATTATCGACGTGAAGGGAGTATTATTGAGGGTTATGATGTGAGAGAGGTTATGGATTTTTTCAATGATTTTTTGAGTGGTAATGATGCTCCTGTAAATGATAAGAATATTGAGGAATATTCTAGAAAAGGAATTTTAGGAGCAGGGATGAAAGTAATCAATCGTGAGTTGTTGGAACAAGTTCACTTGTATATTTTACACATCATCGACTAAGTGAGTTTTTATATAACAGAACATACCAATTTCATCAAGAAACGATATCCTTGAGCCAATTAAATGTGGCTTGCTAGAGAGCATAACAAGACATTTATTAAGTGGTTTGAAGATAAAGTCTTACATCAACTATCTCAAACACCAAATAATATTGTTGAAAATATCAAATGCTTCACCTTTAAACCAAAAATGAATGTTATGTCTTATGAAGGGTTTGACATAAATGGATTCTCATGTTACACAAAGCGTCAAGATGATAAGAGCGTCGTCTAAAACAGTGGGGTCACCCTTCAAGCGTCTTCATTGTTTTTTTCTAGTGCAAAAGATAAGAGTCCACATGAAGCTAAAATGTCATATTACAGTGTCATTGGAGACATATGGGAGTTTGACTATGTAGGTTTTAGAATTCTGCTCTTTAAGTGTAATTGGGTTGATAACATCAAAGGAGTTATAGTGGATGAATTGGGTTTCACATTAGTGAATTTTGAAAAATTGGCAAGAAGTGTGAACCATTCATATTAGCATCCCAGGAGAAACAAGTATTTTATATCAACGATCCTACAAATGGAAACTGGTCGGTTGTTCTTCATGGTGAAAGACAATTCATTGAAGATCATATAGATGAAGAAGACTGCTATGATAAGTATGCTAACTCTAGTCCATTCTCAATTGGGTTGACAACACCAAATATTGAAGCTAACGATGACTTATATGTATGCGGAGATCACACTGAAAGAGTGTTAATTGATAGATATCTCAATATTAGAGGCATGCTTTTTATTTTTGTAAATGTTTTCTTTTTTTGAATGTTAGATCGATGTGAACTTCACAATGTTATATTAATCTCTAGTTATGTTAAATGTTAAATTTTTCATTTCTTTTTATATGAAACTTTCAGATGGTTGACCATGAGTATGACGATCGTGATGATTATTACCATGAGGGTGAGGCGTCCCCTCACAATGTAAGTTTTACAATATATCTGATATCTGGCTATATATGTCCATTTATAAGTTATATCCTATATGTATTTTTTGTCAATTTTTAGGTTGATGATGTACCCCCTGAAAACTTCTATCACTTGATTAGAAACAAAAAAATATTGAAAAAATTAGGGGCATCACTATGATGAAAATCTTACTACAACAAAGGATCAATGGACCAAAATTGGTTGTGGATTTTGATCATGTAGGAAATCTAGTTGGAAAGAACTACAAGTCATTTGTTTCATATCTTGGGGTTCTTACTCGTAGCCATTGTAGTGTAAATGCATAAACTTGGCATATAGTTCCTAAAGGGAAGAAAGACATTGTATGGAAAGAACTATGTGTGAGATATTATCATTTGTAATTCAATTTTTAAAGTTATTTACAATTCTATTTTTTAGAATACTCTATTAAATATATGAAATTTTGTAGAGTGTATTTGAACTAGATGAAATCCTACATCGTAAAAAGGTGATGCAATGTTGTGGGAGGGTCCTAAGGAACTATTGTACAACTCTCAACTGATAATACATATGATAGGCTGATAAGAGGAAGAAGTCAGTCCTTGAACAATGGATCTACCTAGACCCGAGGCGTTCATTGCCAAGAGAAATATTGATGAATTCAAGGTATTAAGCATTACTCGTAATTTAATTGATATACATTCTTATGAATTCACCTATTCACGATTGACCTTGATTGTTACTAACCAATTCAATGTGATTACTAACAAGGTTATGAGTGATACTCAAAGAGCAAGGTGTGCACTGAATGTGTATGACAACATGATGGGTCCAAGTGGCTATGAAGCTCTTCACCAAAAACTACAGATGTCTTATGTTCAGCAGACTACTTCTCCTAATACTAAGACTTTTGAGTCATCTACTATTACTCCCGCACCTCTACATCGCCATTATGTGTGGATAGGTGGGAGGAAAAACAAAAAAGTAGATATAACGAACCCCACAACTGTTGAGGCGACTACAAAATTGGTAAAATTCAACTCTTTGTGCAATTAGTATTGATGATTGTTATGTTTACTTACCAATTTCTATATATGGTGATTAGAGGGAGCTTCACAAGCAGAGGAAGCGGGGCTCATTCATCCCCTAGGGAACAAGGGATGAATTGACAGTTGCTCGCAATAACCCAAAGAATCATGGACGTGTTAGGGCTGCAGGGGATGGAGTGGGCCTAAGAGCGTTCTTTGGGCCATCACAGGGCAAACATGTCCAAAAAGGGGGACTTTCAAAGGCTGAGGTAACCTATTCTATTTTTAGAATGTTATTGGAAAGGGAATTCATGAATCGAAAATCATTTCTTTTGGCCATGTATATGTATATCAATTAGTTGATAAAAGAGTGGATGAGTTACTTGACAAGAGAGTCCAGGAAGCATTGAGCAAGTGGCAGGCATCTCAGCCTACCACTCTGACAATACATGTGGTGTGCCACTCTTCCCCTATGATGGAGGTGGTTGGGAGTGATCAATAGAGGTGGTTGGGAGTAATCTTTTAAACCCACCACCTAGCACGTCTGCTTTAAGTATAATTGTGACATAGTACCTAGTCTTATCAAGATGATATGTTTATTGATGTATATAACATACTCTATATAAATTTGTAGGGGTTGAAGTCGTGCCATCTAAAATTGAAAGAATTCATCGTTGCAGTGGGCGAGGCTTACCCACGCCTTCCAGGGCACACAATTTATGGCACTCCAGTACTCGACGGTGTGGTTCGTATGAGCATGAGGCTTGTGTTCTCTACTTGGAGGCAACATCCATTTCCATATGCCCACCCAGATGCTGACACGCTTGGTGAAGCAGAAGGCGGAGTGGTCTTGTGGCCCAAAATAGATTTCATCTATACTGATCATGTATGGTAAATTTACATTACGTTAATTTGTATATATGTATATACATGACAATTGATATGAAATTATGTATATAGGACAAAGGGATGAAACCCGCTACAGGTCATCCTCCTCCACCTCCACCTCCTCCTGAAGTACCTAGTTGTCTTGCAAAGGACCTGTACAAATCGATAGGTCCTCAATGTAGGGGTATGGAAATATGGATAGGCGAACATCTCGAAAATTGTCCTATGATTGTTTCTATTAAGGAGGAGGCTATAGGCCAATCATACGATAATAATATATTTATACAAGATATTTTGAAGTTGTTTACTTATGCTTGGCTGAATACATCTACGATAGAACTATGGATGTGGTGAGATCTTATTTATATATCTATATACCTTATTTTATATATGGTGATCTTTTTTCTTATATATTAATGAATACCTAATATATGTTTTGCAGCCACTTACATAGGGTCTGTATAGAATTTTCATTTACCCATGTGGGATTTCTAAATCCATCCTTGATCAGTCATGTACATAAAGACCCTTCATCAGTTACCTTATACTACTCTATCACTTTTAAATATTTTAGTAAAGCAAAGAAGATCATGATAATAGCTCCATTTAATGTTGACTAAGTTTACTTTGCCTATAATTTGGACTTAAGAAAATTACATTTTATTGTGGAGTTTGAGTTATATATTTTTTAACTTTCTTATCTCTAGTGGTAAGCATTGGGAGTTACTGGTTGTTGTCTCCGAGATGTTGACTATTTATTATCTAGACCCTGAGGGGAGGGAATTAGACAATTTGAATCACATAATGAAAGGGTCACTATTCACGTGAGATTTTTTTTAAATTTACATCCATTAACATCTATTATTACATTATTATTTAGTAATGCAATTTAATGTATTACATTAATGTGTAGCTCTTTAAAAGATTTCAAAAAATTTGGAGGAGACATGTGCAAGAGAAAGAAAGCATTAGTCTGGGAGAATGTAAAAGTAGTTTCCTGACTCCAATGCATATATTATTTATGTGAACTATGCTTATTTTTATTTATTAACATTTTATATGTTGAAATTTATAGTGAGTTGTACAAGACAACGGTTGGGCATGTGGATACTATGTGATGTGGTATATGGACCTAATTTTCAGATATGTTGCACAAGAAATCGAAAACATACAACGGGTATTATATAGTCTTGATCATCATCTATAAGTATAGTCTCATTAGATAATATTAAAATATCAAACTTATTAATTATATATATACATCATTCTCTTTGCAGGTGTTTAAAACTAGTGACTTCATTACAATGGAAAAGTTATTAGATGTACGTGATCCCTATACGATGGAACAATTAGATGACATAAAAGAACAATGGGAAAAAATATTTGAAAGGGAGGCAATTTTTATTATAATTGGGGTACTGATGATGATAAAGAATGACATTTCTAAACTTTAATGTCATAATTATTTATGTATTTGATGACATTTCTAAACTTTGAAAGACAACATTATATATACATGTGTGAATGACTTTTTTTAATTATCTTATTGAAATTTGATCTATATACATGTGTGTGAATATGAAGATGAATGCATGAATATGCTTCTATATGTGTGTGAATGTGAATAGAAATGAATGAATGGAACTATAGGTTGCTACATGTGTGTGAATGTGAAAATGGAGGAATGAATGGAACTACAAGTTTCTACATGTGTGTGAATCATATGAATGAATTCATTGTGTTTATACATGTGTGTGAAACACATGATGTATATATAAACTTTATCATCTTGTTATTGTAGGTTTGTGACTTGTTGTTAGCTGAAATCAATGTTGTAAACCCGTAGTTCAGAACTGAAATGCAGATTTTGCATCCTGCTGACCAGCCGGACAGTAGGCCTGCAAGCTAATAATTGAAAAAATACTCAGTCGTCAGTTATAAAAAAAACATCACCTAATGTCAACGGCGTTAGTTAACTATAGGAAACCGACAAGTATGCTCTGACCCGGGCCATTTTCTTTTGTTTGAGTATGGAGATAGGCATCGATTTCCTACAAACAAAATCGATGACTATGCCATTTTTTTGTTCAAATATGAAGATAGGCATCGGTTTTCTAAAACATAACCGACGACTATGGTTCTACTGGTGTCGGTTCTTTTTTTGGTTGCAATCGGGGTCGGATCTATGTCGTTGGTTTTAGAACCGACGTTGTAGGATTCTACCTTTAGTGTCACCCACTTGGGTGTCGCTTGAAAACCAACGTAAAAAGCCCATTTTAACTGACATTAAAGGTGATATCTGGACTAGTATTCGCAAGAATAAAAAAATACAAATGTACTTACTCTAAGAACTATTACCCCTCCTAGTCCCATATATGTTGCATTTCCATCTCTACATGTTTTTATTTGTTGTGTCATTTTCCTTGCACCATGTTCTTCTAACACTTAGCCTTACCTTTTAGCTTATATTGACAATTCTTTATTATTCATGATGCAAACAATAACCACAATATAATGAAGAAAACAAGTCCAAATGGATTTTCTCTTGTATTCTACATCCTAGTAATGCTATTGTAGCAATATTTTCATGTCAAAATGAGAATGGCATAGTTAGCCCACTTTGATCTCTTGTCAACCACATCATCATTGTTGTCACTATCAACTTCATTTTCAAGCTCTGCAACCTTGGACCTTTCTTGTAAACATGCCACATAAATCTATTACTTTGTCAACCAACATTGGATCAACTTGTCATTGACGACAACACGATCAATATTTGGACTAGCTTTGTCAACTTCATCACTTCTTAAATATGAAGGGGGAAACTTGGGAATATATTTTGATCCCATCATACTCCACAAAATTCTTATTGTTGGATAATATTATATATATATATATATATATATTATACAAATAAACTTTCATTGTGAAAATTACAAAATACTTAAAATTTTCAAATATGAAAAGAGAATAACTCTGATATAGTTTGAAGTTATCTCAAGTTCTACATGCAAATATCAAACTATAATCTTCCTGAGAAATCATATACTCATCAAACATATCACAATTTCAATCTCAAGCATTTCAAATTCAACTAACTTGACAAAATTTAAGTTGTTTGTTTGGTTATCTCCTTCATTCATTGATATTTCATTTACTCTAAAAAAACATTACTAATCCATTTAACAATTCAACTCAAAACTAAAATCACAAGACTCCATCCAAGTAAATCCAAAATCACAAACATCTTCTAAATTAAGAGTTCATTTCACATGAAGAATCGGAAAAAACTAAAAACATTAAACGAAAATTTTGATATCAAGGTCTAAATACAGTATGAAAAGGGTTAAAAGTCAACCAATTTTACAGTTGTCCCAATTTCTAACCTTACTTTATAAAAATCTTACCGCTAAGTAGGAATTTTAATTGGAACTCCATGTTTTGTGTGTGTGAGCACATTACATTATGGTCAATCATATTCCCTTGGTATATATAAATTCCTTCTCACTCCTGAGATACAACCTAATGTTGATGGATTCTCTTCAAACATGTTTATTTTGTCCTGAACTATGACCTAAATTGCATGACATTATCTATTGGTTCTAGATTATGGTATTAAACTAACCATTGAACTTGACAACTTCACTCATTTCTTGGGTCAGCTTGACCTCCACCTATACCAATGTGAATCATTTTCATTTGGTTATGAGACTACAATCTTAATTAGATTAGTTTTATCAATTTTCATCATCATCATGTTTATAAGATTGGATTCATCTCTTCACCTTAATGTGATATCATTTTATTAGTGGAGTATGTATTAGATCTTATGAACTAGGTGTCCAATTTTTTATTGTATGATGTGCTAAAAAAACTATAGACTATGTGTCCTTCTATCTTTGCATATAGGTTTGTGATCCACAAATTATAAATTAGGTTCCCTTGTACTTCACATATTATATCAAGCATCAATAGCTATGATATTATTTCCAATCATCTAGTGGAATTTTTTCATATATGTTTCCATTCATTTATTATTGCATGAAATCCATGTTTTGTGATTATCATCTTTCATGACAGTCTAACCGAAAACCTACATGTTATTATAATGTAGCAGTAAGAATACCATGTTATCCAACCAGGTTAGAAAATTTGACATGAATTCAAGATGGTTTTGTATTTATTAACCCCTCTCTCATAGAGTGTTCCAATCTATGATTTTCAGGACATCTGTGACTTAAGGGTACCAAGTTTGCTTCACTTTATGATATAACTTAATCATCTTCTCAACAAAAAGAAACCCTCCTACAATGGCACTTATTAAAACCAATGCATGTTAGGATCAAATCAAGATGTAATCTTTCATATTTTACACTCTAAATCTTGATGTGAGTAGGGAAAGATGTTGACTTCCTATTTTTGGTCTTGTAATCAATAACCTTGATTTGACAATTTCCTCACATAAACTCCTAATTCACCACAAAATACCTCTTATATCTATCTTTAACCAGTTTCATTTAACCAATGTCTCGACCAAGTTGTAGATTGTTTGAGGATCATCTATTTCTTAGATGACTATAAATTCATAAACATATTTGGGTTAATTTAGATAAAATGGAAGTATTTTACCATAGAAGGAATGAAAACATTGTTGAACCATCTTAGCCAACTATATTAAGTCCCAATATAAAGTGCACGGTCTTTCTTTCATGGAGTCTGGTTTTAAAATGTATTTTGGTGTTTGCAACCTTGACAACTTAACTACCATGATTAATATATTTAGAAATATAATAAAAATATACAACAAAAATAGGTTTATTTTAACACCTTATTCAGAAAAAAGGTGGTCCATGAAGGACTCTTTAAGTAGGAATGTTGATGTTTGGATAAATTCTTTTTTCTCCATCACTTTATATGTCTAATTGAAACACATGTATTAACCCTAAGAGGTCGACTGGCCAAATTTGCATCAGTTAATTGGAGTAGACATTTCACCAACAACCACTTTCTTGGAACTGAAATAATCTCAGATGGGTTTACCATAAAGTGATTAGTCATGGAATGTGAATGACAATTTTAAGTACCCATCTCTGACTATTTCACATAATCATGTGGAACTGCATCATCTCCACCTAGGCACAAACATGACATATGAAAGCCCCGTTGTAAGTAGGTTTGCCTCACAACCACATTTGGGGATGGGGCTTCACACTTCTTGGCCCTTATTGGGGTTGAATATCACATTGGAATTGCACAATTCCTTTATTAGGATCCAATTTTTACCTACATCATTGAAAACACCTTCATCCTCTCATAATGGACTAGTACAAAAATCCCTAAGCCACATGCATACGTTGTAGAGAAAAACCATCAACTCTGCCATACAAGTGGCTTGACGTGCATATATTCATCCCTTTCTTGTAACTAACTGATTTATGTTATGTTTTCATAAATATCCTAGTCGGCCACTCTATGTTTGGCATCACTGGTTTGTATGTGTTGTTTCATTTTCTTTTCATGTCAATCTCTTCTTAATTATCATTATTTTTTGGTGATTAAATATTGAATTATGGTAGTGTTGGGGTTCCTGACACCTTCAATGAATTCATTTTTAATTTTGGGCAAGTCATTGTGGTTTCCTAACTTTACTTATATTTTCACCTCAATTTTATTTTCAATCAAATTATTAGAGAGAGTAAGCACAAAGTTATATATTCTTTCAAACATGCTAGATCAAGATATCCAAACAAGCATCTCTTGTTTGCCAATGTATATAGATTTAGTGTTGTCAACGCAACTAATGTATATCATTCATCATGTTAAATCACTATTCATTTTATTCCATCTTTATGTTTGAAGTTATTGATATATTACAACATCTAATTAACATTTTTGCAATTTTCATGATTTTATTCATTCATGGGATGAAATAAAAAATTTAATCTTGGAAGAGGCAGATGCCCTTTCATATAGAGAAATATTTGGCATCGTTCCCCCTAAACCCATATTAACGTCCAACACATTAGATGGGATGATGACCAAAGTAATTAAGTGCCTAATGAAATATAGTAGAATAAAAACCAATTGATGGCAGATACAGGAGAAAAGGAGAGAGAAAAATGAATTCAGAATGGGACAAAAGATATAGTGAGGGGAGAGGGAAATAAATAAATATAGTAATCATAGAATATCAATAATATACATAAATATAATTATATGTGGTGATCATTTATATAGTTATTATAATACTCATAAAATATTAAATAATACATGTAAATTAGCAATTTATGTGATATGCATTTGAACCTAGTACCTATTTATTAAAGTAGTGTACTTGGTACATATTTATAAAGGTATAATACCCAAAATCAGTATGGTACATATATTATCACATAACAGTACTCTAATACCATAAAATGTAAATGCTACACACTTATTCTCTCAACAAGATGCTTCACACATCAAGGGGATTGGTCGAGTTTCTCACTGGAAAAACTCGATCGAAAAAACCATGTAATGAATTGTGTAAAATGCCATTGAAGTGCTTAAATATCCGATTTAAGTGCTCTTGATTTTTTCTAAACTTAATTACAAGTCACATAGTCATTACAAGTGATTTTAGAAAATGATTCTAATAGATTTACATCATATTCTACAAAGTGCATTTCCATTGATTTTGACTTGTCTTTGCTCCAAGTTAGGATGCACAAGTTAGGGCATTTGGAGTGTGTTTATACCTAATCTAAAATCACTCAAGTAGAGGCATTAGAAACAAATAAATGGAACGGTTGGTCATAATCAAAACAAGGGTTTAGTCAATTTAGAGCTTGAGTCAATACACATTTGGTTGTCTTTTGAAGAAAAAGGTAAAAGGAGCATCAAAGTGTTCTACTGTGTAGGGGATAGACTCGACTTAGCTTGGGTGAAATTGAACCGATTTTATAGGTCCAGGTCAAAAGATCGATGTGTTCTTCATTTCGGCTCATGTAAGGCCCAAAATTGTCTAGTTGAGCAACTATATCTTCAGAGGGAGATAAAATACGGCAAAAACTAAGTATCTATCATTTTTTGGACAATGTCAAGGCTACTATAGGTACAAAAGTATAGTTAAATACGTAGTATAGATGCCTAAATTTGGGTGTTATCAGGATTCTGGTCGAAGTTTTGTGGGGCACCTTAAAAATTCCCCTAGGAATGTTTCTTCTTTCACCTCCCACTCCTTCTCACACCATATGAGGTACATTTATAACCAATTTTTCCACTTCAACCTATATCAATCAACTAACTTCATGCCACAATCAAAGAAAATGGAATGCATAAGAAAATTATGTGTATGTTTGAACCAGTGTAATTAGAAACATGTTTGAATTCCAATTTTTGAACGTCATGTTTATGGGATATACAAGAAAACCCTTATTCATATCCAAATCCTCTACCATATGTTGATTTCTATTTGCAAATGAACTCCCTATACTCTCAGTATAGTAACATAAAATAGCACCATATTAAGCTTAAAATAAAATTGAATATTCAAATGAATAAAACAATAGAAACGTACTTACTCTAGGAACTATTACCCCTCCTAGTCTCATATATGTCGCATTTCCATATGTACATGTTTTTATTTATCATGTCATTTTCCTTGCACCATGTGCTTCTAACACTTAGTCCTACCTTTTAGCTTATATGGACATCTCTTTGTGCTTCATGATGCAAAAAATAACCACAATATAATTAAGAAAACAAGTCCAAATGGATTTTCTCATGTATTCTACATCCTAGTGATGTTATTGTAGCAATATTTTCATGTCAAAATGAAAATTACATAGTTAGCCCACTTTGACCTCTTGTCAACCACATCATCATTTTTTTCAATATCAACTTCATTTTTAAGCTATGTCACCTTGGACCTTGCTCGTAAACATGACACATAAATCTATTACTTTGTCAACCGACATTGAATCGACTTCTCATTGTTGACAACATGATCCATATTTGGACTAACTTTGAAAACTTCATCACTTCTTAAGTATGAAGGGGCAACATGGGAAGATATTTTGATCTCATCATCCTCCACAAGATCCTTATTCAAATCAGCCTTCATTGTGAAAATTACAAAATACTTCAAAATTTCAAATATGTAAGGTGTTGATAAACATTTTGAAGTTATCTCAAGTTCTACATGCAATTATCAAACTCTAATCGGCCAGAAAAAGTCATATACTCATCGTCCATATCACAATTTCAATCTCAAACATTTCAAAATCAACTAACTCGACAAAATTGAAGTTGTTTGTTTGGTTATCTCATTCATTCATTGATATATCATTTACTCTAACAAAAATATTGCTACTCCATTTAACAATTTAACTCAAAATTAAAATCACAAGACTCCATCCAAGTAATCCAAAATCAAAAATATCTTCTAAAGTAAGAATTTATTTCACATGAAAAATCGGAAACAACTAAAGACCTTAAACTTGAATTTTGATATCAATGCCTAAATACAGTATGAAAAGGGTTAAAAGTCAACCAGTACTATAGTTGTCCCAATTTCTAACCTTACTTTATAAAAATCTTACAGCTAATAGGCATTCGAATTGGATCTCCATGTTGTGTGTGTGAGCGCATTACATTATGGTCAATCATATTCCCTTGGGATAATCCAAGAAGATCCTTAGTCATATCCAAATCATCTACCATAGATTGATTTCTACTTGCAAATGACCTCCCTATATCTTAGTATAGTAACATAAAATAGCACCATATTAATCTTAAAATAAAATTGAATATTCCACGAGTACAGAAATGACATATAATGTCACCTTTGATGGTGTTGATTAAACAAAAAACACTGACACCATATATCAACAATGTCGGATATGTAAGACATTCGTCACCATGTGTGAAGGCATGTCAATTAAGAGAATATGTGGGTACCACTTTTACTTCAATGTCAGTTTCTTATAATAGAAACTGACGTCTAAAATTACCTGTGAAATACAATTTTCTAGGGAACAAAATTTGCCTCCAAAATTTTCAATACATCGTCGATTTTCTCAAACCGATGACACATGTTTTATGCCATGTCCCTACGGAAAACTATCCCCTCTTTAATGTTAGTGATATCTCCAAAAATCGACAACTAAAACCCTAAACAAGATGGTATAGATTTGGACTTAGTTGTCAATTTTTTACTAGTAATCGATGACACATTTTTCACTCCATGTCCCCGTCGAAAATTTATCCCCTCATTAGTCGTTGGCTTTTGTAGAAAATTGACGACTAATCAAACTTCACGAGACAAACTTTTTTTAAGGCATTAGGTCTATAGAGTTGGTTTTTTATTTGGAAATTGATGATAAAAACCCCAATGAGGGAATTTTTTGTTTATATTTGAACTTAGTTATCGATTTTTTGCAAACAACCGACAACTAAGGGTTTAATACCATCTGTGCAAAATAAACTTTTCCCCATTCTCTATTTCATCGTGATTCTGGGTTTAATAGCCTCCTCTACTCCTAGCAATTCTACTCCTCTGCTCCTCCATCTGTCGCCTCTGCTCGCAAGCTTCTTTCTACTCATCAGACTTCCTCCAACCGTCGTGCACCTCTGCTCATCCTCTGGTCTTCCTCCAACTACTGCCAGGATACATTGGCGGAGCTGTTGTGCTCACTGCCTAAAGACACTGGTGGAGCTGTTGTGCTCACCGGCCGCTTGAAGAGTTTCTATGCTCACCGCCACCAAAGCTTGGGCCTAAGGACGTTGGAACTCACCGGCCGCTTGAGGAGCTTCTACTTCCCCTACAGTTAGGTAGGTTCCGTATCCCCAAATAGCCCACTACCATGTATCAATAAACAGTTATGCATGTTTGAGCCAGGAATCGAATTTGACGAATACTTGAATAATATCTTAACTTGATAACAATGAAATGTGACCTAATATGCATGTTGGTATATTTGAGACCTAATATTGTACACATTTCACCCTAATCTTGTATTAATGATATAGCTTAAATCTTGTGATCAATCCATCTAAGATATTAAAACCCTGATGTTAGATCTCTGATTTGGTAGTGATGCGTCATCCTAACATCTACATGAATACATATTCTATGATGTAGATTGATGATGATAATGCATGAGCTAGTTTGAAATTTTGAAATCAATTATGAATCTCTCCCTCCCTAGGTCATGACTAAGTTATGTGTAATGATTATCTTGATGATGAACATGCATGGACATTGGAGATGTTGAAATCAATGTCTAGACTAGGGTATAATTAAGACTACAAGATGTTGATATTGTAAATACATATATGTAGTTTGTTGGCCTAGAAACCCATTTGAGATTTACTCATTAGGAGTAGATCTTGGATAGTCCCCAGTTGGGGATTGTTCTTGAACACCTAATCTCACTTAGGATGTAACTGTATAATGTATATTCGATTTTCATGATGTTTTGTTAGCACTTCCCCGTTTGTTCTCTAAGTGCATATGTTGGTGGGCATTTTCCCATGTACATCAGTGTATTTGGAGAATTGTGGGGAAATGTTGCCGAAATTTTCTTATAAATCGAATACACATTATACACTTACTAGTGAGATTAGGTTTTCAAGAATGGTATAGGTGGTACACACATTTATTATATATAAGACCCTAAACCCTAATCTTTTAACCCTAAACCATAATCTATTAACGCTAAACCCAAATCTTTAAATAATTATCCCTAAATCTAAAAGAATAAACCCTAATAATATTCTATCTGTAAATCCTTAACTTGATATGTAATTCCTAAACCCTAATATATACTTATTTTCTCTTTGATCATAGAATGGATAGATCATGGATGTCCATTCCAAATTGCTGCACCCTACAGTTTATTGCTGGTCTTGTTCAGTTTATTCGATTTGCGAAGGAACATAGGAAACAACCTGGAGATAGGTTCTATTTTTCCATGTAGGCATTGTGGTAACAACTTGAAAGTCAACACTGGTGATGAAATCAAAATTCATGTCGTGTCCGACAGGATTTTACAAGGCTATACCGAATGGTACTAGCATGGAGAGATTTCAAACCTGAAATCAGTAGATGTCGACAACAATGCTTGTGTGGAAAAAGAAATTACCTACAATGATGTGGATGTGAATGAACCAGTTCCAATAGACATCATTGATGAGATGATGGATAGTTTTGGGGTAGAGCACACCAATCCACCTCCCATGTTTAGGAACATTATGCATGATGCTGAGAGACCATTATACACAAGTTGTACTAAGTTTACAAAGCTTAGCATTGTTTTGATATTGTATGAGTTGAAGTCTAACAATAGATGGAGCGATAAAAGCTTCACGTCATTGTTGTCTTTGTTGAAAGAAATTCTTTCTGAAGGAAGCAAGCTTCCAATCTCAACATACGAGTTAAAGAAATAATTATGCCCAACGGGAATGGCGGCTAAGAAGATACACGCATGTGATTGTGTATTATTTCAAAAGAACTATGTGGATTTGAAAGATTATCCAACATGTGGGGCATCAAGGTATAAAATGATGACTTCAGGGAAGTCTAAAATTGATTCTCCTACCAAGGTGATGTGGTATCTACCTATAATACCACAGTTTCAACGCTTGTTTTGCAATCTGATAGATGTAAAGAATATGAGGTGGCATGCAGAGGTTAAGAAAAATAATGATGGAGTTCTACGACATGTGTCTGATTCCCCACAGTGAAAGAAGATTTATTTATTGTGTCTGGATTTGGTGAAGAAGTCAAGAATCTAAGACTTGGGCTTTGTACTGATGGGATGAATCCATACAGGACATTGAGCAGTCTACATAGCACTTGGCTTGTTATGCTTTTTATATACAATCTTCCTCCCTAGTTGTGTATGAAAAATAAATACATTATGCTATCATTGTTGATATTGGGCCCTAAACAACCTGGAAATGATATCGACGTTTATCTTGAACCTCTGATTGATGACTTAAAGAAACTCTAGGGTGAAGGTGTGATGACCTATGATGCTTCATGTAGAGATACATTTTGTTTGCATGCTATGTTGTTTTGCACTATTAATGACTTTCCAGCTTATGGGAATATGTCTGGATATAGTGTAAAAGAATCCAAAGCATGTCCTATATCTGAAGAGAAAACTGATTCAATATGACTAAAATACAATGGCAAGGCTGTATATCTTGGTCATCGAAGGTTTCTTCCAAAATTCTATCTATACCAAAGGTTGTGCAGAGCATTCAATGGATGGAATGAGGAACGGAGTGCACCTAAACCTATACCAGGGAGGTTGTTTATGAAAGAGTAAAAGACTTTGTCAATGAACATGGTAAGAGATTACAATGTACCATGCCCACACAAAGTGACAAATCTTTATTCAAGAAGAAGACAATATTTTGGGATCTTACTTATTGGAGTTCTTTGGTAGTTAAGCATTGTATCGATGGCATGCATGTTAAGAAAAATGCTTGTGATAGCGTCATCGGTACTCTGTTGAATACACTAGGTAAGACTAAAGATGGGATCAAATCTAGAATGGACCTACGTGAAATGGGAATAAGGACAAAATTAATAGAATTAGTTAATATTGATCGAAGAACACATTTACCTCCTGCTTATTACGTTTTGAGAAGAAAGCTTTTTGCGAGTGCTTGATTAATGTTAAGGTACCACAGGGTTACTCTTCCAACATCTGTAGATTGGTATCAATGAAAGATTTGAAGCTGATAGGTCTTAAATCCCATGATTGTCACACTCTAATGCAACAAATATTGCCCGTGGAAATTCGATCTATACTACCGAAGCATGTAAGGTTTGCAATCACTAGACTTTGTTTCTTCTTCAACAGTCTATGCAGCAGAGTTATTGTTCCTAATAATATTGAAAAGTTGCAAAGAGAAGTGGTTGTTACCCTATGTCAGCTTGAGATGTATTTTCCTCCTTCATTCTTTGATATCATGGTACATCTTGCTGTCCACTTGACTAGGGAATTGAAAATTTTGGGACCATTTTTCTTATATTGGATGTATCCTTTTGAAAGATACATGAGCATTTTTAAAGGTGATGTTCAAAACCATTATCGGAGTGAAGGGAGTATTATTCAGGGTTATGAGGTGAGAGAGGTTATGGATTTTTTCAATGACTTTCTGAATGGTAATGACACTCCTGTAAATGACAAGAATATTGAGCAGTATTATGTAAAAGGGATTTTTGAAGCAGGGATGAAAGTAAGAAGTCGTGAGCTATTGGAACAAACTCACTTATATATTTTACACAACATCGATGAAGTGAGTGTTTATATAACGGAACATACCAATTTCATCAAGAAACAATATCCTCGAGCCAATTCAATGTTTCTTGCTAGAGAGTATAACAAGACATTTATTAAGTGGTTTGAAGATAAAGTCTTACATCAACTATCTCAAACACCAAATAATATTGTTAAAAATATCAAATGCCTCACCTTTAAACCAAAAATGAATGTTATGTCTTATGAAGGGTTTGACATAAATGGGTTCTCATGTTACACAAAGCATCAAGATGATAAGAGCATCATCCAAAACCGTGGGGTCACCCTTCAAGCATCTTCATTGTTTTTTCTAGTGCGAAAGATAAGATTCCATGTGAAGCTAAAATGTCATATTACAGTGTCATTGAAGACATATAGGAGTTTGACTATGTAGAATTTAGAATTCCTCTCTTTAAGTGTAATTGGGTTTATAACATAAAAGGAGTCATAGTGGATGAATTGGAATTCACATTAGTGAATTTTGAAAAGATTGGCGAGAAGGGAGAACCATTCATATTGGCATCACAGAAAAAACAAGTATTTTATATCGATGATCCTGCAAATGAAAAATGGTCAGTTGTTCGTCATGGTGAAAGATAGTTCATTGAAGTACCTATAGATGAAGAAAAATGCTATGATAAGTATATTGACTCGAGTCCATTCTCAACTGGGTTGCCAACACCAAATATCGAAGCTAACAATGACTTATATGTACATGGAGATCACATCGAAAGAATGTTAATTGATAGATATCTCAATATTAGAGGCATGTTTTTATTTTTATTTTTATGTTTTATTTTTTTATGTTAGATCGATGTGAACTTCACAATATCATATTAATTTCTAGTTATGTCAAATGTTGTTTGATTGCTTTTTATATGAAACTTTCATATGGCTGACCATGAGTGTGACGATCATGATGATGATTACCATGAGGGTGAGGTGTTGCCTCACAATGTAAGTTTTATAATATATCCTATATATGACTATAATATGTCCATTAATAAGTTATATCCTATATGTGTTTTTTTTGTCAATTTTTATGTTGATGGTGTACCACCTGAAAATCTTGTGTCACTTGATGAGCAAAAAATTTTTTTGAAAAAACTAGGGGCATCACTATGATGAACAAGTTACTACAACAAAGGGGCAATGGACCAAAATTGGTTGTGGATTTTGATCATGTAGGAAATCCAATTGGAAAGAACCACAGCTCATTTATTTCATATCTTGGGGTTCTTACTCATAGCCATTATCGTGTAAATGTAGAAACTTGGCATATAGTTCCTAAAGGGAAGAAATACTTAGTATGGAAAGAACTATGTGTGAGATATTATCATTTGCAATTCTATTTTTAAAGTTATTTACAATTCTATTTTTTAGAATATTATATTAAATATATGAAATTTTGTAGAGTGTATTTGAACTAGATGAAAGCTTACATCATAAAAAGGTGATGCAACACTGTGGGAGGGTCCTAAGGAACTATAGGATAGCTCTCAACTGAAAATACATACGAGAGGATGATAAGAGGAAGAAGTCAGCACTTGAGCAATGGATCTACCTAGACCTAACTAAGTTGAAGGCATTTGTTGCCAGGAAAAATATTGATGAATTCAAGGTATTAAGCATCACTCCCAATTTAATTAATATACATTCTTATGAATTCACCTATTCATGATTGACCTTGATTGTTACTAACTAATTCAATGAGATTACTAACAAGGTTATGAGTGATACTCAAAGAGCAAGGTGTGCATTGAATGTGCATGACCACACGATTGGTCTAGGTGGCTATGAAGCTCTTCACCAAAAACTACAGACGTCTTCTGGTCAGTAGACTACTGCTCCTAATACTAAGACTTTTGAGTCCTCTACTATTACTCCCGCACCTCTGCATCACCATGATGTGTGGATAACTGGGAGGCAAAACAAAAAAGGAGATATAACCAACTGCACAACTGTTGAGGCGACTGTAAAAATGGTAAAATTCAACTCTCAGTGCAATTAGTATTGATGATTGTTATGTTTACTTACCAATTTCTATTGATGGTGATTAGTGGGAGCTTCACGAACAGAGGAAGCAAGGCTCGTTCATCCCTTAGGGAACAAGGGATGAATTGACAGTTGCTCTTGGTAACCTAGAGCATCCTAGACATGTTGGGAATGCAGGGGCTGGAGTGGGCCTAAAAGCATTCTTTGGGTCATCACAATGCAAACATGTCCAAAAGGGGGGACTTTCAAAAGCTGAGGTAACCTATTCTTTTTTTAGAATGTTATTGGAAAGGGAATTCATGAATCAAAAAGCATTTCTTTTGGCCATGTATATGTATATAAATTAGTTGATAAAAGAGTAGATGAGTTACTTGATAAGAGATTCCAGGAAGCATTAAGCAAGTGGCAGGCATCTCAATCTACCACTCTGACAGTCTCTGTGGTGTGCTGCTCTTCCCCTACGATAGAGGTGGTTGGGAGTGATCCTATTGAGGTGGTTGGGAGTAATCTTATAGACCCACCACCTAGCATGTTTGTTGTAAGTACTTTTGTGACATAGTAGCTAGTATTATCAAGATGATATGTTTATTTATGTATATAACATACTCTATGTAAATTTTTAGGGGTTGAAGCCATGCCATCTAAGATTGAAAGAATTTGTCATTGTAGAGGGAGAGGCTTACCCATGCCTTCCAGGGCACATAATTCAAGGCACTCCAGTACTCAATGGTGTCATTTCTATGAGCCTGAGGCTTGTGTTTGCTACTTGGAGGCAACATCCATTGTCATATGCCCACCCAAATGTTGACACGCTTGGTGAAGTAGAAGGTGGAGTGGTCTTGTGGCCTGAAACAGATGTCATCTATATTGATCATGTATGGCAAGTTTATATTACATTAATTTGTATATAGGTATATACATGACAATTGATATGAAATTATATATACATGACAAAGGGAAGAAACCTGTTACAGTTCATCCTCCTCCACCTCCACCTCCACCTCCTCCTAAAGTACCTAATTGTCTTGCAAAGGACCTATACGACTCGATAGGTCCTCAATGCAGGGGTATGGAAATATGGATAGGAAAACATCTCGAAAATTGTCCTATGATTGTTTTAATTAAGAAGGAGGCTACAGGCCAATCATACAATAATAATATATTTATACAAGATATTTTGAAGTTGTTTACTTATGCTTGGTTGAATACATCTATGATAGAACTATGGATGTGGTGAGATCTTGTTTATATATCTATATATCTTATTTTATATATGGTGATCGTTTTTCTTATATATTAATGCATACGCAATATATGTTTTGTAGCTACTTACATAGGGTCTGTACAGAATTTTCATTTACCCATGTGGGATTTCTAATTACATCCTTGATCATTCATGTACATAAAGACCCTTCATCAGTTACCTTATACTACTATATCATTTCTAAATAATTTAGGAAAGCAAAGAAGAGTGTGATAATACCTCCATTTAATATTGAGTAAGTTTGCTTATAATTTGGACTTAAGAAAATTATTTTTCTTATAATTTGGACTTAAGAAAATTACATTTTATTGTAGATTTTGAGTTATATATTTTTTAACTTTCTTATCTCTAGTGGTAAGCATTGGGAGTTACTAGTTTTTGTCTCTGAGACATTGACTGTTTATTATCTAGACCCTGAGGGGAGGGGATTAGACAATTTGGATCACATAATGAAAGGGCCATTATTCACGTGAGAAATTATTTATATTTATATCCATTAACATATATTATTACCTTACTATTTAGTAATGCAATTTAATGTGTTACATTAACGTGTAGGGCTTTAAAAGATTTCAAAAAAGATGGAGGTGACATGTGCAATAAAAAGAAAGTGTTAGTCTGGGAGAATCTAAAAGTAGTTTCTTGACTCCAATGCATATATTATTTATGTTAACTATGCTTATTTTTATTTATTAACATTTTGTATGTTAAAATTTATAGTGAGTTGTACAAGACAACGGTTGGGCATGCAGATACTATGTGATGTTGTATATGGACCTAATTGTCAAATATGTTGTACAAGAAATTGAAAACATACAACAAGTATTATATAGTCTTGATCATCATATATAAGTATAGTCTCATTAGATAATATGAAAATATCAAACTTATTAATTATATATATACATAATTCTCTTTGCAGGTGTTTAAAACTAGTGACTTCATCTACTTTTATCGATGGCGAGCGTGGCGGAGCCTAAGGAGATCCCGGTGGCGAATGAGGAAACCCTGGTGACGAAGGATGGAGATCTAGGGGGCGAGTTGGTTCCACCTGAGGCGACGCATGAGGGTAATGTTGTTAGTCTGAGTAATGTGGCGAAGATCAAGGACCCTGGAAAGGGAGAGCGGAGCAAAGCTGGAGCGATTGGAGTATCATCCATAGCCAAATCATGGGCGGATATGGTGGCATCGAAGGAGGTATCAAAGGGGAAGGAATACAAGAAGGTGGAGGTAAGAATGGAGGATGGCAAGCTGATCTACCCGAAATCAATAGCGGAGAGGAATCTTCAGAAATGGAGCAAAGCGGCGGCGGGATATATTGTAGGTCTGAACCCCCATTGGCCGTCACTGGTGAGATTTCTTGCTCAGATGTGGAAGGTTAAGGGCTCGTTGGAAATTAAATCTAGGGGGAAAGGGTTCTTCGTTATCATGTTCTCGAATGAAGAGGACCTGGCGACGGCGATTGAGGGTGGCATGTGGTTCATAGAAGGGAAGCCTCTCATCATAAAGAAGTGGGAGCGAGGGGAACCTATGGAGAAGCTAAGAATGACTGAGATCTCGATCTCGCTAAAAATATTCGATCTACCTCTGGAGTTGGGGGATGAAGATATGTTCACAAGTATTGGTTCGGTCTTGGGCAAGCCTTTGTGCACAGATCAAGCCACGGAAGATCTAGCTCGGCTGGAGTACACGAGGATTCAGGTTTTAATAGATGCTAAATTTGCTTTCCCAGAGGAGCTTGTGCTTCAAAGTGATGATGGCCAATGTTCCGAAGGAAAGAGGTCCGTCTGGTGTCATACCCTTGAAGAGATAGGTCTGGGTTCCAAAGAAGAAACTCACTAATCTAAATGATGAAGAGGAGTTGGAGGTGTTTAGCGATGTTGTTGAAGATATTTTCCAAGCTATAGGTGTGAATGCAGAGGAGAGACAGGGTGGAGGAAGGATTCATATGCAGCAGAAGCTCACTACTCCGTCCCCTTCGCCTGGTTGGGAAACACAAAGAAGAAGATCAAAGTCTCCCCCAAGAGTTGCTATGAAGCCAGTCTCTGTGGCCAGGAGCATTCTAATGTCCCCGAACAAGTTCTCATTGTTGGCTAACATAGGTGAGGGTTCTTCTGAAGCTGGCGGTGTGGAGAAGGTGGTAGTCCCAAACTATCCAAATGGATAGGTCCTTATCTGTGATGTCGTGGAACGTCAGGGGCATCCAAAATAAGCTCCTTGGCGTTCGAAGGGAGGTTAGAAAGCTCAAACCGGATGTGTTAATCATTGTTGAGTCGAGACTGAATAAAGAAGAGATTAAGAGCAGCGTGGAGTTCTTGTGGCCAAATGTTGTGTACATTGACAATTCTAATTTCTATTCCTAGACTAGAATCCTCATTATATGGCAGAACCCTGAGATCAAGATTAGCAAGCTAGCGGAAGATGACCAGTTTGTTCACATGTTGGTTGATATGGGAGAGAATAAATTCCATTTGACAGCGGTTTATGGAGCGAATGGAGATGTTGATAGAACGAGACTTTGGGATTCCTTGAGATACCTGCAGGGAGGTGGATGGCCTTGGGGTTTGATTGGGGATTTCAACGCAGTGAGGAAATACTCTGAAAGGGTGGGGAAGCGCCCTCCGTCCAGAAGGAGTATGGAGGAATTCAATGATTTTATGGTGGATACAGGGTTGATGGGAGTTAACTTCAAGGGCAACTTCTTTACGTGGGATAGCAGAAGTAAATCTGGGAAGAGCACATTCTCCAGAATTGATAGATGCCTGTGTGATGATGTTGTTCTTGCCTTGTTCCCCTCTCTTTGGGGGGAAGTGGTCCCTAATATAGTTAGTGATCATAGTATTATGATGTGGCGGCTGAGTATGAAAAAGAAAGGTAGAAATCCATTCAGATTTATTAATGCCTGGGTCACTCAAGAAGGGTTCAAAGAGACGGTTAGAAATGCGTGGATCTCTTAGGAGGGTAATGGTGCTCCAATGTTGAAGGTGTATAGGAAGATTAATAAAGTCATCGCTGACCTGATTACCTGGAACAAGAAAAAGGTTGGTAATTTCATGAATGTGGCTAGGGAAATGGAGGATAAGGCTTTTGCTATTTAAAGGAGGGTGGATGCTCAAACTGATAATGAGGAGTTGCAGAAGGAGTTAAATGAGGCAAGGAAAAATGCCTGGATAGCAATGAGAAATGAAGAAAGTTTTGTGAGGCAGAAGTCTCGTGCTCTCTGGCTGAAGGAAGGTAACAAGAATACGAGGTTTTTCTATGCTACGCTGATATCGAGAAGGGTACATAATAATATTTGTATGATGATGGATGGGTATAAGGTGGTTAAAGATCCGGTTGAGATTCGGGAGCTTGTTGTGAAGTATTTCTCGAATATGTTTAACTCTTTTGATGTTTCTGAGGTGAGGTGGTTTGAGGATTGGGTCCTTCCTAAACTTTCTGACAATCACATCCAAATCTTAACGACAAGGGTTACCAAGGAGGAAGTTGATAGAGTTGTTAAGGGTTATAATGGTGACAAGGCACCTGGCCCTGATGGGTTGAATGATGCGTTCTTTCAAAGTTGTTGGGACATTGTTGGAGATGACATCACGAAAGCTATTTCGAATTTTTTTGAAACAGGGAGGTTGTTGGGGGAGTGTAACAAGTCCTTTATCGTGCTTATTCCTAAAGTTCCTGGAGCCACAAATTTGAAAGACTTTAGACCTATATCCCTCTATAACGTTATCTTCAAATTTATTACGAAGATTTTAGCAAACAGGCTTAGTGGTGTTCTGTCGGAGATCATAGATATCAACCAAGTTGTGTTCTTGAAAGGGAGGAATATAGGGGATGCTATACTGTTAGCTAATGAGCTGTTGAGCTCTTTCCCTAATCAGGGTGGTGAGAGGATGTGTGTGAAGGTGGATCTTTTGAAGGCGTATGACACTGTGAGGAGAGATTATCTGTTGTTTATTATGTTCAAAATGGGGTTCCCAGGTTGTTGGATGAATTGGGTTTCCTCTTGTTTTGAGTCGGCCTCTTATCAGGTGATCATCAATGGCTCTCCTACGAATACGTTTGAAGCTAGAAATGGGGTAAGGCAAGGGGATCCCTTAGCCCCGTATTTGTTTGTGTAAGGCAGGGTCTCTATTCTCTTTTTAATAGCTATGTGAAGGACAAAAGGATTCTCCCCCTGATGGCGTCGTCATAGCATGGGGTATCTCATATCTTGTTTGCGGATGATCAGTTAATTTTTACCAAAGCTAACCATGCCAATGTCAAAGCGGTTGCTGAGCTTTTTGTGAAGTTTGAGCATATTTCAGGTCTTAAATTAAACAAAATGAAGAGCCAGGTTTTCTTTAGCAAGGGAGTTACTAAGAAGGAGATGCTCAGTGAGAAGCTTTCGATTCCAATCTGCTCTCTGCCGGTTCGTTATCTCGGTCTCCCTCTGTTTACAGGTAGGTTGAGTAAGGAGATGTGCAGACCAATTGTGGACAAGCTTAAGAACAAATTGGATGCTTGGAAAAGTAAACTACTCTTTTTTTCTGGTAGGACTGAGCTGATAATATCTACTCTCTCGTCTTATCATATGTTCTGGACTGCGGTGTTTCCTTTACCAAAGGGGGTTATTATGGAAATGGAGAAGGTGATGAGGGAGTTCCTTTGGAAGGATATTGGTTACAAAAGGCATTTGCATACGGTTTCCTGGATAGACATTTGTCTTCCTCGAGAAGAAGGAGGGTTAGGCATC
Organism: Alisma plantago-aquatica; assembly: GCA_963693085.1. Lineage (NCBI taxonomy): Eukaryota > Viridiplantae > Streptophyta > Magnoliopsida > Alismatales > Alismataceae > Alisma > Alisma plantago-aquatica. The sequence continues at coordinate 217,814,473 of OY856409.1, forward strand.
AGACATGTTGAGGATTGGTCCAAGGCAGGCTTGATTAAAAATATGTGGGATGTGGCAAGAAATAAAGATTCTATGTGGGTGAAATGGGTTCATGAGAGGTATATTGGGGACAGCTCTATTTGGGCGGTAGAGAACAAAGATTCAGCTTCTTGGCTTTGGAGGAGGCTGCTGAAGAACAGAGATTTGTTAAAGCATAATATCAATTTCTGTGTAGGAGATGGTAAATCATTATTGTTATGGAAGGACCCCTGGTTACCTAACAAGAAGAGGTTGTTGGATCTATGTGATAACCAGCAACGGATCAGATTTGGTGGAGGGGATAATTGCAAGGTGAGTTCTTATTTGAAAGAGGGTAGATGGTGGTACCCTGACATCAGAGGAGGGGAAAAAGTCTTGGATATTCTGAACAAAGTTCCAATTATGGATGGTGGTGTGAAGGATAAAATTGTTTATAATAATAGGGAGGTTTTCAGATGCAGAGATGGTTGGGAGTTGGTGAGGAATTCTAAACCTCGTGTTAATTGGTCCAAATGGGTCTGGGATAATAGAGTAGCCAGAAATTGGGCATGTTTTCTATGGAAGATGTTCCTCAATTGTCTTCCTTATAATGAGTACTTGTGGAGGATTGGCTATCAGTTCGCTTCCAGGTGTATGTTGTGCTTGAGGAATGAGGACACGCTGATTCATCTGATGTTTGATTGTTCTATTAGTGCTAAGATATGGGAGCTTTTCAAGGGGGTTCAAGGTGAGGGTCCTGGAAAGATGGAGGACCTTATCAAGTTCAGGGGTGACAGTAAGCTTCTGTTAATTGCTATTCTTTACCGCCTATGGATGGAGAGGAATGGTCGTATCTTTGATGGGTTATGTTCTTCAGTTGATGCACTTTGGAGCAAATCCTGTAGGGATGTAGCTTCCCTTGGTTAGTTGGTGGTTTTGGGTGAGGAGGTGGTCGGTTTTTGGTGCTTTCTGGTCTTCGGTGAGAGGGGATGTACATATGGTTTTGACCAATTGTACAGCAATTTTGTGCTTGGTTGCGAGCTTTTGTTAGTGGTTATTTTCGTTTTGCTTTTGTATCCTTTGGACACCTTGTCCAGAGCCTTTTCTATACAGGTTGATAGTTTAATAGAAAGAGCAACATGTCGGGTTCATCAAAAAAAAACTAGTGACTTCATTGCAAGGGAAAAGTTATTAGATGTATGCGATCCCTATACGATCGAACCATTAGATGACATAAGAGAATAATGGGTAAAAACCTTCGAAAGGGAGGCAATTTTTTATTATAATTGGGGTACTGATGATGATAAAGAAGGACATTTCTAAACTTTAATGTCATAATTATTTCTGTATTTGATGACATTTCTAAATTTTGAAAGATGAGCTTATATATACATGTGTGAATGACTTTTTTAATTATCTTATTGAAATTTGATCTATATACATGTGTGTGAATATGAAGATGAATGCATGAATGTGCTTCTACATGTGTGTGAATGTGAAAAGAAATGAATGAATGGAACTACAGGTTGCTACATGTGTGTGAATGTGAAAATGAAGGAATGAATGGGACTACTAGTTTCTACATGTGTGTGAATCATATGAATGAATTTATTATGTTTATACATGTGTGTGAAATATGTGATGTATATATAATCTTTATCATCTTGTTATTGTAGGTTTGTGGCCTGTTGTTAGCTGAAATTACAAGATGTTGTAAACCTACAGTTCACAACTGAACTGCAGATTTTGCATCATGCTGACCAGTCGAACAGCAGGCCTGTAAGCTGATAATTAAAAAAAATACTTAGTCATCAGTTCGCATCTCACCTCCTAGATGAAGTTCTTTTCCTTTTTCATATAGTCATGATCTCCACTCCAATGTTTATTGATGAGAGAACTACAATCTCCATGTTCATGCTAGTGTGCTAGGGTTCAAGGTCTTCTAAAATGTTTAGTGTTATCAGCTATTGCAATAATAAGTATGGATGTGTGATCCGATTTAATTCACTCAACCACCTCCAGAGAAACTTGGCTAAACTTCTCAAAACATCATAGGTTGTTGACAGGTCTATATAGTCTTTGATGGATCCTCCCTCCCTTAAAGTTCATCAGGGGTACATGAGCACCCAAATTGAAAATCTCACAATCAACTAGGGTATTGAAGAACCCAGTGTAGCTTGCAGAGTCCAATGTTTTACCTCTCATCTTTTCCTATGGCAAAATATGGGTGTTGAAGTCACCTACCAAACCCATGGTTTAGTGCATGTGGTGCTAATGTGTTGAAGACTCCTCCATAAAGTCCCTTACTAGTACATAGGGCACTCTTATAGACAAAAGTGAATAACACATTTCTATCTATTCTATAATTTCAGAATTTCTTATGAGGCTGTAGGACCTCCAATGAGTGGACCTCTTCATTACACAATAGGAAAATCTCTATAGAGAACCCATGTGCCTCCATTTGGTGTGATCTATTACAATTAGTATTTTTTATGATGTAGATAGCATGCTCACTTCTTGTATGTGGTTCCAGAATATCCATAATAAAGACTGAATATTTTTGGACTAGGTTTTTTTAGAATAATTTGGGTATCATGATCATAGATACCATGGATATTCCAAGTCATAAGAATCATCAATTACCAATGTCTTGAGGGTTCACCTCTCATTCCTCATTTTGCACTTTTTATTCCAATTCTTTTCGATGTGACTATTTGCCTCCTTTCCTTGTATTGGCCCAAACCTGATCCAGAGGGATAATATTTTTCTTGTTTCTCAAGTGAACTCTTATTAATTTGTTATCACTCCATGTTGAGAATCTAGGATCTGATTCACCTATCGTGAATCTCACATTTTGGAATGGGTTAGGTGGGATCTCAGTCCGTTCAAAAACTACATCTCATGCGATGTGAACTATTGTATGTTTGGGGTCTTGGTCCATATCCGAAGACACAACATGTATGTTAGTCATTTTTGTAGACTTTGTATTGGTTTGGCTCTCATATTGTATATAACCATGTTGATGTTCTTGTTGTTGTTTAGTGCTCTTGTCATTTCTTTTCCTCACCCTCTAGACAATTCTTGGTTTATGGTGATCTTGAAACCCATAGGTGTCTTTCACAATCTCCTTAAATTCCTCATCACTACCCAAATATTTAGGTTCCCAATTATGTTATGGTATCTTGCCCCTTCCTCCTCTCATGTCTCTTCTTCCTTATTTTTTTGAATAAGGGTTTAGCATGAATGTCTGTGTAGAATATTTGATGATCAGTCCTATGAACTTTAATATGTTGATGTGTATTCTCAAAATGGGTCTCTTGTTGGGCATTCAAATTCCTTCATGGGAAATCTTTGTATGTATGTCCAACTATTCCACAATTTAGGCATATGATCATGATGTTATCATGTTGCACCTGGTATCACTTTCTTGATACAAAGATCAAAGGGATAAGAGGCTTTCCCAGAGAGATTTTGATGTGATCCAAACCCTCTGTCTAGGGTTAGAGCCTGTCAAAAAGGGATTAACCTAACCATTCACTTCTAATTACTAACTGAAAATCATCCCTAATTTTTTATTTATATTGAGATACCACTTCTGAGAAGATAACATCCAATTTAAGAATAACATAAAAGATTACAATAGAGTTTGACTTTTACATAAAAGTAAGAACTCTCACATAATATACATCAAGTACAACTTATTACAAATTCTCTCTCTTTCTCACTCTCTCATTCCCAGTATTAAAGGGAAGGATAACAGACCATCTAACTACTCTAACTATTTCTCTGGAGACCTAGGCTGGCTAGCTTCTGGCTCCTCCTGTAGAGTTGGACCCTTGCATGAAAAATGTTTTAGTAGATTGTATGAGGTAGTGGCTCAGTGTGTAGGAAATCAATAGGTAACCACGATAACTTAGATAAGAAGTATTTACTATTTAGGATACAAGAAAGTAATACAAGTACTTTAAACTATCTTGTTATTAATTAAATCATGATTAGTGATAACAAGTGATCGTGATTGAACATTGAATAACCATTTAATTATTTAGTATATTTATTATATGTGTGGGACCCACATGAGGTAATGTGGAAGCATCATAGCAAGCTACGATCTCAGTGTGCAAGACTTAGAAGAATGCATAGGATTCCAAGTCTAAAATCACTAACTACACTATCTATAGTGGGCCCTTCCACATCTAGCCTCAATATATAATGGAAGTGATCAAATATCTAGACTCCACCTCAAAATCAAGGTACTCAAGTGGAGAGTTAAAGCGCATGGCTTTCTCTGCATTAGTGGTTCCAATTGGGTTAACCAACTAACTACAATCATAGGTACCATAGGAATCTCCGCTTGATACTAGACACCATATTATAACAAGGAGTATGCCCTTACTTGCCAAACCCTTGTCACCCTTCTCTGGTACGATCTGGCTAACTCGGTCTGAATTTATCCTCCAGTCATGAAGCACATTTCCTCCTCACAACGTAGGCATCCTATGAAGGATTCCATCGTGTAGAGAATCTATTGTCAAATTATTATGTATTTATCCATCTAACATCTTTACCAAATCTAATATTATCCTATCTAAATAATCAAGCATTTGGCATAATTCATCATAATTATCAAGCTAAAAGCAACAATCAAAGATCTCTTTGTTGACTCAAGGTCAATTAGGTCAATGTTGACTCACGTCTAAATTGACTAAACTTGTGTTTTGATGATGACTAACCATTCCACATATTGGTGTCTAATGTCTCTACTTGAGTGATTTCATATTAGGTATAGACACACTCCAAATGCCCTAACTTGCACATATCAAATTGGAGAAAAGACAAGTCAAAGTCAATACAAGTGCACGTTTTTGTAATATGATATAAATCCATTAGAATCATGTTGTAAATCACTTGTAATGATTGTATGACTTGTAATTAAGCTTAGAAAAAATTAGGAGCACTTAGATCAAATGTTAGATCACTTTAGATGCAACTTTGAAAATTGATTACAGGCACTTTTTCGGTCGAGTTTCCCTGCCTGAAAACTCGACCGATCATCCTTGATCAATTTTCTGGAGATTGCATCAGTCGATTTGTGTTTACACAGAACTTGACCGATCAAGTAACTGACCATTTTGATTCCTAATGGTCGGTCGAGTTTTGTCAGGACAAACTCGATCGATCATTTGAGTATCGGCCTTGTCGTTTACTTGATCGGTCGAGTTACCCTTATAGAAACTCGACTGATTGCACTGTATGGAAAAGTGCAAAAAAGTGTTTCTAGCCGTTGTGGAGTTGCAACAAGTGAAAATATATCTGTTGCCAGCCACAAAACGGCTAGTTTTCGTTCTCAAGTGTTTCCAAAGGCTAAGAGGCATCCCCAGCTATAAATAGGACCCCTTGGGCTTCATTCCAAGGTTGAGCATTCATTACAAAACTCAATGTGAGGTTCCTATTCTATAGTTGAGTGCTTCCTATAGCCTCCTATTTCTCTCTAAGCTTAATCACTTGCTACATCCATTAGAGTGAGTAGGAAATCTATAAGAGAGCTAGTCCTACATGTATATATTGTGAGGCTCTCACTTCCACCACCTCCCCATCTCTCATTTCAACCATGAAGATGAAGGTTCTCTCTCTTGGCTAAGAGAGGTGAAGAAGAACAAGGGAAGGTGTCCCTTGGTGAAGATCAAGGCTGAAGACTTGGAGCAAGAGTGGGTAAGCCCTTGGTGAAGGCATAAGACTCCTTGCTCAAGTGGGTAACTCCTTTGTGGAAGCTTCTCCAAGTGAAGGTGTAGTCAAAGGCGGAAGATCCAAGAAGAGTGGGTAATTCCTACAAGTCTGAAGACTTGTGCAAGAGTAGATCTATTCACCCCCTTCTAGAGCATATAATCACCCATCTAGGATCCAACAATTGGTATCAGAGCGGGTCTTCTCCAAGCATATTTCAACAAGTAGGAGAAGATGGGTGACTACCAAGGAGGTAGATACTCGATCAGCCTACCAATCTTTGATGGGAGCAACTTCCTCTATTGGAGAAGGAGGATTCAATTCTACATCCAAGGATCAAGTCTTGAGATGAGGCAAATGGTGAACAACCCATACATGCTACCAAAGACAAAGATTGAAGAATGGGATGAAGCAACCTTGAATGCTAGAGCCATCCACATCCTCTATGCCTCCATGACCCCCACCGATTTCAACCAGATTTCTTCATGTGAAACAGCCTATGAGGTATGGAGAAAGCTATACATCACTTATGAGGGGACAGATCAAGTGAAGGAAAGCAAGGTCTACATGCTCAAAGGGTTGCTTGAGAACTGCAAGATGGGAAAGGAGGAGAGGATAGCCAACATGTACTCAAGGCTCAACACCATTGTGAATAGTCTTGTTGTTCTAAGTCATCCTATTTCTAGTGGAGAGATCAACTCAAAGATCCTTAGAACTCTCCCCAAGTGGTGGGAACCCAAGGTGACTTCCATTGAAGAAGCAAGGTCTCTTAGGGATATTCCTATTGAAGAGCTCATTGGAAATCTACAAGCACATGAAGCTACACTTGACAAGAGGGAGGAAGTAGAAAGACAAGAGGAGAAAGAACTCAAGAGAATTAAGAAGGCTGAAATCAAAGCTCAAATCAAGGCTATTATTGGTCAAGCTTCTCCATCCTCTCAAGTTGAAGAAGATGCCATGTACTCTAAGGGTAGATTCTACAAAGGAAAGTCATCCTCCATCCGGTGTTTTACATGTGGAAAGAAGGGTCACTACAAGGAAGATTGCCCACAAGGCAAAAAGACCCATCTTCACAAGAAGAAGGAGAAATGGAACTCAAGCTCAAGTGGCTCCTCCAACTCAAGCTCAAGTGAAGATTCAAGTGAAGGATCAAGCTCAAGCTCTAGTGATGAAGGAGAATGCCATTTTGCTCTTATAGCATAAACAAGTGAAGACTCAAGTGAGGTAAATCTAAACTCTTTAGATAAAGATTCTTTGATTGCTATTATTCATGATACTTGTGCCTCTCTTAAGTCTTCTAAAAGGAAAAGGAAAAAGCTTGCTAGAATTGTTGATAATTTGCATGTAGAATTAAATGATCTTGAACATGCTAATTCTTGCTTGCTTGATGATAAAAATGCTTGTCTTAGCCAAGTAGACTCTCTTAAACTTGAAAATTCTAGTTTGCTTGATAAGATTAGATTTCTAGAAGCTCAACCTCTCATGCCTAGTTTTAATGAAGAGCATACTTTAATTATTGATTCTCTCATGCATGATATTGATGTTCTTAAATCTGAAAACAAGAACAAAGATTATGTTTTGCAAGAATTAGAAATGGAAAATGCCTCCTTGCTTGCTAAAATCAATGTGCATGAATCTTATTCTAGTTCTACTAATAGAGAAAATGATGTTTCTACTCTTCATATTGATAGATATTCTTATTTAACTAAAGATCTTTGCTTAGAAAATGATCTTCTCCATGCTAGAGATAATATCAATCATTTGTCTTCTACTATTACTTCTCTTATGCATGATAATGATAGTTTGAGATCTTCTTTGCAAATATTCTTAGTTGGTAAAAAGAGTCTTAATGACATCCAACACCATACTATCAAACAAATTGGTAGACATGGTTTGGGGTATGATGGTAGTCAAAGGAACAACAAAGATAAAGGACCTCCAATCTTCCATGGAGAATCCTCTAGTTCTAAGACTATGAGCACATGCAACTATTGCAATGAAATTGGTCATTATTCTACTTGTTGTCCTTTTAAGAAAACACCCAAGAGAAATAGGACTTGGGTTGCTAAACTAACCTCTCTGGACCCAAAAATATGATTGGGGACCATTTCATCTTTCTTCTTGTAGGTACTTGCAAATGGATTGAGTTGAGCTATTAAATTGCAAATTGACTTCTCAATCCACATGAAAGAAGAAAGGTGAGATGTGTAGAGGGTGACAACAAATGGAAAAAGGAATGGTAAGCACAAAGGTAATGTTTTTCTTGTGTATAACCAATCCTAACTTGTTTTGTCAAGATGATGTGCACTATACATATGGTTTTTGAGTCAAAAGTGGTATTTTGTGATTCTCTTCACACTCTTGCTCAAAAACTATTTCTAATGCTTCTATAGTGCATTACTAACTTGCTTAGACATGTTTGTATATGGTTTGTATTTTTAGCATACCTTTAAATATGTTTTTTATGAAATATATGTACTTTTTGACAGCTGCTCTGTCGGTCAAGTTTTCCCTATTTGAAACTCGACCGATAGGCACCTATGGGTGTTGCTAACAGCTGTCATCGGTCGAGTTGTCAATGCACAGAACTCTACTGATAACACTGTGCACAGAATATACTTTTGGCTTTTTGAATGAGAATTTCCCTCTCAACTAGATTTTCTCAACCAATAGCTTATTCTTTGGCACTCTCATTCGGTACCTTTATATATGCATATTGCCATGTTCTAAATTGCCTATCTTGCTTACAACTCTATCAGTTTGATAAAAATTCTAAATGATAATTTATTTATGAATTATTTCCTCAAGCATCATTAATTCTCTTCTCACATACATATGTGGGCCATCTCCATATTAAATTAAGCTCAGATCTCATGATATGCTCAAGTCATGATTTTGATCAAAGCATAAGTTCAAAGTAAAACAAGAATGAAATTAACACCAAGGTATTTAAGGTACTAACAAAGGAATAATTAACACTAAGGTTATCTTTAACCCTAAAATTACTACTATTGAGAACTATGCTCTCCCCCTCTAATGAAAATTTCATCTCAAAACTTTTAAAAGAGAAAAAGGATACTTGTTATAGATCTCTGGCTCTAATTTCCAAGTAGCTTCTTTTACAACAGAGATATCTTGCTCTGTTTAAGCTTTTGAAATTTATGATCTAGATTTGAGTAGGACCTTCGACATAGGAGATATCTTCTCTCAGTTGTACGGGCTCTGGGTATATGATCTTCATTGTACCTAGATGACACTTCGTCAAAATGGATACATGAAGCACATCATGTAGATTGGCTAGCTCAGAAGTCAGTTCAAGTTTGTATGCTATTGGTCCAATTCTCTAAATGATTGGATAAGGACCATAAATCTAGGAGTAACTTTGTCTCACTTTCCAAACCTCAACACACCTTTTGATGGTGACACTTTCAAGTAAAAAATTTCCACAACCTCAAATTGCAGCGGTATACATCTTTTCTCAACATAACTTTTATGTCTATCATGTGCAGTCTTTAATTGTTGTCTAATCACATTTATCTATTCTGTTATTTTCTCCACCAATTTTGGACCTAGAACTGCCTCTCACCAACTTCATTCCAGCAATTTTAGATATAAACTTTTTCACATACAAAGCTTCATAAGGGTCTATGCAGAAACTAGAATGTTAACTATTATAATTGGAAAATTCCATGAGACTAGGATGATTATTCCTACGGCCACTAAATTGCAAAATACATGATCTCAACATATCCTCTAGGTTTTGAATTGTCCATTCTGACTTTCCATTTGTATGAGGGTGATACATTGTGTTAAACTTCAAACCTATTCCCAAGGAACGATGTAGTTGACTCCAAAATCTTGATGTGAACTTAGGATCTCTGTCAGATATAATAGTGATGGGTATCCCATGTAATCTAACTATTGTATCTATATAGACCTTGGCTAGTTTTGGTGCATCCCAGGTTGACTTAGCATGGAGACAATGGGGAGGTGTAATTAATCTATCCACAATCAATCATATTGATTCAAAACTATGTGATGTTCTAGGTAACCTTAATACAAAGTCTATAGTAATATAGGGTTATTTCCAATTTGGATCAATAGAGTAGGTAACTTCTCCCCCCCACGCGCTCTACTGATCTTGCATACAATCTAGGTCTTGTGGACATCAGCGCACCCCTATTCTAGGGGAGAGGGATGGCGGTTAGTGAGCGTTTTCCCCTTCTACCCCCAGGCACTATATCTCTCTCACATCTCCTTCCTTTATCCTTTGTGGTCGGGGTCAGCCCTTGGCTAGGGCTTGGGGTGTTGGTGGGGCTGCACGAAGGTTGGTCTCGGGTGCCGACAGTGGGGCCATAGGGAGATCTCCTCGCTTGGTCATTTCTGGTTTACCTTGGCACTCCGGCTCATGTCGAGGAGATGTGTGTCAGGTCCAGTTGGGCCTCGAACCCTAAAGAGGTGATAGCTTCCTTACCTAGTTCCCCTTTTATTGTTTCTTTTTTTAGGTTTCTGGTGTTTTGGGCATGATGGGGTGGTGCGGATAGGCTTCCTCATCGCTTTTTCGGTGGGAGTCTACTGGCATAAGGTCGTGTTTCCGATCAATCCCTCCAAATCTAGAGTTTTCTTGCGTGTGTTTTTTACCCCTGTTGTGGTTGGTTTCAAAAACCTTGATGTGATCTCACTTGATCAGGTTGCTCTTTGGTGCTTAGTTGTGCACTTGTGGGAGATTTTGATGTTTGATGCCCTGGTAGGTTCTCTGGTGACATGGGGTTTGACAATTGAGGCCTTCTGAAAATGGTCTATGTCCAAGTCGACAATGGCACCCGCTAAAAAGTTGTATGTGTGCTCATCTACATGATCCTAAGTAGAAGTGTCCCTTGTCTCTCTGTTCTTATCCATTTGATGTATCTTTGGTCTCTTGCCCTTATGTCTTTTGTGCTTGCCTTTGTATATGTCGTATGGATTCCCTTATCATAATGAACCTATATCACCCTTAAAAAGTCCATAGTAATATGTTCCCACTTCCACATAAGAATGGGGACTTCTAGTGTTCAACCCTAATTTTGTTGGCACATAGTAAAGCTAGCTACATACGCAACCACTTCTCTCTTCATACTTGGCCAGCAATATAGTTCCTTGAGGTTTTGGTACATCTTAGAACTACTTGGGTGCATTGCATACATAGAATATTGAGCTTCCTCAAATATCTACTTCTTTAACTCCATGTCATATGGGACACACAATGTATATTGATGGTTCAACAACCCATCATCTGAATATTTAAACTCTTTCTTTTGTCTTTTGTCACATTATGCATGATCTGTATCAATTCATTTTCACCTTGTTGCAACTCCTTTCTCTAATCATAGAATGTAGGCCTAACATGCATCTGTGCAATCAGTCCACCTTGTAATGACACACTTAAATCTAAAATTACCCTATCATCTTAACCAACAACTTTATTTTTATAAATACCATAGGAAACATTTCTAAAAGATGATGTTGACTTCCTACTCAAATCATCTACTACAACATTGGCCTTCCCAGGGTGATAATCAATGGTAATGTTGTAATCTGTAATCTCTAACCATTTGTGTTGTCTCAGGTTGAGATCCTTTTGTGTGAAAATGTACATTAGACTCTTATTGTTAGTAAAGACCTAACATGAATCTCCATAAAGATAATGATGCCATGTCTTCAAAGCAAGTACTATTGTTTCAAGCTCAAATCATGTATTGGATAATTTTCTTCATTCCTCTTGGGATGTTTAGAAGCATAGGCCACCACCTTCCCTTCCTGCATTAATTAGGACACATCCCAAACCTCTCCTGTATGCATCATAGAAAACTGCATATCCTTTGTCTTCCTCTGGTAAAATCAAAATATGTGTTGTAATTATCTTCTTCTTTAAGGATTGAAAACTCTTCTTGCATGATTTAAAGCAAATGAAAGGCACTTCCTTATGAAACGTGTAAGAGGTGTTGCTAATATGCTGAAATTCCTTATGAACATTCTATAATATCCACCTAATCCTAGAAAATTTCTTATCTGAGTAGGAGTAGTGGGTTGCTCCCACTAGAGAACAAATTCTACCTTCTTAGGGTCTACACAAACTCCATCTCCTGATATGACATGTCTAAGAAAAGAAACTTCATCCAGCCAGATTCAAATTTACTAAATTTAGCATAAATTTGATGTTCTGTCAATAGCTACATGGATATTTCAAAATTATTCTCATGTTGTTCTACATATCTAGAATATATAAGGATGTCATCTATGAACACTACTACAAACTGATATAGATAGGATTTGAAAATTATATTCGTCATGTCAATAAAAGCTATCAGGGCATCAGTAAGTCCAAAAGACAGGACTACAAACTCATAATGATCATACCTTGTTCTGAATGTTGATTTAGGTACATTTGATGCCTTTTTCCTTAACTGATGATAACCTAATTTTAGATCTATATTTGAAAAGATTGTTGATGCATGTAGATGATCAAAAAGATCACCAATCCTAGGCAGAGTATATTTTTTTTAATGGTTATCTTATTCAATTTTAGATTAGTCTATGCATAATTACATAGTTCCATCCTTCTTTTTCACAAACATTACCGAATCTCTTCAAGGTGATGTACTAGATTGAATAAAGCCATTATCTAGTAACTCCTATATCTAAGTTTTAATCCCTTTAACTTTGTAGGTGCCATTCTATAAGATGGTGATTCTATTATATGACTACCAGGTAAAATATATATCTAAAAGTCTACATGTCTCTCAGGTGGTAAACTTGGTAACTCATAAGGAAAGCCATCTGGGAACTCATTGAAAATTGGAACACTCTCTATATTGGTTGTTTGTTTCTATACCCTAACATCCACCACATGTGCTATAAAGGCCTCACACCCCTTTCTCATCATCCTATCAGCTACATGAGATGATATTATACATGTGGGTAAGACTTTTTTGTCTCTAATAAAGACACATGAAAAGCCACCTTTCAACTTCCAACAGTCCAATTTGAACATGGTATGCTTCAAGGCAGTCCATACCCAAAATAATTTCAAAAGAATTAATGTCTAAGGGTATCTGATTAACCTCTATGGTATACCCACTAAAACTCAACAAACATCTAGGACAAGCTTCTATCAAAATTGTTGGTTCACCTAGAAACACTCTTAACAACAACTCATAAGATAAATCTTGAGTGAAAAGGTTTAATCCACTAACTAATGACCTTTGTATAAAAGAATGTGTCACACCATGATTTGGGAAAACTATAAATGAAATGCTACTAATGAGAAGTATCTCACATGTAACAACTATGGGCGAGACTACTCCTTCAAATTCTATCATAGAAAATAAAAGTCTTATATCTCTCCCTCTATGATGTGGTCCTTGTTGTCCATTACTTGTATTAGGTACTCCCTCTCTAGAGCTTGACACAACTAAAGGATTTTCCCCTAATTGAAGCATATCTCTAAGGAGTCTGAAATTGTGATTGTGAACTTTGTTCATGTATAAATTGAAGCTTTTGGCAATCCCTCTTAATATGCCCCATCTATCCATAACAATTAACATGCTTGAGTATTGACTCTACAATACTGACCATAATGCGTCCTACCACAATTGTCGCATGCCATTGTATCATGTATCTACAGACCTATCACTGATATTGATGATCCTAAAGACCTTAATGAAGGTGCCCACCTACATTTTGTACTCCATCTATTGGAATTGGACCTTCCTCCACTCTGTGAAGAACTAGATCCTTGTCTTCCAAAACAACCAAGACCATGTCCAATCTTGGGAAAGAAACCACCACCTCCTCTATATCCACTACTGATGTGCCCTCCTCTACCAAAATTTCTAGATCTTTTCTTACTCTTAGAGTGCTTATCGGCATTAACTGTTTCTTCGATACATCTTGTTGCTTCCACAAATTCTACAAAATTTTATCTATCTCTTATCTCAATAGATGATATGGTATGTCTAACTTTAGATCTTAAACCTCATTGGAATCTCCTACATTTCTTTACATCATTAGGTATAAGCCAAGGACAAATGTTAGTCAACCTTGTAAAATATGCCTCATATTCACCAATTGACATATTGCCATGTCTAATATTCTCCAATTATATGACCTTGTTTCTTAGAGAGGTAGGAGGAAAATACTTACTGTGAAACTCATGTACAAAGTCCCTCCATGTCACCAATGTACTCCTCCTCTTATCTTCCACTCCACACCACCACAACTCAGCATCTCCTTTGAGTAAATAGGCATCATGATTATTTGCTTATCCTCTGATAACTCCATCTGGAAAAAAAACCTATTCTAGCACTTTGAGCCACACATCTACCGCAACAGGGTCTGTTGTTCTAGAAAAATTAGTTCCATCAAGCTTTTTCACTAGCTCATAGGATCTCATCAGATTTACTGAAATATGAAAACCTCTTGTCCATCATATATTTTTCTTTTGTCTGTAGAAAAATATGGTACATCCTTATTTCCTCATCCCTATCTTCTCCACTTTGATCCATTGCATGAGGGTCATGGTCATGATGAGTTTCATATCATTTCTTGCTTAGTCCACATCCCCTTCCCACCATTTGCATATCCATAATAGAATCATATTTGTTAGAAGCATATCTGCATATCCTCTTCACACCCTTGTCCAGTACAATCTAGTTAAGTCAGTATGGACTCATCCTCCAGTCGGGAAGCATGTTTGCTCCTCATAGCACAACCTTCTGTGAAGGATTCTATAGTGTTCAAGAATCTATCATCTAATGATATTTAATTTGTCCAACTAACATCTTGATCATTTCTAATATTATCATATCTAAACAATAGAGCATTTGGCATAGTTCATTAATAATCATCAGGCTAAAAGCAACTATTACATATCTCTCAATTTCACAGATTAATCGTTTTGATCATGAGTGAGGGTTAACATGGGGTTTTTTTTCCTCTAAATCCACAACCCCCTTTTTTTGTATTGCATAAGTTCACAAAATTATTGCACATATAAAAATCATAGCAGATGGCATATTGAACATTAATTCTTTCTACTTAAAATCATTGTAATAACTTAATAATCTTGCAATATCAAACACTGAGTCAGAATCAACACAAAACATGATTATTGCAAGTTTGTTACTATAAATCAAGGTTAGAAGGTGATTTTCAACTCACCTAGATCCTATATTCGGTCACTAGTCTAGGATCTAATCTATGTATGTCCAAATTCTAGTATATAGATCTCAGATTCGAGATTAGAACCTCCAAATCCACCTTCTAATGGTCTATTACTAAACTTGCTGCTCTAAAAATGACCTAATAGAGGAAGAAGATGAAGAGGAGAGGAAGAATAGGACGTTGGATGAGTTTAATAGTAGATCTCGAGCAAGGAATAAAGAAGAAGAGAAGAAATCTACAACCAAAATCTACTTACTATGATAGATCTGTAGCTAGATCATTGGTCTCCCATTATTCTTCACCTTCCTCCTAGAAGTTACCCTATGAATCATCTATATCCCAACCTCTTGAGTGGTTTAGGTCTCTAGTTGTGTGAAAAAACAAAATACAAATCCAATGAGACACATTCTGTAAGATTTGGATATGTATAGAAAACATTATGGTCATTTTACTAATTGGCTATCTTGGGCGATTACACAGTTCATTTCTATTGCATGGCACATAGGCATGTGTATCTAGTCAGCATGTGTGACTCACTGGCACATGTGGATATTGGTTTTCATGATCTATTGACATGTGTAGCCGTTGGTCTATGTTAACTATCAGCCTACATTGTCGTCGGCCTGATGAAAAAGCAGACTTAACCAATTCTGCACATGTGTACTAAAACTATCATAACTTTCTCATTTCAACTCCGATTTGGTTCATTCTTTTTGACATGGATTAGTAATTTAATTATATACAATATGAAAATATTAATTTGATAAAATTCTCAAATTATAATTTTCTTTATTTATTATTCCTTAAGCATCATTAATTCCCTTCCCACATACATGGGTGGACTATTTCTATATCAACCTAAGATTTGATCTCATGATATTCTCAAGTTATATTTTTCTTTAGAAAAGCATAAGATCAAAATAAAATAAGGTCAGAATGAATCACAAGGTAATTAAGATACAAACAAAGGTATAATTAACACAAGTTATTTTTAACCCTAAAATTACTAGTAAGGATAGATATGAATTGTAACAAATTTCTATAGCCCGCCTGGAAAAGTATCCTCGTCTCCACATAGTAGAGTTAATATCCATACTTATGGCTCTTCCCATTTGGTTCCTTACAAATGTAAGGAAGGTATCATGATATAGATGAATGAACAGGTTTGGAATACAAACCCATACCCCCATCCACTCCAGATGTGTACTCTCCTTTATGAATAACAGGTTCCATCTCTAAACATACAAATACAAACCAAATAGTTTTCAGGGACCCCTAGTGAGTTATCTAAGATAATCATCATCCAATTGAAGTTGAACAAGAAAATAGTAATTGTTAAGGTAGATTAGATTGAATATACCCATAGGTTTCATTAGGAGGCAGATTTTATGTTTAAGGTTAAGTATCCAATCTCTCAAGAAACTAATTTCACAACCACTGTATATTTATAGGGTTTTAGGAGTCCCTCAATTTCTTCATATCTAGTTTTGAAGGTCAGTTCTCCTTCTGTCCTTGTAACAATTATATCTTTAGGTTTCAGAAAGGTGCCCATGTCAAGAAACTCAAACAGCTCATGGGTATATAAGTTATCCACAACATCTTTGTATGAAACTTGTGATCTTAGCTTTCTAGTAGTGTTTTTGTGTTTTTATTGATCCATGTACTCCCCTTAAGTTTGATACTTGTTCTTGGTGGTGTTTTGATAATTCAAGGTGGGAAATTGTTCTTGTAGTGGGATTGTGGCTTGCACTTCCATTAATGCATTACGGTACGTCTTGTACATGTTTGGTGATGAGTCGGTACGTCTCCCAGCATTGCTTAGGTTGATCCTCATATTTTCAAGAGTCACGTTCTAAGTTGAGAACCTAGCCTTCCCAAGCTTTCCAAATATAACAAAGAAGGGATTCCATCTCTTGCTTCTGTTCCTGAATCAAGAACTTTTGTCAAACCACCTATATCTAAGAGGTGATCCAAGTTCTCTACAGGTTTTCCACCCCTACTGGTTGATCACCCTCCATCGCCAAACCCTAGAAACTCTATTCTTGGAAGTTTATCTTAGCTAATTGTTGATAATCTAGAATTTGGTTTGTTTATCACTATTTATTTGCATATGTATGGCTTTAACAATTTTTAATTCCTTAATTTCTTTGTTTGGTATATGTG